>CM031583.1:9404241-9774579 GCA_018467065.1 Ephestia elutella
CAATGTTTTGTATAGTATATCTGCCAGTAAAAATTGATAGACATGAGTTGCTCATTTACGAAAGTTAAATAAGTTTGCGTGAACTTTTTTCTTTTACAAGGAAAAAAAAGTTTTAAAAATGACGATAGTTTACTGTGATGCAGTTTTATTTATGAATGTACTGTTGCAATTTTATGTTTTTATATATTTGATTTATTTTATGTATTATTATACTGTTATTGTTTTAGTAATAAATTTTAATTATAGTTTTTGTAATTAATGTACAAATTTTTCTATTGCTAATATTATGATGAAATTATATTGTTATTTTTGTGTTTGTAGTTTTTTGAAAATCCTTCTCATCACAGTCATAACATCTACCTGCATGCCAAATTTCAGCCCAATCCGTCCAGTTTGGGATGTACGTTGATAGATCACTTGTCAGTCAGTACCTTTGAATTATATATATACATACATACATAAGTCTTTTGCTAGGCAGAGACACATTATGTACGATTTGTGATCTCTCTTGTTCCTCTACACTCATATCTCTTCATACATGCTCTGGTTATGTGCTTATATTTTTTAAGTGCAATCTGGTTGGAGAAATATGAAATCTTATTCACCTCTGTTTATAAAATTTCGAATTTTATAATCTCAACTGAAACCATCTTAACATTTTTTTCAATTTTGGTCACTACAGCCTCTTTTATTACACATTTCTCTAACAACAATATTTTTAATCGATCTTCAAAATTACACCACTGTTTTTTATGCTTCATTTCAACCGTTCACTCTATTTTATTATGTTTCTGCCATACCCAATTTCACTACCATACATAAATTGGCATTAACACTCCCGATGAACAGGACGAGCATTATATATATATTTTTTATATATATATATATATATAGATAGATAGATTAAGTAACATAAAAAGTTACAAATTATTGTGACATATATCTAAGTTTGTAAATATTGTCTTGTATTTTTATATTGGAGTGTGTGATAAGAGAACCATATCTCCTGCCTCTGATATCAACTATAAATGATCACGGCCAATTCGCGACGAAAAATATGCGTAGATAGCAAGCCAAATCATAAATAGATGATTTGCCTTTTATGAATGAGGATACTTTATGAGAACCTGCTTATAAAAGTATGTTATTTTTTTTTATTATGTTAATTTAACCCATTTGAATTTACAAATAGCGATGACTTAGCGTCAGGCCTGAAATGATTTTTTTTATCTATGTGTCAGTAAGTAAACACTGAGTTATTTCTACGTTATTAAAATACTAGCTTTTTTATACAAGATGGGTTGGCTCTAGACCACAATCTTGACAGAGATTAGGTCTACGGTCAGCTCACTAGGAGCTTACCCAGAAGCAGCCTATTTTTCCCGCGGCTCCTTTCGCGGTAAACAGCCTATGTCACTCTCTAGCCGTCCCAACTATGTCTGACTGAAGGCCCCGCTACGAGCCCTCCCTAGGAAATAAATACACGTTTTCATACATTCATTTAAAAGTTTATTGATTTTATACATCCAATAAGAATTCGTATCATTCTTTCTTGGTGCCTACACTCATGTAAGTAATAGGTACCTACCTAAAGTAGCCGCCAGTAAGGCGTAAAAAATAAGATCATAATGTACATAAGTACATGGAGTTAGTAGAACATGAGTTCTACTGTCTCGTCGCGGAACGGAATCTATAGCAATTTGTAGCTTGAAGAATTACACATTATTTAATTCTGAAAAATGTCAACATAAAGGTTTATTTAAATTTTAATTTTCACCAAGTCTGCCTTATCAAAGCTTATCATGAACTTTGCCGTTGCACCGTAGTAGCCCATTTTTCTCTTGACCTATTCGTTCCTTATCTTAACTACAGATTTTACCTGTACCAATGTATCGTTTGTTATAGAGCTGTATGTATATTTAATATGCTGGTGTTATTTCAATTTAACTCAGCGTCCTGTGGAGATTTTGGGATAAAAATATCCTTTATTAAAGTTTTGTTCTCATCTTTGCAAACTAAATTTTATCGAAATCCGTCCTGTACGGGCTCCTGCTTGGTTTCCATACATTTAAAGATGCTATGCTGATTGTCAATTAAGATGATTGTCAGACAGACCTCGGCCGTTAAAGATGTTAATGAAACGACGTATGAATTTGCCGAGTGCGTTTATTACACTAAAGTAAAACTATGTTATTGTCAATGTCGTAAAAGTAGGTTGCACCGAGTTGCACGTAATGCTGTGTACGACTAAAATGTTAGACATGAAAGAATGTAGAAATTATGTAAAAATGTCTGTTTAGCCTGAACACGTCCACTACCTGGCTTTGGATTGAAAACGTCACTTTTTTACATATATATTTTTTATCTATTATAAAAAAAATAAGATGAATAGTATCATAGAGTACACAAAACACAGAAACTTACTTTGGGGGCTAGCTCAATCTGTGTGATTTGTCCCTGTATCTACTTATGTAAGAATTAACATGACCAATATACATACATACATATTATCACGCCTCTTTTCCCGCGGGGGTAGGCAGAGACTAGCAATTTCACCTGCTACGATCCTTACAGATCTCTCTTGCTTCCTCTACACTCATGACCAATATGACCATTAATTCCTCAGTCAGCAGAAGTTTACCCAATGGTGAAGTTAGCGACCTTGACGAAATAGGGAGCGCCGTGAAGAGCGAAGCTAACCACGTATTTAGCACCACTTCCAACGTCATCGGGAAAACGTTAAAGGTAATAAAACTGCTTCCTACTAGAATTTTTTTACTAGGTTTTGCTCGCGGCTTCATCCGCGTGAATTTCCTACGCCGGGGACAGTGCTTTTTCTTGGATGAAAGTACCTTGCGTCCTTGTCAGTACTTCTAATCTATGTGTATGTGAAATTTCAGGACGATTGTTCAGTAGATAAAACCTGAAGAGGTAACAAATAGACAAACTCACTTTCGCATTGTATGTCAGTACCGCTTTTAATTTTTTTATTTAAATAATAACAAATAAACATCACCGCTTTTATATGCATATTAAAATGTAGTTTTTATTATAAAACTTATGGAAGTACCCAATATTATTTAATATTTAAAATAGTAAAATAAAAAAAGTTTATTTCAGTTGGCCAGAATCTCCAGCAAACGTTATGAAGAAGAGTCTAAGATTTCATTGGTAAGTATATTTAATTTTGGGATTAAATGAAATTTTTTGAGTAATCACAAATATATAACACTCTATCACATTTTCACTACTTCGTCTAACAAATTATTATAAAATTTCACAATTCAGTTATTATGCTCTTATCTGAAAACTACTCAATGTTATTAAAAATATACATAAAGGTTATTGCAACTTGGTATAATAAAATTTATATATTGAATAAGAGTCTTAGTACCTACTAACAGCATCCTAAGTACTTTTTACCAAAAAAAGTAATACTGTTGGTGTTTATTCCAGGCAATGAGCACAGTATTGAATCAAGTGATGATGACGATACGGAGATCTTTTGTCTTCGGGACACAACCTGTCACTAGGTATCTATTTATTTTTACAATAGGTATTCCTCATCATCATATCTTACATAATATGATGACGTGCGATATTATGATTATTTTCCTGTGAGGATAAATATGTCTTATTTTTCTAAGTCTCTATTGTTATAGAGTATAAACATAAAACAGTAATAAACAAACTTCCTAATTTCCTAACAATATTATAATGCGAAAGTAAGTTTGTTTGTTTTTATCTTCATGTTTATCTATGAAATTTCAAATTTCATACACATAGCTAAGTACAGAAGGACATATCTTATAAAAAGCACTGTTTAAATTCAGGAAGATTCAATATTAAAGTTTTAGATGAAACTCACTTTCTGCATTATACAAAAAAGATTTCAGTTACATCCTTCATTATTTTTATTATTAAAGTTCATGATCCTTATTTTACTGATAAATACTATTCGTTCTTGAGAATTACATTATGTAGATCAATATTATTTTTAAGAATAAACTAAATTTACAAGATGATTCATATAAACCAACAGCAGAATTCAGCATGGTTGCAGCTAAAATTATATCTACTTGAGTCGACTTCAGATATTCTCATATATAATGTACTGCTGTTATACATTCTAACTATGAATATATAGTCTAAAATTACTTTAGTAAGTTTTGTAGTAATATCTTAAAAATAATAAATTAATTACCTAATACACCATTACACATAATAACGTTTGTACACGAAAAATTGTATATTGAGAAATAACTGTATTTTGCGAGCATTAGATTAATCTCAGTAGATGTTACAGTTGTCATACAATTCTAATATGGTATGTAATTAAAATTATTTCTAAATAATGATGTAAATTTTTTTTTAAAAATAGAACTTACACATAAAGTAATACTGATTACTACATCAGAAAAAGGTTTATATTAGACAAATAACGCTGTGATTTTCCTGATCAGTTCCACTATTGCAATCGCAGTATGATATTGGTGCCCGACTGTGTCGATACGGAATTCTAACGGTGAGTGGTAACGTGATGCAAAATTATTTCAAAGGTAATGTTTTTATGTAAATTTTTTTAAAAATAGAATTAAACACCATTAGCACCAACATAAACTGATTTTTCTACATGAAGGTTGTATATTAGACAACGCTGTGATTTCATGCGCAGTGCGGAGGCTTCCAGCTATTGCAATCGCAGTATGATAACTGCATGCTGTTCGCATGGAATTCTAGAACGGTGAGTGACGTAAAAACATAATAACATAATATCTAAACTATTAAAATACATTATTATATATAGCTTTTGTTTATTTTTTGAAACGCAGTGTATTTATGTGAAATAAGGTAAGCTGTGGAGCAAGTATAAACTGATTTTACTACATCAAGAAAAAGGTTGTATATTAGAGAACGCGGATAACGCTGTGATCTACTCCTGCGCAGTGGAGGCTTTAATTATTGCAATCGCAGTATGATAAGCTGGTGCCCGATGCTGTGTCGCATACGGAATTCTATGTAAAATTGACACTCTAAAACAAAAATCAAATTTTTATAAAGGACCTGGACACTATTAAACACCAGTACATAAACTGATTTACTACAAAATTGATAGCTGTAAATGTCATTAGGCTTTCATGTAATATATGAAACAGTGATATTCAAAATAGTGTGAAAAGAGGACCTAAGACACCACTGTGGAGCACCTACATAAACTGATTACACAAGAAAAAATTGTATCTTAGAGAACGCGGAAAAGCTGTGATCTCCCACTCTGCGCAGTGCGGAGGCTTGGGGCCAGCCCCCTATTGCAATCGCAGTATGATAAACTGGTGCCCGATGCTGTATCGCATACAGAATTCTGGGAACGGTGAGTGATAGATCTAAATATTTCTATGTTTTTAAAGGTAATGTTTTTATGGCTTAAATTTTTTTGAATGGCTTAAAAATATAGTGTGAAGAGTAAAGGTCCTAAGACACCACCCTGTGGAGCACCAGTACATAAACTGATTTTACTACATCAAGAAAAAGGTTGTATATTAGAGAACGCGGATAACGCTGTGATCTCCCACTCCTGCGCAGTGCGGAGGCTTGGGGCCAGCCCCTATTGCAATCTCAGTATCATAAGCTGGTGCCCGATGCTGTGTCGCATACGGAATTCTGGGAACGGTAAGTAAAATTGACAACTCTTAAAAGCAAAATGAATTAACAAATAGTTTATAATGGACCTAGGACACTACCCTGTAGAACACCAGTACATAAACTGACTTTACTACACCAAGAAATTGATAGCTTTAAATAGATCATTAGGCTTTCATTGGTAATGTATGAAACAGTGATATTAAAAAATAGTGTGAAGAGTGGAGGACCTAAGACACCACCCTGTGGAGCACCAGTGTATAAACTGATTTTACTACATCAAAAAAAAGGTTGATCCTAGAGAACGCGGACAACGCTGTGATTTCCCACTTCTGCGCAGTGCGGAGGCTTGTGGCCAGCCCCCTATTGCAATCGCAGTATGACAAACTGGTGCCCGATGCTGTGTCGCATACGGAATTCTGGGAACGGTGAGTGGTAACGTGATAGACCTAAAATTATTTCTATGTTTTCAAAGGTAATCTTTTTATGGCTTCAAAATAGCGTGAAGAGTAGAGGACCTAAGACACCACCCTGTGGAGCACCAGTACGTAAACTGACTTTACTACATCAAGAAAAAGGTTGTATCTTAGAGAACGCGGGCAAAGCTGTGATTTCCCACTCCTGCGCAGTGCGGAGGCTTGGGGCCAGCCCCCTATTGCAATCGCAGTATTACAAACTGGTGCCCGATGCTGTGTACTACATCAAGAACGGGTTGTTCTGGGAACTGTGAGTGGTAACGGGATTGTGTCGCATACGGAATTCTGGGAATTTCTAAAGGTAATGTAACGATATGATCTAAAAACATTAAAGGTAATGTTTTTGAAGTTTTAATAGTAGAGGACTTGAAAAGAGTAGAGGACCTATGACACCACCCTGTGGAGCACCAGTACATAAACTGATTTTACTACATCAAGAAAAAGGTTGTATATTTTACAACGCTGTGATTTCCCACTCCTGCGCAGTGCGGAGGCTTAAAGCCAGTCCGCTATTACAATCGCAGTATAATAAACTCGTGCCCGATGCTGTGTCGCATACGGAATTCTGGGAACGGTGAGTAGTAACGTGATAGATCTAAAATTATTTCTATGTTTTCAAAGGTAATCTTTTTATGGCTCGTAGGAAAATAGCGTTAAGATATAGCGTGAAGAGTGAGGACCTAAGACACTACCCTGTGGAGCCACCTGTACATAAACTGACTACATTACACTCAAGAAAAGGTACTTGTATATCTTAGAGAACGCGGACAAAGCTGTGATTTCTCACTCTGCGCAGTGCGGAGGCTTGGGGCCCCTATTGCAATCGCAGTATGATAAGCTGGTGCCCGATGCTGTGTCGCATACGGAATTCTGGGAACGGTGAGTGGTAACGGAGTAGGTAACGTGATAGATCCAGTTATATTTTCTGTTTCCAAAGGTAATGTTTGAATGTCTTTAAAAATATAGTGTGAAGAGTAGTATGACCCGTACATGACCCAAGACACCACCCTGTGGAGCACCACAGTACATAAACTGTCAACACTACATTAAAAAGTGATGTTGTATCTGAAGAAGGCACATAGTCGCTGTGATCTCCAACTGAATGAATTCAACATCAAAGAAGCGTCGCTGCTGGTAGGCTATGGTCTTAAAAATAATCGCCAATGTATTTTCGAAACACTACATTAAAAAAGGATGTTGTATCTGAAGAAGGCATATAAATGCTATTATCTCTTTTTTGGTGTAGTTCACTGCACATCAAAGAAGCGTCGCTGCTGGTAGGCTATGGTCTTAAAATAATCGCCAATGAATTTTCTTGAAACAAATTGCGGGGTTATTAGTTACTTTTTTTGGTGGTTACTGCACAATAAAGTGGTCATTCATACCTAATTTATTAATCTCCCCTAGATACCTGTTCCGCGTGGCGTTACTGCAGGATCGGCTGGCGGCCGCGTCCAGGAAGCCCCCAACGGAGCCCCCCACAGACGACCCCGTGCTCAAGCACCTACCTTTGCATACCCTTACAACAGTCAGTAAGTGGTCATTCATATCTAGTTTATTAATCTCCCCAGATACCTGTTCCGCGTGGCGTTACTGCAGGATCGGCTGGCGGCCGCGTCCAGGAAGCCCCCCAACGGAGCCCCCACAGACGACCCCGTGCTCAAGCACCCACTCTTGCATACCCCCATACAACAGTCAGTATTATAATATAGTTGATACCTGTTCCGTCTCCCCTCTAGATACCTGTTCCGTCTCTTCTAGATACCTGTTCCTCGTGGCGTTACTGCAGGAGCCCTTACAGACGACCCCGTGCTCAAGCACCTACCTTTGCATACCCCCATACAACAGTCAGTATTATAATATAGTTGATCTACTCTAGATACCTGTTCCGTCTCTTCTAGATACCTGTTCCTCGTGGCGTTACTGCAGGAGCCCTTACAGACGACCCCGTGCTCAAGCACCTACCTTTGCAGACCCCCATACAACAGTCAGTATTATAATATCCTAGATACCTGTTCCGTCTCCTCAGATACCTGCCCATGTGGCGTTACTGCAGGACTGCCTGGCGGCCGCAAGCACTACCGCAGACCCCCATATAACAGCCGTATTATAATTCTCCTAGATACCCGTTCCATCTCCCCTAGATACCTGTTCCGCGTGGCGTTACTGCAGGATCGCCTGGCGGCTCCTGTGGCGTTAGTCTGTATTATAATATATATATAGTTGATCTACCCTAGATACCTGTTCCTATATAGCTTTTCCATCTGTCTTCGATACCAGTTCCATGTCCCAAGATTCATGTTCCAACTTCCATAGATACCTGTTTCATCTCTCATAGATACCTGTTCCGCGTGGCGCTGCAACAGGATCGCCTGATGATATCACTTGTTTTGAGATAGTTTTTACTATAAAAAGTGCAGCAAAAATATGGTTTACACTGAATAATGTTTGTTACCTAATGATTTTTTTAACACAATACGTTTCATTTGACAGGAGCCCCAAAAAAGTCCTGTCAGAAGTGGAAAGCGAGACCCCGTCTCCATATGAGAGTCCAGAGGTCGAGGTTGATGACGGAGTCACTTGGGAAAATGGTAAGACTACATTGTATCTTTCTTGTCAACTGGTGTCAGATTTTATTTCAGTCTGCTAAAGGTATCTGACATGATTTTGACGAGTACCGCTATCTTGCGGTAGTAGTCGTATATTTGTAAAATATTCAGCCTACAATCAGTACCTACTCGTCCAAAATGTATGGAGCAGCAGTAGAAAATTTGAATTTATCCTGTAAATGCAAAAGTCAAAACGCTTTCATGGATAAACCAATTTTTATGAAATTTGGCATAAAGATAGAGAAGACACGAGCTCAAATATAATTTACTTTTCAAAAATCAACACCCAAGGAGCTGCAATGGGGTATGAAAAAAACAAACGCAAAACACTTGACGCGGATGGAACCGCGGGCAACATCTAATTATGATTAACTAGCTGCGCCCTAATGCTTCGCTCCCATGGGAATTTTAGGATAAAAAGTACCCTATGTGCTATTCCCGCTATTTTTCTACCCGTATACCAAATTTCATCGAAATCCGTCCAGTAGATTTTGCGTGATTGAGTAACAAACATCCTCACAAACTCACATCTAAACATTCGCATTTATAATATACTCGTAAGTAGGATTTCCAAATTAATTTCCAGAAGACTTCGCAAACGAGTTAGAACTAACAGAAGAACAACAGACTTTATTACTAGAGGAATACGAGCGCGAAATAACGTCCAAGAAACAGAAACAGCCCCGCACCACAGACAACGCACAAAGAGACAAACTCAACAACAAAATCATAGACAAAAATAACAAATCGCCCAAAAAGAAAGCCGATGACTGTGGAAACAATATTGTTGAAGACTATTTCGGTGAAAAAGAAGTCAAAGATGATGCTAGTGCTAATTCAGATGAGAGCTGGGAGAAGGAGTTTGAAATCGACGATGTGGATACTAAAGCCTGAATCTATGTCCGGCCATAGATAATTTTGAGCGTAAGTGACGTCTTTTTGATTTTTGTTTTACACATTTAGATATATTTTTTTAATTTAGGTACTTATTCATTTTAAGTAAGGCTACTACTATACATTGAGTATACTTCAGAGTTGGCGTAACTCTATGGTTAAAAATTTGGATGTGAAAAAATGACTATTAAATTTTTTTATTTTTTTTATTAAAAATCTAAGTGCGTTTGACCTCTATATTGCCCGATGGTCTTCATCCGATCTGGATGACCCTATGGATCTGGTCAAAAATGCTTTTACAGTACTATGAAATCGTGTCATTAATATGTGTTGTGTACTTTTATTTAATTATATACTTTTTGCTGGTCAAAATTTCGTAACAAAAATGAACTGTACATTAATACAAAAAGGTAAAAATTTCTGATTAAAACAAAATCTTTGAGACGTTGCGTCGTTCAAAACTTGTAAATTATCGAATTATAAGCGAAAATAATCGGCTCAATACTGCCTTATACAGAAACGGCTAGCCAATACAGCGGATAATATCAGTGAACACTTTCAATTTGTTGCATAAAATTGATAGATATTCAAATGTAGATCTTAATACCTTTATCTTAATATCTACATTTGGAGGTAGATGTTACATTGACAAGAAAAATTGTATTATTTTATTCTCCTAAATCTATGTTTTTACCACATCTTTTGTTCAAATTTACAACTTTAGTTAAATAGTCCCGCAAAGAAGTATTATAGTTAGTATTTCTCTGACCTTAATATGTCAATTATTTTTTTTAATCGTTGGTTATTGCTGTTTTGTTTCATCCGTTTCTGAAATTGTATTAATCTTTCTTAACGTTACTAATAAAAGTAGCGATTGAACGTGTAACTGTCATACAAAATATTGTATAACGGTCATACAAAATGTGTTAAATCGGCTGATAAAATATACTAATCGATTAAGTTACATGTATCACTAGGCTAAGTGCACATTGCTGGAGTTTCTGCTCCCTAAAATTTTCTCCTATAAGCGACCGCTGTGTGACTTTTTATCTCTGTCACGCACGTTTTGTGCGAATGAAATGGCGAATCTCCCATCTCTTGCGCAATGTATAGTGTGACTGAGACGGGTTATAATTGCGCGTCACGCAGCGGTCGATCTAAAATTTGTTTTTGCAGGTAAAACGTTGTTTTGATGTAGTTTAAACATACCTTTGGTATACCTTTCTTTTTTACAGGTAATATTTTGCAATGAATTTTGGATTGATTAATGTTTTCATCTCGAATTCCCTACGTTTGTCCAAGCATTTTGTAATTGCCAAAATAAACTTCGTTGTAGTGGGTTTATTCATGACATTTTTATTATGAGTCTAATTCAAACTAAAAAAATATTTCGTGCATATTTCATTTGCACACATTTTTTAAAACTGACAGTTTTGTGCGAACCAAACGGCATTGAATGCGAAAGATGAGTTTCTGCTCCCTAAATTTCTCCTATAAGCGACCGCTGTGTGACTTTGTATCTCTGTCACGCACGTTTTGTGCGAATGAAATGGCGAATCTCCCATCTCTTGCGCACGTATAGTGTGTGACTGAGACGGGTTATAATTGCGCGTCACGCAGCGTTTGATCTAAAATTTGTTTTTGCAGGTAAAACGCTGTTTTGATGTAGGGTTTAAACATACCTTTGGTATACCTTTCTTTTTTACAGGTAATATTTGCAATGAATTTGGATTGATTGTTTTCATCTCGAATTCCCTACGTTTGTCCAAGCATTTTGTAATTGCCATAATAAACTTTCGTTGTAGTGGGTTTATTCATGACATTTTTATTATGAGTCTAATTCAAACTAAAAATATTTCGTGCATATTTTCATTTAAAACTGACATTTTTGCGAACCGAAATTTTTGAATGCGAAAGATATACACAATAATAATTGTATTAGTAAAAAATCCGTCTTATCTAAAGGACCTAGCTTAACGTAAAAGTTGATAACTGGGTACTAAGAACATTGTACTTAACAGCTTAAAATACTGGCACATTGAATATTTTTTATTTAAAAAAATGGCGATATTCAATGTGTCGGAGTGTATTTTAGGGTACAGTCACAAGCATTAATATGTAATCACATCGGTCCTTAAGACAATGTCCTTAAGGTCTAAAATTGGATTCATATCAACGCTCGTGACTATAAGTCCCAATAAATGGATTAGCAAGTTTAGTTACAATCAATGTAACTAATTTTGCGTAGCTACTACTAATGTCATATATGGCATTTATTTCGCACTGTGTATGAATGCTTATGAATATTTTAGACTAACCATTCCAATGTTTTGTTGATCGACTTATTTTTATGAATTTATTTCTCCTTACCTGTCCAATTTATTTTGTAATTTTGCACAGAAAAAATCGAAATATGAGTAAATTTTCGAGGTCTATGCAAAATTACAATTAAAGCTTTATTATTAGTTATTAACAACACTTAGTATATGACTAAACATACGATGTGGTACAATAACATGTAAAGTGTGATATCCATAAGATAGGATTATTTTTCGAAATAGCATAAGTAGTATATAGTTAAATTTTCAAGCTTTTTCCAATAAGCGTTACGGAAATTTTGGTATATTCAGCAATTATGTTTCGTGCAATAGTTTGTCGATTGTTCTGTAATTCAAACGCGAAGAATTTTTCGTTTCCGTTTTATATATTTTTTTTTACTTTAAATTTGTTATTTCTCATAGCGCAGTGGAAGCGTACTGGGCCCATAACCCAATGAAAAACTAGTAATTATCTAAATAATTCAGTTTATTGGAGTATAACTCAGTAGCACAATACGAACAACGTAGGAAGAGAGCACAACAGAATGGCGGGAAAAACTTGACAGTGACAGATGTTGTCAATGTCTATGAGTGCGTTCTATTTCAACAAAATCCATATATTTTATACGTGGACATAAAATAAGCCATGACGCTGTCGATCAAGTATATGACAAGCCATAAAGTATATAGGTACTATATTTAATATGTCTCGATTAACATAATAAGCATTAGATAAATGGTTATGTACGAGTATGTATTTCCCTTAACGACATACAACATTTTATTACACCATGGATATTTTGATATATTTATCCTTTTCGGTGGGCTTCGCTCTTCTAAATCTATGATTTATTTTTTAAGATATTTTTATAGTAATTTTCGCGTGTCCATTACAGAACGGTGGTATTTTAGGCGATCTAATTATATTTCGATTATTTTTATTTTAAATTTATATTATATTAAATAGGTTAAAAATGGATTGTCACCGTGTATCGAGTTGGCATTAGGTTTCGTTATGTTTGTGTAAATTATGATTATAATGAATATGAATAAAAGTTATTAAAAATCGTACTTTTTTGTTTTATTTTCTGATGGATGTTTTGCGTTTTGTACTTTTTCCTTGGATGGAATAAGAGTAATATCTTCTCAAGTATTAAATTGAATCAGCATTTGTATAAAAACAATAAAAGCTTACAATCCAGTTGACAGCAGGAGGTGGGTCACGGAAGGCTGAATTAATCCGGTTAATGATGATGAACCCAGTTTTGAAAGCCTTAGACCCGGGCTTTTTGAAAAAATCATTTATTCAACATAAAAACAATATACACTCATACAATATTTACCCAACTGCGGAAACCTCGTTTAGTTGTATTATTTTAATTCAATCAAAATAGTTTTAACATTATTATTATTAATTTCGTAACCATTTTGGTGGAGTTGAAGGGGGAGGAGAGATTATTGTAAAGGAACTATTTTATCAATTAAGTTTAAAATAAAAATCCTTATAGTTTTATCATAAGTTTTATTAATATAACTAGGCTTTGGGCGGCATTTTGATGGCTTCCTGCTGGTGGGGGTAGAAGGGTTGGGGCGCGTTGTTGTCGCCGGGGACGTCGCCCGGCTGCGGGTACGGGTGGTGGGGGGGGGCGCCCATCCATTGCGGGTACCAGTATAGGCCCTGGAAAACAAATAGGTAAATAAATATATACGGACATGTCACAAAGTTTGAGATAGCCCCAAAGTAAGTTCGAGACTTGTGTTATGCGTTACGTCGCAAAATGTATTTTGCAAAATGTCCCCTTCGCAAAATGGCCCTTTCTCAAAATGTCCCTTTCTGCCAAATGGCTCCTTTCGCAAAAATGTCCCCCTCTTCAAAGTGACCCTACGACCCCCATAGCGTCCAGGGAACATTTTGCGACGTAACGCCATTGGGTTACTAACTCAACGATACTATATTTTATAACATATACATAGGTAAGTATATCTGATAAACATCCAAGATCCGGGCCAATCTGAAAAAGAAAATTTTCCATCTTGACCTGACTGGGGATCGAACTCTGGACCCTCAGTGTGACAGTCGGCGTGATGACCGTTAAGCCGCGTACGTAGGTCGTCAAATATATTTCCTAATCCTAACTAAATGCGAAACTGATTTCGTTTGGTTGTTAGGTACCTCTTCAGGCTTTATCTAATGAACCAATCTTCCTGAAATTTCGCAAACTCATAGAAGGACTGAGAAGGACATAGGGTCACTTTCATCACGGTTAAAAGCACTGTTCACGCGAGCGAAGCCGTGGGCAAAAGCTAGTAAAATAAATGCAAAAGTGGAGAAGAAAAAGTTGCAAAGCGGACACGGCTCCGACGAGTTAAAATGCAACTCGGATAACGGTCATATGAGAGAGAGATTATAAATGCGAAAGTTTCGATATGAATTTGGATGTTTGTTACTCAATCACACAAAATCTACTGGACGGATTTCGATGAAATTTTGTACACCGGTAGAAAAACACCGGGAATAGCAATTAGACTTGAACATGAATTCTCTCTATACCTCACTATATACATATATCGTATAGAGAGGTCAAATCGATGGCAGAAGAAAGGCATACATGGAAATTATTCCACCGACAAGAACGAAGTTCTTAAATTTATTGATTGATGAACTCTGCTCAACCCTAAGGTTTGACTGTGAGACAAGCTTGTAACATTAAGTCTACCTTTTGTACTGTACTTTTGTATGTGTATACAATAAAGTTTAAATAAATGAGCCAGCAGACGTCTTATCATACAGACGAAACTCTACTTAATCACCTTATTCCCTTACTCACCTTATTCCCAGAACTTTGACAGGTGTACCGGTACTCGTGTATAGACAGCGGGTCGAGGTAGCTGATGCCGGCGATGGAGCCGTAGTTAGGCGGGAACATGAACCAGCAGCCGTCCAGGCTGTCTGCGGGAAAAATGGGAATTTGACTTGATAAATTATAAATTAAAAAAAAACATCTTTGTACCCGATGTTATTTTCACGGATATTTTTAAACATAGAATATCACACACTTTTGGTCAAATCATTATGCAACAATATGAACGTAGGTAAGTATACTTAATTATATGAATTTTATACTTACAAGCTGAAAAAAGAGAATACGTGATTTAAAAAAAATATAAAATAGCAGATTTTTTTTGTTCGGATTGAATCAGTCGAGAAACTTTTTATGTAAGGACATTAAAAGTTTCTGAAATTCATGTATACTTCCACCAGTAAGAAGGTAAATAGGCAAACAGAATGCACCCTGATAATTGTCATTTCTTGTTAGCAGTAGTCGTTCCGAAATCCTAATTGTATATTATGATACGCTATGATTATTTCATTCGTTTTTAACGTGAAAAAGTTCTTTTGACAGCCAAGTTTCAATAAAATAATTTGCTTTGGCCTGTAGAAGAGAGAAATATTCCCAATCTTCGATCAACAATACACCCTGGATAGATGACAGCTCTGAAAACGGCTCGAGAAATTAAAGCCACGATAAGCGTGTGCTCTTATTATTGACAGTACGGTTCTTTGCATCACGATATTTATTATTTAGAATTAAGGTGTATTTTTGATCGAAGGTATATATTCAATCAACACGGACAGTAAAAAAAAGACCAGGTATAAAAGACCTGGAGCCCTATTTTTGAAAGTGTGACATACCGCCGAAAACGAATAGACTATTATGTCGCACTTGTCCTATAATGTCACTAAAAACATAAAAGCCGTATTTTTGAAATCATTCGTCTAGCAATGTTGCCAGTGATATGAAAATAATGCGGGAAACAATTTCTGATCCATTCTACGCAACGAGAACCGAATCGGTAACGAATCGTTAAAAAAATGTTCGTAAATTTTCAATCAAAGAGAACGTAAGCGTTAAACGGAACGCAAAAATAAAAATACTAATAGACTCCATCTATATCCGTATCCGGTTATCTATGTGAAATATGAGATTTTGACGTAAAAATCGTTCGACTAACAAATCATACGAAAACGAGTGAACTTGTTGCGAATTATTCGACATAGACAATTCAAAAATACGGAATAATTGATATCGAATGAAAAATCATTCGGCTCACGCTTTTTTGGTGAGTCACACTTTCAAGAATAGGGCCCCAGCTCGCATGAAATTTATGAGAGTACTTAGACACGGACAGTTTTACGCTTTGATTTAGGTAGTGTGAGACATTTAATTTAGGTGTATTGGTAATGGAAGTCCCCAGTATAAACCTTACAGGTGTAGTTGTCGTCGCCGCCGGTAGTGGGCAGCGTGGTGAACACGAAGGGCTCAGTGGTGCGCTCCACGAAGGGGGGCGGCGGGGACAGACCCTCGCCAGGGTCGCCTGGCACCACGAACGGACCTGGAAGATGATATATATACTAGCTTTTGCCCGCGCCGTCGCTCGCGTTAATGCTTTTTTAGCGGATGCCTACGTCATAACATCTACCTGCATGCCAAATTTCAGCCCGATCCGTCCAGTGGTTTAGGCTGTGTGTTGATAGATCACTATGTCAGTCACCTTTGAGTTATATATATAGATAGATAGATATAGGGAGGAATTTTTTAACCTAAAGATGACCCGATTGGTTGCTACCATAAGATATAGGGGTGTTTCTTTTTTGAGTTCGGCCAACTACTTACTGGTCACAACCTCAACTGAAAATCAGTGTATTGCCTGGGTAATAGTGCCACTGAGGTGTGACTATTTTGTGTCGTTGCAACGCACTTATTTTCTCGTTGTTTTGTACTCTTTCCTTTTAATTTATATTGTTGTATGAAACTTTATGTGTGCAAATAAAGATTTTGTCTATCTATCGATTTTTTCTATCTAATGAAATGATTAATGAATGGCGCAAATGGGTACCATAAAAATATAGGTGTTTCTTTTTTTTCAGTTTCGCCAACTACTAAATTAATGGCAAGCGAATTTTTAAAAGATTTTGTTTCTTTTAAAACGGAGGAATTTGAGTATAATTTGCTAACTTCAGAGTACTTTAAATGGAAGAATGAAGGTATGGCAAGAATGAAAAAAAGATCATGAAAGAGTAAATAAAGCACTAACGAATATTTTCAAAGATTACATTTGCATACCTCCGTAAAAGTTAGTGTTATTCCATTCGCAGACGTGGTGGTCGCACACCATCGGCGACTGCGCCTCCTTAGTGTAGTATGTCGCGCCGCTCGGGATAGTCTGAAAGTTGTGGACTGTAGGTTAGGCAGACTTAGTAAGCCAACTTTGTAGCTTAGGCACAGGGCGGGCGCTTTATAGAAACGGCGCGGCAAATATACCTACTACTACTACAAATAAAACTGTATATCCGTGAACACGTCAGTAACACGTCAATGTGTGCGTTTTCATAGCACAACATTCCACAACCACACAAGAACGGAGGAGAAGTGCGGGGGGTGCGCCGGGGTGCCATATTGCGGGAGGGGCAGGGAATTTCCTTTCTGTACGTAGTACTTATATTAATTCTGTGGCTTAGGCCAACTTAGTACGTTGAGAGTTGTGGACTGTATCTTAGGCCATCTAAGTACGTTGAGAGTTGTGGACTGTAGGTTAGACAATATTAGAGCGTTGAATGTTGTGGACTGTAAGTTAGACCAACTTAGTGCATACTTTAATCACGTATAGTAATTTTCATAGACCACCACTTACTTCCGGTAAATGAAAACATCGTGAGGAAACCTGCACACTGGCTGTTTAGTTTATTAGTGTGTATACGGCTACTGCCACCAGATCGCGGTAGTCGTGAGATGCCTTTAAGCGACCTTAATAAAATTGTCAGTTATAACACACTCGATAAGCAGGTGTGTGTAGTGTCGTTAATTTAGTATCTTGGCTTGGTAGTATCGTTAATTACAAAAGGCAATACTGGTAGTGTCCTTGCCAAAAAATGTACGATGCACATGAACACATGTGGAAATTCTCAAACTTTGAATAATTGATTTATTTACCACAGATTTACATTTTACACTTAAAGATAAAATAGTTGGCTCCACACTAGGGAACATGCCAGTTCTATGGTAGCCAATTAAGACTTGCCTGCAACATTTTTCTAACATCAATGGATCAGGCAGTGGACTTTTTATTTTATTTATTTATTTTATTTATTTGTTACAAAAAACCAACATCTTAAATCTAGACATATGTTTAGGTAAGTATGTTATTCTTGAGCCAATAACAGGTTTTTGTGAGTGAAATGATAAGGAAGGCCACACATGACTACTTAATGCTGTTGAATTCTTCTCGAAAGGGAATCTTGAACATTTGACATAGACGTTTGAAGTAAGACTTAAGAGCAAGTAGTCGTGGTGCCTGAATCTAAGGCCCTGGATGTTGAAGTCCAAGATGAAAGATCCAGAGGTGATGATGCAAGACACTGCAGTGAGAGAAAGCAGCTTATACCGTCACCAGGCCGTACTTGACTATCACTTTGTGTTGTTGATTCCTCTTGCAATGGAATCTTGAACTATAGATAAGGACGCTATAAGGAAGACTTACTAGCAAGTAGTCGTGGTGCCTGAATCTAAGGCCCTGGATATTGAAGTCCAAGATGAAGGATCCAGAGGTGATGATGCAAGAGACAGCAGTGAGAGGAGGCAGCTTGTACGTCACCAATCCACACTTGACAATCGCTTTGGGGAGAACGGTGATGTCTCGGACGTGCTGTAGGTTCTTCTTGAATGGGAACCTTAAAAAAACTTATATTGATATAAACCTAATCACATAGTCAGTCTGATGTAAGACGAGTTGTAAAAAAATCTGACACCAGTGTTAGTCATAAAACACTCGATAAGTTTAAGACTAGTTATCAACTCTTTATTGCACCAAAAACAAAACGAAATATATAAAATTGTAACCAGAAGAAAGATATAAATACATAACTTACCTAAATATACAAACTCCGAGATGACACTCAAGCCCATGGATGAAGTTGTCCGTTTGGAACGCCACAGAAGGGTCCTCCTCCAAATAGTAGCGGTTATCGTCTTGGAAATGCATGAATCCGAGGAAATGGAAAGCTCGCCCTTGACAGTAGGGCGTCGTCCCTCGACCCATGTTGTAGATGTCGGTGTATATCTCAGAAAGGAATATGTAAACGTTCTTCCCACAGTAGAACTCTGGAAAAATAATATGCATTAAATCAGAGATGATGGAAATTAATGTTGAATTAGTGGGCCCCAGAATACTACCTTAAGGGACACCAACTTTAAATTTAATTCGATTATTTATGTTGCTGGCGTCTAATTTAGATTAGCCGCAACTCTATAAAATCAAACAGCAACGAAACCAACACCAACTACAACTAGTTTTAGAACAGCAGCTAGTCTTAGAAATAACAGATCACGTATCACTTAGGTACACCTATGTAAAAGTGTGGTAGAATAATGTCTTGTATATTTTAAGATAAGTTCAGTCATTGGACTTTTTATTCGGACGATATAGAAGAAAAGAGAGATTCTTCTTTCATCTTTGCCTACTCCCACGGGAAAAAGGCGTGATAATGTGTATGAACAAAAGAGGTTCTACAAAAATTTGCACTAAAGTTATTAAACAAAAAAAACACATGATTACTTAATAAAATTTGTCTTTCTTATCAAAAGGAAGAAACAGAAGTACAAGACCATGGACAAACCTTGGCTCAAATAATATTCAGCAGGGACGGCGCCCCCAATAGCGGAGTTGAAAGTCGCAACTCGCTCCGTCTTTATGGCGTTATGGTTGTCGTACATCGTTAGCATGTTGTCTATGGCGTCGTCCAATGCTATCAACAAGACCTTGAAAACATCTACATTATTATTACAAGGTAATTAGCTAATACTTTATCTGTTTGGTACAATTAAATTCATTCATTTACTCAATCTGGCTTGAGTTTGAAACAATTTTGATGTATTTTCGTATTGTATAATAAAAAAAAAAGTTAATGAGTTATTTATAGTTAGTATAAAAAATACTGGTAACAAGGATTGCCTAGTGGGGTAGGAAGAGGGTCGTAATTATTTTAAAGTTGCCTCAATAAAGGGAATAAGATTAATTTTAAATTGTTATAAATAAAATTACCTTCAATTCCTTTATGTGCATGTGGATAAACCGTGCTAAATGGTCAGTCGCTATGTGGACGTGCTCGTTTATTATATACTGAAAGGAATAAAATCTATTTACTAACATAGTAATTAGGTACATACGTAGATATAGCATTAGTTAAAGTACCAGATAATCATCTCTTATATACTCGATGTTGGGGATTTTGTTAATATCTAGCTTTGAAACTGTGACAGAATCTTCTTTTTTGCCTGGTTTGGCGCTCGTTTCATCATCATCATGTCGATCTGATAGTGAGTTAGATGGTCCAGCTTGTCTTTGGGGTCGTGGATCATTAGTGCACTAAGCTATAGGCAGGTACTTATCTAGCTATAAACCAATAACAGAAGGATCATCTTTACCTGGTCTGGTGCTCGTTTTATCTTCATCATTTCGATCTGGTAGTGAGCCAGGTGGTCCAGCTTGTCCGTGGGGTCGTGCCCGTAGATCTCGTACGCGTCGATCACCATCGCCAGGGTCAGGTTCTCGCTGGGTTCTTGGCAACATGGGTGGTTGCGGACGAGGTATGAATTCTGGATTGAATATTAAGACAGTAAATATAAAAGATTGGTTGAATATAACAATACCGTTGTGTTTTCTTCTACATTTGATTTCATACCTTATCTATACATATAATAAAAATATTTTGTCTGTACATTTAGTATTTCTGAGTGAATGGATAAAGGGACTCTTAAAAAGAATAATAGAAAGCAAAAAATTTTTTTAGAATTTCTTGTCTGTCTGTATGTATGTACGCGTTTCACGCAAAAACTACTGGACGGATTTGAATGAAACTTTTTTTGTTGTATTGCTAATAAGCCTGGGCAACATATAGGCTATAATTGATTTTGAAAACGGAACACCTGATGAAGAACCTTAACAGAACAGCTAAACTATAAGAAATATGGAAATGGTACCTTTGCAAAAATTTATCAATCTGAAGAGCATTTTCTATTGACGTATAAAAATCGAAGATCAGGATCATCTGATGAAGAATTCCAAGAGACCAGCTACTAATATTAATGGAAATGGGGCCTTAGCAAAAGTCGTTTAACTTGATGAGCATTTACTACTGATGTATAAATAGACAGGACACGGCATAGGACAAAGAGGGACTCGGGGTAGGAGTGATGGTACAAGGGAAATTGTAGATAACGAGCAGACGAAGATCGTTTATTGAATGAAATATCACTGTTGATTAATTTTAACACCGCGACTGTACTACGAGTACCTAATATATTCCCGCGGGACACAGGATAATGAAATGGCTGAAATTTTGAGTACTGGAGTTTAGGTTAATACAGTTTGGAAAACAAAAAGATTTTTCATCTAAGCGAAACTCACGCGGGCGAAGCCGTAGGCTAGTACCTTAATATGACGACATAGGTTTAATTCATAATTTGACATTATAATTTGTTTAGTGATACCACTATCAATTTGTTACCACTTCGGGATCAACAGAGCCCACAGACCACTTAGCCCACGGGCTAAGTTGGCCCCTTTCTTATTTCTGTGGATAACTCAGCCCGCGAACGTATTAAGTATGGTCCCTCGATCTCGGATTTGCTACGCCGCGCGTAGCAAGCGCTATGATGCATCTACGACCGCTGCTACGCAGTTGGCTTAGAAATGAATTATTTTTTTTGTTTTTTTTTTGTATTTTCGAGGTGCCATATTACCTTTTAATCTACTTAATTTACCTAAATCACCAAATTGCTACGACTACTTACCACCGTAACAAAAAAACATGATAACAAAATAATTTTGAGCAACCCATAGCCCGATCGAAACATGTTGGTACCGGGCGTCTACTGAAAAAGAAAACTATATTCCTTAACAACCAATTATTTTTAATTGGTCGAGTAACGTTGTATAAAAAAATCAATAAAAAGTGTACTTTTATTTCTTGTAATCTTTTTTAATAAGGAAAACTACTAAGTTTGCGCCCTGTGTATGGTTGATATTTTAATATAAAAACATTCTAAATCATCAGTAAGTAAGGTAAGTAAGTCCATATTTTGCAAATAAATAAATAAATGAATGAATCAATACAAATTACAAAATGTAAATCCACCCTTTTCGAAATTAAAATTGGTGAAAAGAAACGCTGTACCTAGCTTTAAAGATATAAGTAGATAAGCCATTCAAAATCATCAGTAAGTAAGGTAAGTAAGTACATATTATGCAAATAAATGAATGAATGAATCAATACAAATTACAAAATGTAAACCACCCTTTTCGAAATTAAAATTGGTGAAAAGAAACGCTGTAGCTTTAAAGATATAGATAACCCAAAGATGTTTACTTATATTTTATTTTATAGAAATCGCAAATATCATATTAGCTGTAGACATGGATACTTAAAAGAATTGTTTTTCATGTCGAGAGACGTCTGTATCTACCAACGTATAAACTTTAAAAAGTTCGTAAAGTGGCAAAACTCTGAGAGTTATGGGAAACGTCACACCACGTCACATTTTACTTAATAAACGTATAACAAAAATTGAAATCATGTGTATGAAATGAACTTTTATATTTATAAAGTACCACCACTTAAGTTTACTTCCATACATGAAATTAAAAAAAACTAGGTATCTAAGATTAAAATTTGAAAAACTAAAAGTTGCAGATATGTCCTTCGAATAGAGTTTGTATCGATCGGGGCCATCGCGCACCCTGCGCGCAGATTCACCCCCGCCCCACAACCTCGCGAAAATCTCACCGAGCAGCCATCGCTAAAAGAAAATCACATCAAAAATGTTAAAAAATCACAAAAAACAAACCCATAACCGAAAATAAACGGTACAGTGAACAAGAAAAGTGTTATCTTAAAAAAATAAACAAAAGTATCCAGTGCAAATTCGAAAATAGGCCAGTGAAAATCGGGAAGATGGCTGCTCGGGTAACTAAGGATTCATTACAATAATGTAAATCCACGTAATATAGTTTAGGGTAAAGAAGTCTTCCAAAATTAGAAAAAATAATAATGTATTAGAGATAAGAAAACTAAAACTAAATTTAGGTAATCAATGTCTTCCCGTTGACGTAAGTTCGAACGATAGATGATAAATCAAGGATTAATTTACATGAAATATTCTTCAATCAATTTGATAAAGAGGTCAAGGTTGACCTGAATTTTGTTTGAAGGAAATAAGAAACTTTCGAGATGATAAACCTAAACCGGTTCAAGCTGCCTCCGCTGAAGAATGCCTTGGACGTGGCAATGCAGACGGTTCGCCAGCAGATGCCAGACAAGCCTGGTCCCCCTCCACGCCCTCCACAGAATGTTAGATTTGCTAACTTGGGTGAGTATACACATTCTTGAATTAGCATACGAGTGCATGGTTAGTAATATTTTTGTTTTTATATCACATCCAGTTAAAAGAGGCATATAATTAAATTCAAATTGAAAGACAAATCAATCAATCATTGGTCGATTCTAAGTTATAATTTATAGTATTGTGAAATTAAATATCCTGAAAGTTATTGCTTCCACTTAGTCACTATAACTGTGATCAATACCACAGACAATATGGGTGAGAGCTGCGAGCTATCTACAATGAACGAGACGACATCACCGACGTACCAGTCGACCAACCCGACGAACCCGTTCCTCAGTGGAAACCTGCAGGCCGAGGACACCTTCACCAGCTATCAGAACACGTATCCGCAGCAAGATGGAGCACCCAGGTAAATTCATCATTTATCCAGGAATTAAACCTTCACAAGCAGTTTTCACGTCAAACTTTAATTTATTTAATATTATTAACTTATAACTAACAATAACAATAGCATTTTATGAATACCTACTGATGTATCAGATGAAGATAATTTGGAAGTCTTTTCATAAAGGATTCAAAAATAAACATTGTCGAACAGAAAAGTTAGATAAACAACATTTCACAATTAATTTACAACATTTAATTATGAAAATTTACAAATTACAAATTTTTATGGTTATTTCAGGACTCAAAGTATGCAAAGCGTCGATTTTTATGCTTCTTCTGAAGAAGGAGGTTTTGAAGAAGGAGGAAAACCTGGAGCAAAAATCAATGAGTTTCAAGCTGCGTGGAATGTAACTAATGCTATACAGGTAAGAAGAAAATATACTTTATGTAAAAGCATAAAATATTCCAATAAATATTAAATTCTTCGACAATATCATTAAATTTCAGGGCATGTTCGTGGTATCCCTGCCATTTGCTGTTCTCCAAGGTGGCTACTGGGCCATCGCGGCGATGATAGGCATTGCCCATATTTGCTGCTACACCGGCAAAATCCTCGTCGAATGCTTGTACGAAGATGATCCGGTATCAGGACAACGCGTAAGAGTCCGTGATTCCTATGTTAGCATCGCCAAAGAATGCTTTGGTAGAAAGTATGGTGCACGCATTGTCAATATTGCCCAAATTATCGAACTGCTCATGACTTGCATCCTTTATGTTGTTGTCTGTGGAGATCTCATGATAGGGACTTTTCCTGACGGTTCTATTGATACACGGTCTTGGATGATGCTCACAGGAATATTTCTCTTGCCTCTAGCATTCTTAAAGTCTCTAAAAAGCGTCAGTATGTTGTCCTTTTGGTGTACAATGAGCCACTTGATAATAAATGCTATTGTGCTTGGCTACTGCATTCTTTATATCGGCGATTGGGGTTGGGGGAAAGTTAAATGGAGTTTAGATTTTGAAAACTTCCCTATCAGCTTAGGAGTCATCGTATTTTCTTATACATCTCAAATCTTTTTGCCTACTCTAGAAGGCAACATGGAAGATAGATCTAGGTTCGAATGGATGTTAAATTGGTCGCATATTGCGGCAGCAGCTTTTAAATCAATTTTTGGGTATCTCTGCTTCTTGACATTCCAAAATGACACCCAGCAAGTTATCACTAATAACTTACGATCTGCTGGTTTCAAGGGCCTGGTGAATTTCTTTCTTGTAGTCAAAGCAGTACTGAGTTACCCTTTACCATACTATGCAGCATGTGATTTGTTAGAACGCGCCCTTTTCAGAGGTAAACCAAAGACATTATTCCCGGTGATTTATGCTCTCGATGGCGAGTTAAAAGTGTGGGGTCTTGCTTGGAGGCTTGGTGTGATAATGTTGACAGTTTTGATGGCTATATTTATTCCCCACTTCGCTATACTCATGGGTTTTATAGGGAGTTTTACTGGCACGATGTTAAGCTTCATCTGGCCAGCATATTTCCATTTAAAATTGAAGGGAAACCAACTTGAGAGCACCACTATCGCTTATGACTACTTTATCATAGCCCTTGGAGTCTTGTTCGGAGTCATAGGCATGTACGATTCAGGCTCCGCTCTTATTAAAGCTTTCAAGATAGGCTTACCGTTCTAATTTATTGTAGATTTAGGTGATTGTTGAACTATTTTTAGATTAACGCAAACTTCGTACCTATTGATTGTCGCAAGCAGCGACTTTGTTGGAGATTATAGTTAAATAATAACCGACTTTCGTGTTTTCTTTTGCAAGTCATGACTAGTTGATATGGGGGTATATATCATTATTTCGATTTATATCATTTTAGTGGGTATACAAAAATGTCTTCCATTGTATTTATACAATTTAATTAGTGAAATTAGCTTAATATACATATTTACACAAAACTAAATATAAACAAAATATATAAAATTAATGTCTTCCAAGATGAATATTTACTTTTTGAAGTTGTAACAACGAAGTCTTCCAATAAAATATGATAGTTATGTCTAGAAACCTTTGCTTATAAAGATGTTACAGCGCGTAATGTTTGGGAAATGTTTACATATAAAATAATCTTAGGCATTTTTTCATGCGCATTCTTTGAAAAATTATTTCTTTAAATTGATAAACAGAGAAAAATATTAAGTTTATGCCTAACGGCACAAACATTATGTTATAACTTTCAAACTTTTTGACAATAAACCAAACCATAAAATAAAGAAATTATATAAAAGCAACAATATTTCTTAGTTTTGCTGTCGTTTATATTGTGATGAAATTGTAATGTATACTTAATATAAAATATACTGCATAATGTCTTCCATTTTGAAACATACTTATTGTTGTTGATTATAGAATTAAAATTCATGTTACATAGATTAGTAACAATATATATAAGTGATGGAATGTGTATAGTTACGGCTTCGGTTCTAATATTTGTAACTGGATATTAAAGCTAATCGTTTTTCAAAATTATTATAATATGTTATTTGAAAGCAAAAGAAAATTTCAAACACTGGTTAAAATATATCGAAAACCCTTTGTTACCCTTTTGTTGTAAAAGTTCAATATACAAATGATATAATATTCCGATGTAGGTACCTCATTTAGCTTTTTATTAAATATGTCCTAAGTCAAACAGGCGATCACCTACTGAACCTTATACCTAGCTTTTTCGACACAAAAATTATTCTACAATATTTCTGTGAATAAATTAATTATTTATTGAATTGCAATTTGATTTAACCAAAATTGAAAGAAAGGAATTAAGTATCTAACAGGAATATACTTAGTACGTTCGGCTCAATGTCAGAAAAAAAAAATATCTAGAAATGTATCCAAGTGCAATAATATTGTATAAATTATAATTAAAATACATGTATTGTGATGAAATGAACAATTCTAGGTGTGTATTTTAAATAATATAAAGTGTTATGCGATATTTTTGTTTTATTACTTTTTACATATTTCACTAGAGTTTAAAAGTTGACATTTTGGTCATGATATTTTCAATAAAATAGAAACACTTTTGATTGTGACTGTACTATTTGGTCGATGAATTAATTTTTCATTCTACTTCCACATCGTAAATCCTACTTTATAATAAGCTAAGATTGCCAATCTACAAATATACCTGAGATAATAAGCAATAAGACCATAAAATTAATTAACTAGACTTGTAATTGAGGAAGTATTTTTTCTTAGCAATATATTTTTGAAATTTTGAAGTATAGATAGACAACCGAACAATGTTAAAAATTGTTTTATAGAAAATCAATGCCAGCGATAAGAAACAGCCAATTAATAAAAGAAACTCCAATTATAACCTAGATTGTCGTTTTCGCGCCTTTGCTCCGGGCGCCATGTTGGCAAAATGTTGGCATTCATACGCGCATGCGCGCTGCTTGCATTATGTCTCGGCTTGGTTCATATAACTGTAAGTATTTCCACTTCAATTATTAAGACTAAAAAAAACTAAATTAATTAACAATTTAGGCTAAATGTAATGAAGAATATATAACGTGATATAACTACATACAAATGTAATTTTACTCGTATATATCACATCACAGTAATTATAAATACAAAAGTTTGGATGTGAGTTTAGTAAGTACTCATTAACGCAAAATCTACTGACGAATTTCGATGAAAGGTGCACAGGTATTAATACACAGGGAATAGCACATACGGTACTTTTTATCCCGAAATTCCCGTTGGAGCGAAGTTCCGGGAGGCGGCTAGTAGATAAAATATATTTTTCAGATTTAGGTTTCTATGCTGATACACTAATTTACGTGTAAAGACCTGATTTCTGAGTAAACATTTACCAGGCGTCACAGGGAGGGCACTTCATAGAAACGGTCATATATACCTACTACTACTACAAATGAAACTGTACATCCGTGAACACGTCAATGTGTGCTTTTTCATAATCATAGCGTCCCAATCCGCAAACGAACGGGGGAGAAGCGCGGGGCCATATTGCGGGAGGGGCAGGGAGCTTCCTTTCTGTACGTAGTACTTATATTAATTCTGTGCAGGCGTACAACATCCGCAACCACCCATGCTGCCTGGAGCCCAACGAGAACCTGACGCTGGCCATGATCATCGACGCGTTCGAGATCTACGGGCACGACCCCACGGACAAGCTGGACAACCTGTGGCTCTACCAGAATGAGATGCTGCGGGTTAAGACCGCTGAGGATCAGGTACTAACATGGAATTATTAATTTTTAATGTTTTG
The DNA here is from genome assembly GCA_018467065.1 of Ephestia elutella. Taxonomy (NCBI): domain Eukaryota; kingdom Metazoa; phylum Arthropoda; class Insecta; order Lepidoptera; family Pyralidae; genus Ephestia; species Ephestia elutella. The sequence continues at coordinate 9,432,268 of CM031583.1, forward strand.
GATGTAAAACACTTCGTAGACTTGGCTGTCTATGGTGTGGATGGTACAACATCCGCAGCCAATGCTGCCTGGAGCCTAACGCGAACCTGACACTCGCCATGATCATCGACGCTTTCGAGATCTACGGGCACGACTCCACGGATAAGCTGGACAAGCTGTAGCTCTACCAAAATGAGATGCTCAGAATCAAGACCGCTGAGGGTTAGGTACTAAGTAACATGAAATTCTTCATTTTCTACGTTGGATGTAAAATACTTCGTAGACTTGGCTCCCTATGGTGTGGATGGTACAACATCCGCAGCCAATGCTGCCTAAAGCCCAACGAGAACCTGACTAGAATTTGATCAGAATTGAGTTTACCTGATCACGAATTGGAAAACTTCTTCTTCAACAATAATATGCTTATTTTAAATGCTTTCAGTATTTAATCAATGAACGGGTCCACATTGCCACCGATCACCTAGGGCGATTCATCAAACTACACATACAGGAATTAAAGGTAATTAGATATAATTATAATCATCTTTCATGATAAACATCTTCGTATACAGTTTGTCAAGTTATTACAAGCAAGAAAAAGGAAGAAGATGGCGACAACTACAAATCTGATTAAGTATTATAATTTTTCTTACAAATTCATCATACATTTGCATCAACTCTGGCGCATGTAAAATTTGCTTCAATCCAGTCTCAATTAATGAGGTTTTATTTTGTCAGGTTCTCCTTATTACCCTGGACGACGTGATCGACAACATGCTCACCATGTATGAGAATCACAACTCTATCGCTGCTGAGAGAAAAGCGACGTACACTGGCGGCCCGGTTCCCACTGAGTTTTACATGAGCCAAGGTGAGCAAGCAATCATCACTGCAGCCACGAGTGAATTCCACATTGAAAAAAAAAACTGAAGCAAGAGATGAAAAGACATTATAATGAAAGTTTCTAGTTTATAAGGATCATCATCATTTCAGCTCATTTCTGTCTACTGCATCTCTTTCTGTACGCCATATCTATGATTTAAAATATACTGCCTAATGTCTTCCACTTCACAAGAATACCGTAAGAAAAAAGAAGAATGGTGCTCGCGCTACGACGAGCATATTTGCAAAAATTGTCTGACATCATATCTTTTGCACCTTCAAAAAATAACCAAGCTAGTACGACAACCCTTCTTCGATCACAATCATTTGTAATCAAAGCTCTTATTACCTGATAACTCTTGCATTATCGACCTCAACACAGAATCACCTTCAAACCATTTTTAAAATTATTGCAGAATACTACTGCGGCAAGAACGTCTACATCTTCTTATCAGAGCTATACAGCGACATCTACCACATGGGTCGCGGAGTGGCGCCCTACTGCAAGGAGCGCTCGTTCGTCTTCCTTGGCTTCCTGCACTACCACGATGAAAAGAAGTACTACCTTCTCGACGACCCCAGTATCTCGTTCCCAACCGACAACTTCCTTCACGGACTTGAGTGCCATTTGGGGATTTGTATCTTTAGGTAAGGTTCATAGAATGCATAATAGTACAAGTAATAAGAGGTTCTGTTTAAAGATCACTTTCAAGAAAACCAGTCCATAATAAAACTTGAAATCACATAAATTCACGGACGATATTTGTACATCGTCCATGCATAAACCCTAACCAAATTACTAGACTGTGTATAAGTCTTCATCACGTCACGTTCATCACGGGTTGGCTGCGGGTTGGTTGTCATCTATATATATAATAAAACATTAAAAATATTTTGTCTGTACATTTAGTATTTTTGACTTAAATGGATAGAGGGACACTTAAAAAGAATAATATAAGGCAAAAAAAAAAATTTTGGAATTTCTTTACTGTCTGTCTGTATGTATGTACGCGTTTCACGCAAAAACTACTGGACGGATTTGAATGAAACTTTTTTTGTTGTATAGCTATTAAGCCTGGGCAACATATAGATTTTGAAAATTGGAACACCTGATAAAGAACCTTAACAGAACAGCTAAACTATAAGAAATATGTAAATGGTTCTTTGCAAAAGTTTATCAATCTGACGAGCATTTTATGTTGACGATGTATAAAAATTGAAGATCAAGAACATCTGATGAAGAATTCCAAGAGACCAGCCACACTATTGCTTATATGGAAATGTCGCCTTAGCAAAAGTCGTTCAACCTGATGAGCATTTTCTTCTGACGTATAAAAATTGAAGATTATGGAACATCTGATGAAGAACTCCAAGAGACCAGCTGCTCTATAAAATAAATGGAAACGGGGCCTTAGCAAAAGTCGTTCAACCTGATGAGCATTTTCTACTGCCGTATAAATAGACAGGACACGGGATAGGACAAAAAGGGACTCGGGGTGGAAGTGGTGGTACACGGGAAATTGTAGATAACGAGCAGATGAAGATTGTTTATTGAATGAAATATCACTTTTGATTCTTTTAACACCGCGACTTTACTACGAGTACCTAATATATTTCCGCGGAACACGGGATAACCAAATGGCTGAAATTTTGAGTACTGGAGTTTAGGTTACTAAACAGTTCGGTACACAAAAAGATTTTTCATCTAAGCGAATCTTACGCGGGCGAAGCCGCGGTCAATAGCTAGTTTTTGATATGTATGAAGAGAAGGAGAGGATGTATGTGAGGTCACAGTTGCAGAATGTGAAGAACTATAATACCTACTACTACAACCTCATACGGTGCAACTGCTGACGTGCGTGCGTGGCTGCCAATTAATATTGGAACCTCATTCCAAAACAGCAAAGCTCAATTAAGCTTAACGTCAGATGTAGTTCCGAAGATAGCCGTTACAAAATCAAATGTCCTTTCTCTAAGTCAAGTCCTCAAAATGTTGTCCTTGAAATAATTCAATATTTTACAATAGGTTTCCATTCAAGAAGCTTCTCCAGCGAGATCGAGACGTCTCAGCCTTGCCCAAAGCGATCGTCAAGTGTGGATTGGTCATGTACAAGCTGCCTCCTCTCACCGCGTCTTCTTGCATCATCACATCCGGGTCTTTTATCCTGGACTTCAACATCCAAGGGCTACGGTATAGGCATCATGACTACCTCTTGGTAAGTATCTAATGGATCTAATATTACTGAGTGCTATTTTTAAGCCGCGCCAGAACGAGATGGTCGGATGATCTGGACGCGACTGATAAAGATTGGAGAGCTGACAGCAGTGCATTAGCTGACGCCATTCCTGTCACAGGAATGGCAAACCAGAGGGAAGGCCTTCTCCCAACAGTGGTACACTAGGCTATTAAAAAAACTATTTTTCAAAACGAAAAAATCCCTAGGCTTCAAGAGCTTCGGCTCTGATGGTTGACGATGATGATAATATTTCAGACGATACCCAACGGTCAGACGTACTACACCAAGGAGAAGTACACGCCACTGGTATGCAACCACCACGTTTGCGAGTGGAACTACACCAACCATTATGGAGGTAATTCTAAATTATCTATCTAATATAATCTAGTAGTAAATACCTAATCTAATAGTAAATGGTGGTAGTCTTGATAAACTGTGTTTACGAGTATTAGGAGCGAGGGTTCTGTACCACAAAAAGAAAAAAAAATGGAACTTTGTTGTCCGTCTTCAGATATTTTCGGGATGGGGAGTTATCGTTATCATAAGTATTTTGTTTAATGTTGTTCATATCGTTTCATTCGTCGAATAGACAACCTAGATTATAACGTCGGCGTCAAGAACGAGGAGCGCCGACCCCAAGTACAAGGAATAGCCACAAAAGAGAAAGAAAAAGAATATATTTATTCGTCGAATTATTTTTTTCTTTCACAGGCCCCTTCCTAGTGCCCGGTGACCCTGGATCAGGGATCGACCCCGTGCCGCCGTACGTAGAGCCCACGCCCAAACCCGACGACGATGGCGACGACAACATCACCGTACCTTGTAAGACATCTATCTCTTTTTCAGCTTAATAATTATATTCAGTGTAAAGACAGCCTGGCCAGGTAGGGATTTACAAGTATATATCACAAAATTTCGAGTCTAGTGTCTCTCCCCAAATAATGGACTGTATACCACGTGGTCCGACTGGAGCTTGCTGTCCTGACCCCTGTGCCTTAACAACTGCACTCGAGACAACTGATGGCAGCCACTGATGAGGCTGTGAAAGTGGCAGAACACTTATCGAGAGAACTTTAAAAATCGTTGGAATGGCATCGACACGCTAAGAAACCTCATATCACCTTGTTGGGTGCCTCGTCATAGTCTTCATAGACAGGTCTCTTGCAGATCGCATCCAGGATTTACCCTGAGCTATGCTCTTGCCGGTGTCATTACGCATATATAAAACACACGCAACGACCTTCCTTCCTTCTTGGCGTGTCGATGCCATTCCAACGATCTATATAAAGTCTTCCCAAAGTGTTCTGCCACTTTTACAGCCTCATCAAACCAAACCAAGGCAACAAGCCAAAGAAATCTTAATAAGGCCCAACGCAGACGACGCACTTTTTGTCCGATCGAGTCTGCCGTCAACTATGGAAATAGTCTGCGCGTCGTCGTGTGCGTCACGGATACTACGGATAGTCTGTCGTCTGCGTTGGGCCTAAAGCATAGAAATATTACAGAGATCTTGTCGCTTTAGTTTAATTTCTTTGAATCTTGAGGCACAATTGAGACACGACATCTACGTTTGTAATTAGTAAGTAGAATCGGCCCCTTGGTGCTAAGGCACAGGAGGATGGACAACAGGTGCTCCAAGGTTTCTTGGCTTAATCACGACGTATTCCTTCAATTTTTTCTCACGATTCACATTTTCAACTCTAAATTACAGATATCCTAGAGGGTTGCATGTTCGTGTTCCCACCAAACTATGGCTCCATAGCTGGCAAGAGTTACTTGGACCCAGTGGACCTCCATGACGACCGGTTCACGTGTAACGCAGCAGGGGGCAAAGTAAATACGTTTTTCAAGATATTATTGACGACCTCCGTGGCCTAAAGGTTATCACGCCGGACTGCCACACCGAAGGTTCCGGGTTCGATGAGCATTTTCTGCTAACATATAAAAATTGAAGATCTGGAACATCTGATGAAGAACTGCAAGAGACCAGCTACACTACAACATATATGGAAATGGCGCCTTAGTAAAAGTCGTTCAATCTAATGAGCATTTTCTGCTGACGTATAAAAATTGAAGATCTGGAACATCTGATGAAAAGCTCCAAGAGGCCAGCTACACTATAACATATATGGAAATGGCGCCTTAGCAAAAATTGTTCAACCTGATGAGCATTTTCTGCTGACGTATAAAAATTCGATGATCTGAAACATCTGATGAATAACTCCAAGAGACCAGCTACACTATACCATATATAGAAATGGCGCCTTAGCAAAACGTGATTAATCTGATGAGCATTTTCTGTAGACGTATAAAAATCGAAGATCCGAAACATCTGAAACAGTTGGGAACACAAAGACTTTTCATCTAAGCGAAACTCATGCGGGCGAAGCCGCGGGCTACAGCTAGTATAATCTATATTTATATAACTCAAAGGTGACTGACTGACTGACATAGTGATCTATCAACGCACAGCCCAAACCACTGGACGGATCGGGCTGAAATTTGGCATGCAGGTAGATTTATGACGTAGGCATCGGAAAGAATTAACGCGAGCGAAGCCGCGGGCAAAAGCTAGTCGCGTATAAGGTTCATTTTTAAGTATTTAGGTAATCGCAAATGGTTTTTCCGATTCGTCAATGTGGCCATTTTTTATAACATGTAAATTTTTTAAAGTACTTTTATGTAACAACTAAAAGTGATATGATATGTCATCATCAACTTTTTACACGACTGACCAAAAAACGAGTATTATGTTTTCAGGGTTCATGTATGTAAGTTTTTTTATTCCTTCATAAGTCCTGAACGGCTGAACAGATTTTGATGTGACAGGTATTGTTAGATTCCTTGCATTCCTCCGAGTGACATAGGCTATATAAGTTGTCAGTCGTGTTTTTTATTTTTACATAATTAGCTTTCTATTTTATACCGGATTTTTATTATAATTATAATAAGTTTGACTTGTATAATTGACAGCAGGGCCTGTATTGGTACCCTCAATGGATGGGCGCTATGCCGACGAACCGATTCGATGGCAAGGACGAATACGAAGCGCCGGGCACCTACTACCCGCATCAGCAGCATTACGACGAACCACCAGAAGATTAATATCGTTAATAAAATACTTATACCAGATTTTATTTTTTATATTTTTTAAATTATAAAAATATTTCGACTAGTGTGTGATAAAAGGAATATATAATTTCGCACTTCGACCATTGCGGACCTCCTTACGAAGGGAGATATTAGGTGCACCCATAACCGGAGAGCATGTATGAAGAGAGTGATGAGTGTAGAGGAAGCAAGAGTGATCTATAAGGATCGTAGTAAGTAGAAATCGCTAGTCTCTGCCTACCTATGATAATATGTATGTATAATTTGATATAATTAAAAACGTGTCATCTTGACCCGACTGTGGAGTGAACTGGGGTCCTTGGACCAGGGTCAGTGAGACCGTAAAATATTTCAATTATTAGTATGGAATAATAATCAATACAAGACAGCCTTTTTATAAAATTTATTTAACAAAATATTTTAAAACAGTATTATACAGATTTGATTTTACTTAGATTACTAGATATAACTCTCCAAAAACCTGCTCTCAACATTACTACCACGAGGTAACACGAAAAACGCCGGTGTTCCGGCCTTAAGCTCAAAATACTTTGTCTTTAATAAATCACCCAATTTATTAGCAGGATTTATCACATGAGGCATTTTGTCGTATCCTTCGAAGTACACATTCACACGATCACAACTGTACTTATTGTTTTCATCCCATGGGGCTGGGAATAGCTGCTCCAACTGATTCAATAATGGAACATTCTCTGGGCAAGCTTTAACAAAATCTGTCATTTGGTATTCCGGATACAAAAATAGGACTGGCCACTTTAATATACCATCTTCTATGTGGACTATTGAATCATGAGCACCAGGCAAACTTGGTTCTAATATTGAAAGGTCAATATCATCTTCATCGTCACAATTCGATATTTTTATTCCTCTTTCAATTATTGCTTTAATAACTCCCTCTTTTTGTTCACTCATCTTGGCATCTTGCTTTTCTTTCTTACGCTGGTCTCTCTCTTGAATCAATTTCTTCTTTTTTGCAGTATTAAGGAGTTCAATTATTTCCTTATCATTTTTGTTTGATTCAAGTATTTTTTGACAGTGTTCTATACAAGTATCAAACTTTGCTGCCTCCAGCGCTGATTTAGCAGCCCTTACCCTGGCTTTAGTGTGGTTTGGGTTAAATGATAGTGCTTTCTCACTGTCAAATAGTGAAGATCTGTAATTTTTTAAGTGCCAGTGTGCTGCAGCTCTATTATTGTATAAACTAGCATTGATTTCTGCATCATCACATCTCACTTTGATGCCTTCTGTATACCTAAAATGGAAATAAAGAAATAAAAATAAGCAAAAGTGGAAATAAGGCTTTATCATCGATAGGTGAAGGGCTTTTTAATAAAATCAAATCTAATCAGAAATATATAAAAAGGGAATGGTATGGTAATACGTACTTACGAGTTAAATATTTTTATATTCTTCTTAAAGATATTTCATTGTTAAAAACTTTTGAACATGTTTGCATTAACTTCCAAAGTTGGCATGCATTTATTTGTAACAGCATTACCGTTTACCAAAATCAATTACAATAAAATGAGGAAGATGTTGGCAAATAAATGTATGTGTAATCCTAACTAATATTATAAGTAAGTTTGTTTGTTACCACTTCACGCTTTATCTACTGAATGAATCTTCCTGAAATTTCGCATACACAACACATAGTTAGAAGTACTGAGAAGGACATAGCGCACTCATCCCGGGAAAAGCACTGTTCCCGTGGGCAAAGCTGCTGGCAAAATCTTGTTCCTAATAAGGATAAACAACTCACCCTAAAATGGCCAATCTGTAATTCTTATGCTTAAAGTTGAAGTTTCCGTCATCCTTGTAGTTGGTAGCAAGTTCTAACGGTGTGTTCTCATCTGGATCATACTTCAGCTTAGCCAAGCCCTCAGCTAGTGGGGAGAGCTCACCATCATCAGGTGTTTCCTTCATAAAGAACGGGTGTTTGTTCATTTCCTCCTGTAAATATATTGATGGGTAAGGTTATTTTTTTTATTACTAGTTGGGGGCGCCAGCGCAAGCACCAGATGGGTGATCAGTCCTCTCAAACTGGGACCATTTCACCCAGGTGGTGGGTGGGTTAGGTTAAAAACAGCATAGTTAAGTTCCCCCAATTTTTATATTTGTTCATAAAAAGCTGCTGAAAATATATTTCACAAAACAGGCACACTGCCTTCTGAAAGAACTAAAAAGGAATAGAGAAGGTTGGACACAGAAAAGGAAGGTTTTCCCTAGCAGTGGGACCTATGGCTGGCACACAAGGCCTATAATACTAAGTGTAACTATCTAACCTCCCAGCGATCCTCAGGCCATCCTTCAGTGTATCGTTTTCTCTCCAAGCTGTTAATGAAGTCATCTAGCTCTTGATCTAGCTTTTGACATAAAGCCAACCTTTCTTCCTCACTCATCGCCTTCTTATTTTCAACTTCCTCGGCCATATCTAACTTTGAGTAACGCGTATAATTACACTCTTAATTAAAAGTCAAGGCATTCAGTTAAAATAACACTGTCTAAATAATTATACGGTAAACTAAGAATAGTACTATTTTTATTAATTTCTCTGAGTTAAGCCAAGAATGTAATAATAGCGAGTTGAGAAGCGAGCGTGCGAGCAAAACGTAAACATAACCTCAAACCTGAAGAAATTTGATTGATTGTCGGTTGTCATAATGACAGTTAGTGTTGCAGCAAATGCAGCAATAGTGTTGCTAGTGATGAGCCCTTTTCGAAATTTTCGGAAATTTTTGGAAACGGTCAAGAAACGTTCTCGGAAATATTCCCTAAAATGGAAATTGTTGGAAAAGTACCTGAAATATTTAAAAAAGGGAATTTTCTTTTTGCAGCTGTCTTTAAAATAAGAAGTTTGACAATCACTAAAATTTTCAAGAAAATCGGATGAAGAGAAATGCATATTTTCCATATTCCGGGGAAATTTTCCTAAGAAATTTCCGAGAAATCCCCAAGAAATTTCCTGAGATTTTCATTCCCAGGAAATTTTCCAAGAAACAGTGAAATTTCTTGATAATTTAATTCCTGAGAATTTTTCAGAGAAAAATATTTTAGTACTAGCTGTTGCCCGCGGTTCTATTCGCGGCAAAAGTCTTGTTTTTCATAAAAACATTGAAACATCGTGAAATAGTGACAGACAGACTTTCGCAAAAAATTGGGAGAAAACGTTCCCGAAAATTTCTGAAAAGTTTCGGATATTTTCCGTGAAAGAAATTTTCGTAATCCGAGAAATTCTCGGCGGCACATCGCTAGTGTTGACTATCGATAGGTAGTATTGTCAACTGTCAACAGTTTACCTTAGGGTATTTTTGCAGCCGGCTCCCGGACTACTACTTTTATGACTAAATAATTTAATTAAAAAAAATTACAAATCACCAAATAAATATTTATTTTTTAAACAACCGAAATCAATATAGTGTTCCACTCCTCCACTTTTCAATGTATTCACATTTCCTTTTCTCACGTGTCTTGAAATATTCCGGATAGTGAGCTTTTTCAAGCGGATGCCAGTAATCCAGGATCCAATCTGGTGGTTCCGTCACGCGTCCATGTGCTACACCTGCAGCTATCCCAAGAGATTTCGGGACTGTAAAAAAATAATAAAAATTTGATTGTAAAAAAAAGAATAACAATTTTAAGATTTCAAAAATAGGTACCTACCATCCATCGAGATATTATGTACAAAAAAAAAATACTAACGTGTATTTCAATGATATCTACCATGAATTAAATGAGTATGTACGCAGGCAACGGCGGATCCAGGATTTTTTTCTGGGTGGCACAAGTGGTGGACTATGAATGTTGGGGGGAGGAGGGGGTGCAACAAATCGACATTCGTCCTGCCTAGCGATGTGCCGCCGAGAAATTTCCTGTTCCCGAACATAACCCTTGATAATTTCCGAAAATTCTCAGAAATTTCTCGGGTTTTTAGGAAAATTTCCCGTTATTTCCGTGAAATTTCCAAAAAACTTTCCGCTCTTTCTTTGAAAATTTCGGAAACGGCACATCACTAGTCCTGCCTGATGCTGTCTGTGGGAGCACGTTTCTGTTATTTCTTAATTTGATATGCACTGTCATGGAATCTCCCTCCACAGTAGATACACAAAAAAGCAGTCTGGGGGGGGCACGTGCCCCCGTTCCCCCCCTAAATCCGCTACTGTGTACAGGGGTGGAATTAGGGATGGAGGTCATGACCCTCTGAAACCTTCTTGGTAAAATATACCCAGTGCTGTTCCCGGGGTTACCCTGACGCGTCCGAGAACAGCGTCCGATAATTTGTCTGCGCCATAAGCCTATGAATCGTGCTGACCACACTCTTCAGACGCACGCCACCATAAGCTGCGGCTGATGGACGCGTTCGATAGTTTGTTTGCGCCTTCAGATTGGTATACAGAGGTACGCACAAGTTACCTGAAGCTCAGGGTCAGGGCGTCGCCTGAGGCGAACGTCTTCACCACTCGACCACCACCGTTTCAATACATAAATAACTGATAGAGGATATACTCATGAGGATACATACATTTAGCACATGGAATAGGATGTTTCTTCAAGAACAGCTCATTTTCTCCGACCCACAGCAGTCGCCGTTGCTCCATTGGATCGCATACGCAACGGTTATCGTCGAATTGTTTTCTAAGGATTACTTGATGATAACGGACCACACGTCTACAAAATATTATATCATTATGTTAGTTAATCTAATTTGAGATCTAGGTATATTGGAAAATACTTCATCTCTTGGTTTTGGTTGGTTGGTACATATAAGCTATTAGAACATGAACGATAGACAAATCGCCCGTGTCTAAAAGTGCTTCCAGACGCTCCGATTTGGTTGGATCCAACCAAATCGGAACCGACATAGCAACCATTCCAACATTGCCACAGAATTAATATAAGTATGACATTGCTACAGACTGTCCGACGGTCGGCCTTCCAACCACCAGTTGAGTTTGCTCTGAAGTAGTGAACGGACGTCATGGATCATGCCACCGGTATTATAAAAAAATGCTAAAATGGCGTTGGTTGCGGCCACAGACATACTAAATGAAATAAAAAAATAATTTAAATTAATTTATCCAAATAATTAAATTTATTTATTTATTTAAATACATTATTTTTTTTTAAACTTCCAGCATTATAAATATGCTTGATTTCTTACATCTCTGTCTCATTCTTTGTGGGTTAAGTCCCGCAAACAGGAAAAGTCTTTATAAAGTTCTAATAACTTTACTAGCTACGCCCCGGGGCTTCGCTTCCGTGGGAATTTCGGGATAAAAAGTACCCTATGTGCTTCCCGGTATTTTTCTACCCGTATCATATACCAAATTTCATCGAAATCCGTCCAGTAGATTTTGCGTGATTGAGTAACAAACATCCTCACAAACTCACGTCCAATACATATATAATATCAGTAGGATAGTAGGATCATTATATCGCGTTCTGTGATCGTCACTCCCTTGTCGTTCATGTAGACATCCTACATCGGCGGCGTTGCGAATGCGACTGAAGCCGATTTGGTTGGAACAAAGCGTCCAGACGTTCCGATTCGGTCGGACGGTCGGCTTGTCGGATGCGTCGGCAATCCGACCACGTCCGACCGATATTAATAATAACTAGCTGTTGCCCACGGCTTCGCCCGCGTGACTTTGGCTTATATGAAAAGTCTTTTTGTGTTCCAAACTGTTTCCTGTGTTCCAATCTTCGATTTTTATACGTCTACAGAAAATGCTCATCAGATTAACCAAGTTTTGCTAAGGCGCCATTTCCGTATATGTTGTAGTGTAGCTGGTCTCTTGAAGTTATTTATCAGATGTTGGTCCAGATCTTCGATTTTTATACGTCAGCAGAAAATGCTCATCAGGTTGAACGATTTTTGCTAAGGCGCCATTTCCATATATGTTATAGTGTAGCTGGTCTCTTGGAGCTTTTCATCAGATGTTCCAGATCTTCAGTTTTTATACGTCAGCAGAAAATGCTCATCAGGTTGAACGATTTTTGTTAAGGCACCATTTCCATATTACTTATAGTTTAGGTGTTCTGTTATGGTTCTTCATCAGGTGTTCCAGTTTTCAAAATGAATTATAGCCTATATGTTGCCCAGGCTTAATAGCTATACAACAAAAAAAGTTTCATTCAAATCTATCCAGTAGTTTTTGCGTGAAACGCGTACATACATACAGACAGACAGACAGACAGACAGACAGACAGACAGACAGACAGACAGACAAGAAATTCCAAAAAAATTTTTTTGCTTTCTGTTGTTCTTTTTAAGTGTCCCTCTATCCATTTAAGTCAAAAATACTAAATGTACAGACAAAATATTTTTACTGTTTTATTATATGTATAGATAATGTCGGGCCGACCGCTCTACACACTTTCCGATTCGGTCGTGGTCGGACGGTTGGATCCAACCAAATCGGAGCGTCTGGAGGCACTTTAAGTACGGCGGAATGTAGCAGTCAGTGTGTATAGCATATTGCGATTCGTGTAGACAGCCAAGACACTTGAACCGGGACATTAGATGTATGCACAAATGTCGACACAAAAAATTTCTTACTGTGTGTTAGTGTCCTCGTGTGGTCTTAGCTTAAGAGCATCGCATTGAAGTTGCAACTTGGTGCCTATTATTCTATGCTACGTTCTACGTTTACATTTTTGATCCAGAACAAAACTATCGCCTTTTGGCGTTTACACTAATGGACTCCCACGGTACGAATAACGACACTACGATTCATTTAAAAGCAGCCAAAGAAATCGTACATACCTTTCTACATAGAAGGCTTCTATGTTCCTTAAAGCCTTTTTGTATAGAGTGCATACTTGTTGTGCATGTGTTCTCAGTTCTGGTGCAAAAGCCATTATAAAGTAGAGTCAATAATAGTGTTATATTTTTTGAATAATGTTCGAGTACATTACTTATTTGTATACAATCTATATGTCAATGCATCAATCAATTTTTTACCAGCAAAGAGTACCTATTTTGGCCAGTAGCATTGCAAGTTCTTGAGATTGAGATCACAGAAATATTTTTAGGGTTCCGTACCTCAAAAGGCAAACACGGATCTCTTATAAGATCACTTTGTTGTCCGTCTGTCTGTCAAACTTTTTTTTCTCAGGAACGCTTAAAGGTATCAAGTTTAAATTAATCTATACATATAATAAGACAGTAAAAATATTTTGTCTGTACAATCAAGTTTAAATTAATCTTCTATACATAAATAAGACAGTAAAAATATTTTGTCTGTACATTTTGTATTTTTGACTGAAATGGATAGAGGGACACTTAAAAAGAATAATAGAAAGCAAAAAAAAATTTTTTGAATTTTTTTTCTGTCTGTCTGTATGTATGATCACGCTAATCTCCGAAAGTACTGAACCGATTTGAATGAAACTTTTTTTGTTGTATAGCTATTAAGCCTGGGCAACATTTAGGCTATAATTTATTTTGAAAACTGGAACACCTGATGAAGAACCTTAACAGAACAGCTAAACTATAAGAAATATGGAAATGGTGCCTTAACAAAAGTCGTTCAACCTGATGAGCATTTTCTGATGACGTATAAAAATTGAAGATCTGGAACATCTGACCAAAAGCTCCAAGAGAGATTTTTCATTAAAGCGAAACTCACGCGGGCGAAGCTGCGGGCGACAGCTAGTATCAATTAAATTACTCGGATCCATGGTCTCTTACAGCAAAAAATAATCAAAATTATGCGTCTATACGCAATCAAGAGATATTACGGTAAATGTTGCGAATTTTCGCATATTTAGCGATTTCAGGCAGCAATCAAAACCTATAGGGTACTTCCCGTTGACCTAAAATTATGAATTTCGGCAAAAAGCAAGGTCTAATAGTACTTATACAGGAATAAATCTGAAAATTATAAATATATTGTTGGAAGTAAAAAAAAAGTGTTACAAACTTATTTTTGCGCTGGATACAGTATGAATCTTAGGGATTGAACTGCAAAGTTAAGTTTGTTTTTGAAACTAGTTGGTCTTTTAGTTAGAGCTATGATGTGAGATGCTTTGCGTGTACGGAACCCTCGGTACGTGAGTTTGACTCACACTTGGCCGGTGTTTTTTAAAGAGTATTTAAGTCTGTGATTGAAATGCATTTTATTCTGATCATTTCAGAACGCTCACAGTTACAGTCACAGCTCTAGATTGGACCCATGTTGGACCCTTGGACCCCTGGAACAAATAAGAAAGAACCACAGTAATATTTTTTTATATAAGTCTGTGGAAAGAACATGGTTGAAGGTTGAACCCAGAGTTATGGTTCTTGTTTGTGTGTTTCAGTCTTCGAGCAACAAAGACTTCCGCGCGCGGCCCGGAAGTAAGGAAGTAGCGTAAGGAGTCCGTGTTGCTCTATGGTTTCAGTGTACTTGAAGTAAATATATATTTTGAGCACAGAAATAATTTTTTTTTTAAATATAAGTGTTTTAAATATAAGAATTTTTAAATCTTACTATTATTATATGTCTGTGATTTTGAGGTATAATGAAGTCCAAGTCAAAATCATATGGGCCACACTATGGGGTCACATCTTTTATTGTGGCAACTAAATGACCAACTCAGGGCCAACTATTAAGATGGCTGAATAATGAGCTGAAGCTGTCATTTGTCAAAGTCACTGTCATCAATACGTCATTTTGTTTTTGATAGCTTTGCTCTTTGCTTTGCTAGTTTGCTTTTCTTGGCTTTTCTTTTTGCAGCAGCCAGACAGAGAGGCTTTTTGTAATTTTACAGCTTTTTTCGTCTAATTGTTTGGTAAAATTCATGACGAAAATGAAATAGAATGTTAGTTTATTGTCTATCTAAGTAAATGTGACGAAGCTACAAAACATGCATACTTTATTTCAAATAGCATTATAGGTAAATCAATTTTTCCTGTTGCAGTGCCGCCTGTCGACGAGAATTTTATTTTATCATAGTAAAACTATGTCTGACGCGTGGGAAGAGATTCAAGCAGTCAAGAGTAAGAGGAACAGTTTGCGAGAGAAGCTTGAAAAACGTAAAAAAGAGCGGCAAAATATTTTGGGCGCTAATTTAGTCCCTGAGAGGGCGGAGGGCTCGCCGGGGTCCAAAGAAAAGGCTGTGTTAAGCCCAGCATCGCAAAAGAATGAAGGTGAGGTGGTTTTATATTTTGAAACATTTATACAGAACTGTACAAATGTTAAAAATGATTCAAAAGTATAGAAAAATTACTCTTGTCTACTACTTCTCAAAGAAACTCACATAGAGGTTGAAATGTATATAACGTAAATGTAAAACTTATACTGAATTACAATTTTGCTTTAAAAATATGGTATAGAGAGCACAGCAAACAGCTGAACAGGCTATGAAATCTCTTAATTTTCAGCTCAACAGTCATCAGAAAAGCTGAAAGTAGTACCGATAGCATCCCTTGAGGTGCGTCTACTGCAGGTGCTATCAGACATGCAACTTCAACTGCCTGCGACGGCCCAGGCTCTGATGCCGGGCCTGGGCGATGTGGACGCAGGGATTGTAGCTAATTTGCTGGAGAAATTCGCCACACAAAAGCTTATTACGTAAGTTCTACTTTCTTCTTTATTTCACTCATTTAAATTTAATTTTTATCAGTAATAGTAGATGCTATTTCTGTGCTCAATTCACTTAGTAACCTTTTCAACTTTACTTCCATTTAAGGCCTTACAACTTTACTCATTTAATTTCAGAAATCCTACTAATCAATATATAAATACGTTACTGAGTGAATGACAGACAACACACAGCTTAAACTTGTAACTTCTGGAACAGCAACAGCCCTTTAGACATTGTTTTGTAGTAAGACTTACTAATTTCAGAATCAGTGAACGGTCTGAAAGCACAACTGATGGTGACATTGAGGTGATGAGCGCTGAGTCTGTGCGGCTGGCGGCTGTGCTCGCAGCCCTCATGGAGGAACAGTCTACTACGGGCAAGAGAAAAGGTATAGAATAATACTAATAATAATTTAATAATTATTATTATAAATGTGAAAGTTTGGATGTGAGTTTGTGAGTTTGTCAGGATGTTTGTTACTCAATCACGCAAAATCTACTGGACAGATTTCGATGAAATTTGGTACACGGGTAGAAAAATACCAGGAAAAGCACATAGGGTACTTTTGACACCAAAATTCCCAAGGGAGCGAAGCCCGGGGCGCGGCTAGCAAAATATATATTTACTTCAAGTACACTGAAACACATAAATTATCCATCCATAACCTAAGAGGTCACCTTTTAAGAACAGATTAGACAAAATCTCCAAACTTCAAGATACACATGCATCAGCTTATTAAGCTTTTAGTGTATTCAAAATACAATAATAAGATTTTTGCTGAAGCATTTTGTAGATAATCATATGTACTTGTTTATGATAAAAGAAATATTTATTTCAAGTACACTGAAACACACAAGTTATCCATCCATACAAATAAATTGAATCGTCATCATCAGCTTTCCGTGACCCACTGCTGGGTACAAGCCTCCTTTTGTCTACGTCAACCTCTGCCCTGGGCCATTGCAATCCAGTTCTTGCCAGCAACAGCATTAAATTGGATCTTTTTTTTTATTTGAAAGTCAAAAAGTTCACTTGTTTTAGGTGAAGCTGTCACTGAAGAAGGTACAAAAGCTAAAGTAGCCAAAATGGCGACTGTTGAAAAGAAAGCTCAAAAAGGCACTGACATTATGGTATGTTTTAAATTTACACATTTAAAGCCTGACCGGAAATATAAAAACCCTGAATTAGAGGCAGCACTTATGCGTTTTATATTGCAACATTATTGAAAGCAGTAGCGGATGTAAAGGGTGGTAGCACGGGGTCACGCGCCTTCCCAGACTGCTATTTTGTGTACATACTCAGAGATATTGTCGAGAAAGGAAAACGGTGCCCTTCCCAGAAATAAAAATACTAGATCCGCCCTTGATTGAAAGTTATCTTTGACAGAAGAAATGTCAGATGGGTTTTTAAATTAGTTGCCAGTATAAGAAATTAGTTCTATTGCTTTTCTGCAACATGGCGAGGGTTTTTATCATTGAGTTTCGAATTCCTCCTTACTACTAGAGTAACTGTATAGGCCAAATCCTATTGTTTTCTGCGTGAGCAGAAAATTCATAAACAAGACAGAAACAAATGACAAGATAGATGTATTAGTGATTGGCACAGCCGACACTCGCACATCAATCGATTCATTTAAATATGGAGTTTACATGTAAATAGTTTAAAGTAATGTATAAAGTTCATAACACAAAATAAAAATGCAAACAGGCCTCAAATATTTTTTTTATCGATCGAAATTAAATACTTTAAAAAAAACAACATGATTAATGATTGAAAAGTTTACATGTCTCATCACTATCGAATTTAACTGTCAAAAGATGCACCACGCGATGCACCGACGTGTCACGATTTGCGAATTATAGGCTTGATCTATACTAAGAAGCGATTCAATAATCTAGGGTTTTTATATTCCTGGTCGGGTTTTAATAGTATATCAAATTTTTGCAGAAATGTAATAAGTACCTTTTTATTGACAGTCCTTATTAGCAATGCCTTCAAGTAGAGAGAAAGCAGTGAAGAGAGTGGGAGAAGAAATAATGGATCTGCTCAGCAAACCAACAGCCAAGGAGAAATCGCTGGCTGATAAATTCAAAAGTCAAGGAGGTAATTGTAAATTTTTATTAACTTTTGCATGCGGTGTTTATGAATTATTTTATGGCAGTTTCTTTACTTCATGTGCTAGTGCCGCCATCTGCGTCAAGCTTTGAGTAACATCCCCTTTTCTTCTTATCGAGTGAGTTATTACTAGCACTGGTGTCAGATTTTATTCAAGTCGCCTAAAGGCAATTAACATGACTTTAACGACTACCGCCATCTGGTGGCAGTAGCCGTATACACACTAGTAAACTAAACAGTCAGCCAATGTGCAGGTTTCCTCACGATGTTTCCTTCACCGGAACCAGATGGTGGTCTATGAGAAAACTACCATACATGAGTCTGGTTGGTTTACAAACTCGTGTGACACAGGTAGGATTTGAACCTGGGTCCTGTCCGACTTCAGGAGGGTGTCATTACCACTTGGCCACCACTGCTACATCCCCTTTTACATAATGGGGGCAAATCGCGAGTTATTCTACAAATAACTTAGTGTTAAGTGTCCATCGCAGTTTCATCAGTGTTGCCAGTGGAGAAGGGAGAGTTCGACGCCAGCTCTCTGCAAATATTGACAAACCACCGAAACCATGTTTACCTGTAATTGAATGTCAGCACCTAGGCATGAGGTCCAGATAGCTGTCAGATGGTACAATGCTATCATTTTAACAGCTATGTGCGAAGTGGTGGTGGCCGAGTGGTAGGGCACCCGCCTGTGGCTGCAAAAGTCCCAGGTACGAATCCTGCCTGAGCTACATGAGTTTGTATACCAATCTGACTCATGTACCTATGTTAGTTTTCATCTACCACTTGCTCCCGGTGAAGGAAAACATCGTGAGGAAACCTGCACTCTGGTTGATGATTATCAGCTAGTGTGTGAAATAGAGAAGTCAATGGCAAACCACTCCATTAAAATTACCAAGAGAGTCTTGTGTTTCATTCCATATAATGACCACGACCCTCAGTCATGAGGAATACGACTTAAGAAAGAGAGAACAGCTATGTCACAGAATTAATATAAGTACTACGTACAGACAGAAAGGAAACTCCCTGCCCCTCCCGCAATATAGCACCCCCCCCCCCGCACTTCTCCCCGTTCTTGTGTGTATTGGGACGCTATGACTATGAAAACGCACACATTGACGTGTTACTGACGTGTTTACGGATATACAGTTTCATTTGTAGTAGTAGTAGGTATATTTGACGCCTCGTTTCTATGAAGCGCCCGCTTTGTGGCTATATATATGTGATTCAAAGGTGACTAACTGACTGACATAGTGATCTATCAACGCACAGCTCAAACCACTGGACGGATCGGGCTGAAATTTGGCATGCAGGTAGATGTTATGACGTAGGCATCCGCTAAGAAAGGATTAACGCGAGCAAAGCGGGCAAAAGCTAGGGTAAGTATAAAATTTGAAATTTTGATCAACACATTGTACCCCAGGTGCTCAGGTAATGGAGTTCTGTCCGCACGGCACGCGAGCGGAGTGCGCACGCGCAAACACTAAGGACGATGCTCGGATCTCGTGCAAAAAACTACATTTCAAGAAAATCATCCAGTCACATACAGATGAGGCACTCGGTGACTGCTCCTTTCTTAACACTTGCTTCCACATGGACAGCTGCAAGTGAGTCATCAAAGTTAATTGTTTTTATTTAAATAGGCTTAAAAATAGCACTTTTACATACATAGAATCACGTCTTATCCCTTACGGGGTAGACAGAGTTAAGGGTCGTGAGACTCGAAGGCCACGCTTAGCTGAATAATGGGCTCTCTGATGGAATAGAGATTCAGGTATAGTGACAAGTTGCTAGCCCATCGCCTATAAATTGAGGAATCCCCAGTTTAAAGCCCTTTCCCTCGATTGACTTTTACAATCTGCGCGGGAAGAGAAGCAGCTGGCACATTCTATGTTTTTTTCTTCGCTCCCAGACCAGCATGGAAGTCCTTTTAAATCGTCATATTCTTGTTTTTCAGTTAGTCATAAAATTGCTTAAAGCTACAAACTCCACTGCTGCATTTTCTCCAAAGACGTCTCTGTATAGCCTTCCTTACCCACTGCTGGGTATAGGCCTCCTTTCGTCTACCCCAACCTTCACTGTCCTGTCTGTCAGAGTAATATTCAATTATAATAAATGTCGTGTATAAAAAATAAAAAAAAAATAAAGTGTATTGTTGGGCGGTGTGCGCAGGGGTCTTCAGCTATTTGAAGCGAAGACGGGCAATATCCCTGCGCAGTGCGATTATACACGAACAGTTACTTTAGAGAGAGCCGGATGTAGTGCTCAGGATAGAGCCTCGTACTTTTGAAGTACAAGGACCTCTTGTCTAGTAAGCCTTAGGTCCTGGGAGTCATGGGCAGGGTGATATCATTAATACAATATGGTTGGGATAGAATATAGCATTTTATTCCATAAACACACTAGCCGCTGAAGGCGGGCACATGTTATACTAATACCAAAATCTGATAAGTCTTTGCCGCAATTAAAAGTTAAAATTAACATAAACCAAATATAAGGTACCTGGCCAGGTCCGCACACAAACATCTGCGCGCACTTAGAACGTTGTCCCGTTCACCATTATGATCCGTTGGGTTCGAGCACTGGTGCTGGTCGCGTCATCAAAGCGGCGCGGCGCTCTTGCGACGCTCCGTTGTATGCGAGATAGTAGACGCTGGCTGGACCTTCCGAGGTTTGCGCTGAGCCACTACAGGGACATCGGATCGGAGGCGGCGATGCGGCCTTTGGAAATAAGGTTAGGATCCGTGTGTTGCGCCTTGGGGTCGCCGACGACGGGGCCTGCGCCGTGGCATGCGGTCCACGGTCCGGGGAAACCGCACCCTCTGGCGATGGGGGGACACTCCAGGAAGCGTCAATTCATATGGCCGGGCGGGCACGTGGATTTCAACAGCTCATGTTCCCGACAACTTCGTGGCGGCGAATATCCCCTGTGTCCTTGCGCGTATCGCGGATTTTAAAGCTAAAGGTTAAACTATAGTCCCATGACGGGAAGCCGAGGGCGGCGAAAGTGAAAAAACCCCAAAAAATTAATAATTTTGCTCAAGCCATGTTAGTCGTGGCGCCTAATCCAGGAAGAGAGCGAATCGACTCGACTCGATTTGACATTCCATTTTGTCGCGCTCCGTTTCGCTTAATTCGAACGCACATCAAACCAACTTTTAAATATTCTTTAAAAGAACTAATGTTTAAATAAGGTATCTATTCGTTGAATATTATAATAATCTAAGTCGACGATATTAAAGGAGAATAATTAAAATTCTACAACAATCCTACCATGATTTCTTATTTTTTTATGATAAGAAAGGTTTGTTAGGACCCAAGACGGAACGTGTGTCACTAGCTGTCAATGTCAGACGTCCAACTCTGTAGATCTCAGTTGACAGTCTAATCTAATCGTGGAATGTTTTGTTATGAATGTTTAGTTTTCAATATAATTCCGTAAGTACACAAAATCGCGTCGAGTTATTGCTACCAATGGTTTCGGCGTGACTCAAAGAACGTTTTAATGTGCGGGTCTCCCTGGCTTCTTAATAAGTATTGTAAAAACAACATATGAGATTTGTGTACCGGTGTGTCACTTTCCAATTCAATTTGTCTGGAAACTAATGGATTTGAATGCCTGCTATTGTGATGCGTCGAGAGCCTATCATGCAGGTAATACGCCATAGGAATAGTATCCCAATATATCAACTAATTCACCTAAAATATGACATGCAAGGTTGACCAGTTAGGAGTTCAAAATAATTCTGTAGTTATCACTACAATAACTAGCAACGAACTAATATACCATAGAAAAATAACTCCCATACAATGATCGCTTTTAACTCGGTACCTTTACGCAAACAGATGAACTGCAATAATTATATGAACACACACATTCTCATCGACCATACTTCAACGCTGTTGGTCGTCTGTGTCGGCCGATTTGACGAATCAGGTGATTAGCTCGCACGCGCTCTGCGGCGATAATGGCGGCGATGTTAGAGGAACGAGGAATGGATGGTTTTATGTAACATTAGTCTAAAATAAGTAAACATGTATTTGATAACGTATTTATTTATATTATTCTCTAAAATATTTGTATTTGTAATACTTATTTTGAAGACCTTAGCAAACTTGTAAAGTGCATGTTAGTAATACAAATTATAGTGAATAAATAAATATGAAATATTACAATGAAAATAAATACAGTTTCTTAATACTGGTAGGAACAAAAATAGAGTCAGGTTTTTCATAATCTAAAAGACATATCTCAAAAAAGTACAAATTTCAAATATTGAATGCGTTCTTATATATATAGGGTCTTGGATAACCTGTTTTTTTTTCATTTCAAAATCTTCTCATCCTAGCGTATTTCCTGTTCCGTCCTCAGTGGCAATGCTCGAGCCCGGGGTCCGCTACCATATCTTGGCGGTTTGACAATGTTACTGGTTTTTACACAGAGCGACTGTCGTCTGACCCCCGCAACCCAAAGAGTAGACCAGAAACAATCCTAGGAGAGGTTTTAACGATATTAAGGCAGTGTTAATTAAGCTTGTATTCTCTAAGTCGCCTTGTACGACATCCACGAGAGGATTTAGAGTGGTTCTAATCAACTTATTTTCAGAATATATTTTTTTAACAGACTTCAAAAAAGGTGGTTCTCAGTTTGACCTGTATGTTTGTATGTACATACATATATGACGTATGAATGTATGTTTGTCCGCAATTATCTCGCGTTTGGTTGAACCGATTTTGAAGCGGTTTTTAGAAAAATATTTGTCACATTTTGGACAAGATTTTGGTATTTTAGCCTACTCCAAAAAAGGAAGTTCTCAGTTCGTATTGACTGGACTGATTTGAAAAATATTTTTTCGTTTGAAACACATTTATCGCGATATGTATATTTTTAGTGACTCCTAAATTTGAGTTTCCGATTCTAAACACGAAAAAGGGTAAAATAAATCTTTAAAAAAAATTAAACCGGTTTGAGTATTACATTGAATATGGTGGTGCGGATTGTTTTAGATCGCTGGGGGGATGTGATTATTGAAAGGGAATGCACATTTACCTTGACTTCGAAGATCCTCTCTTGACCCTGGCCAGGGGGATGTCTTCACAGGAACACGTGCCGACCTCGGGTCACTTTCCTCGAAATATCGCACAGTATTATGCACTATAACATTTGTCCAAATGCAATTAGAAGCAAATCATTAATTTAGCACGAGATAGTCTGATTAAAGCGGGATTATAGCCAAAATGCTGAGATATTTGGCGGAGCCGTCCGGAAAACCGTCTACACGTCACTGGATCCTCGTTCGAACTCAATTTTTCCGAGGTCTGTCCTCGGAAGCCTTCGGCTGCGTTCGGGCGCATATAACGCTCGGAGAATCTATCTCTCTCCTTCGTTGTGCATATAAAAGGGAGAGAGGATTGGAAAGGATTCGGACAGCGGGAAATTCAAATAAACGGCGCGAACATCCTCCGGCGCCTTGAGAAACATAGCTTTCTCAAAGGAAAATATAAGAAATATTTATAGTATGGGAACTGTTTAGTTTACCCATTAAAACTAAAGCGGACATTAATCTAATAATGAAAAAAAAAAATGAAAGCGGATAAAGCAGAAATTATTTTAGTATAAGTAGAAATTAACCTAATAAAGTATGCGGTATTGTTATTTGTTATTGAGACGGTAAAGGACTCAATTTAACTATTGGCCGTTTTAGTTGACCATTTTGCGTTTTAACTAAAGCTACTCTCACGATACCATCCGCGCCTGGATAAGTTTTCTCGATAATACCCATTGGCCAGCGTAATGGTGACACATTATCTTCATGTATCAGCACGACAGTACCAATTTTAACATTTGTAACGTCTTTTAACCATTTTTGCCGTACCTGTAAATTATTTAAGTACTCTAAATGCCATCTTTTCCAATATGAGCGAATCATTTGGTCTGGCAGAGATTTACGAGCGAGAAGCGGTGTAGCAGCAAGTGGCGCGAGTGGTAAGTATTGCAAAGGTGAAGCCATAATAAAATGTGCAGCTTGAACTGCGCGGAGTAAATAAGTTTCAGCGGTATATATATGAGCGGTTTCTATATTTTTAGAGCGGGTGAGTATTCGTACAAATCGTAAGATATAAACAATTATTCTTAATAATTTATTCCAGGATGAAATTTTGTGAGCGAGAGAACAGAGCGGTGATATGTATATGGTAAGAGGAGTGGTGGAAACGAGAGTTTTGCAATAAAATTCAGGTAAGTTTTCATATTTTTCAGGTTTGAAGGATTCTATTGGCCACTCGGATACAGGGGAATTTAGCCAAACGGGACCGTTCCAAAATAATTGATGAGTTAGCAATTGTTCAGGCAATAAGCCTCTCGACAAACAGTCGGCGGGATTATTAACTCCAGCAATATGATAGAAGGTTTTTGATTCTAGATTTTCATGACATTTGGCTACGCGGTTGCTTACGAAAATATTCCACCGATGTGGAGAAGAATGAATCCAAGAGAGGGCAATTTTTGAATCCGAAAAAGCGTAAACATTTTGAATAGGCGTGCGAGCTGAGTAAGTATCGAAAACCAATTCAGTTACCTTTGACATTAAGACGGCAGCACAAAGTTCCAAGCGGGCAAGTGAAACAACTTTGACTGTTGCGACTTTTGACTTTGCACAGACTAACCGAACATGTATGTTCCCTGTGGAGTCAGTCACATGTAAGAAAACAACACAGCCATATGCCTTCATACTGGCATCAGCGAAAGAAACTAAATTTATTGTACAATTTTGTGTCACACCAATATGACGTGGTATTTTTAAGTTAGTAAGAAGCGGTAACTGTTCTCTAAATTTAATAAATGAAGCGGTTATATTTTTCGGGGGTTCATCATCCCACCCTACGTTTTGAATCCAAAGTTCTTTAATTAGAAGTTTGGCGTAAAGAATGACAGGAGCGGCGAAACCTAGCACGTCCCATAAGCGGGCAATTAAAGAAAGTATCGAACGTTTTGTACAAGAGCGGTCATCATTATTAGTTTTAAAAACAAAAATATCATTTTCTGGCTGCCATTCTAGCCCTAATATTTTAAGAGATGCGGTTTTGTCAAATTCGACTTGATTTGCAAGTCGTAGCGGTTGCGGGATGCTCTCAAGTACCTTTTTAGAGTTACTCGACCATTTGACTAGTTCAAAGCCACCAGACTTGAACATGCTAATTAATTGAGATGAGGCCTCGACAGCATCAGATTCATTTATGATTGAACTAGCTAAATCGTCCATATAAAGCTCTTTTTCAGCTATGGCAGCTGCTACCGGAAAATTAGTGCGTTCATCAAGACAGAGCTGGCGCACTGTGCGCATCGCGACGTATGGACTCAACTTGAGACCAAAGGTCACTCTGTTGAACTTGAAAGTAGAAATCGGTTCGGAAGTATCGAAGCGGAAAAGTATTTTTTGATATTTTTGATGTTCGTCAGTCACAAGAATTTGAAGGTACATTTGCTTTATATCAGCGGTTATAGCTACTGGAAAAAGGCGGAAGTTAAGTAAAAGTAAGAATAAATCAGCTTGAAGATTAGGTCCAGTGTGTAAAATATCATTAAGTGATACCCCATTATGGCATTGAGCACTTGCGTCTAAAACAACCCTAACTTTAGTGGTTTGTTTATCCTGCCTAATAACCGGGTGATGAGGAATAATATAACCTCCGTCGGAGTCATCCGACGATGACACTGGAGATAAATATTTTTTATCTATGTAATCCTGAATAGCTGCGTTATAGCTTGAACGTAAATCTTTATCATAGGATAGTTTGCGCTCCAGCGCTAACAATCGGCGATGAGCGACAGCGTAAGAAATTCCTAAGGTACTCGGATCCTTAGAAAGGGGCAATGCGGTACAATAACGACCAGAAGAGACGCGAGAAGTTGTAGAAGTGTATATTTGTTCGCATTCTTCTTCGGACTGACTAAGAAACTTCTTTGCGGGGACCTCCTCTAATTCCCAGAATTTGGAAAGAGAAGTGTCATTATTATTCTCACAACAAGTGAGGAATGAAACGGTGGGTGAATATTGAAAAGCGGTGAAATCGCCATGAACAGGCGAAGCGGTATTAGCAGCGGTGTCACCATCGACTATACAACCACTAGACATCGCTTGTAGGGCGAACGTTTTCAGACAACACATCAGACTAATACGTCTGATGTAAGCCGCCGAGCTCGACATCCCACTTAGTATTGACCACATCCGTGACCCGTGCACATGTTCGTCTATAGAATTATTTTTATTAAAATCAATATTGAGTATTGAAGTGAAATGTCTCCGTGTACTATTAATTGGTGTGGAAAATGTAGCCAAACATCTAATTTCAAAAAAGATGGCATAACATTTCACAGGTAAGCTACTTTTAAAAAGTATGTTAATTTCAGGATGATGACGAGAGCTCTAGCTATATTGGTTGGTTTGGTTGTTTTTGCATGTACGATGGTAAGATAACAGGTCGCGTTGATGTCTTTTTTCCATGCATCCCTTTCTTTCCTATGTAAATAATTATCGCTATCCTGTTCTTGAATTATTGGCACGTGTAAGTAGTGTTGTACCACGATTTGAATAGAGAATAGGGGACCGGCCAAGGTATTAGAATTGTTAAAAATATGTAATTTTGTGATAGAATACATTTAATTAAACACATTTTGCGACTTTTCAGCACGAGTTTATTCTCCAGAGCTAATTTATTAGAGTTCAAACTTTTAGGGAAAGTCCATTTTCTACGCGTGACGTCATATGAATGCACGTTTAGTTAGGGGCGTTTTGGTATCGCCCAAATATCGCTTAAAAATGTGAATTGTTTTTTGCTATATCTTGGGAAATAGTTAGGTTATTGATGTAATTCTTTTAAGGATGATTCTATTATTGTGAGATGTTTCAAAGGAGCATCAAAAAAAAAAGTTGTCCGATCCCCTATTATAAATGCTAATTTTGTATAATAATATAAAATAAAACGAAATTATTAATTTTGAATCATAATGTAAATGTATGCACTAGCACTAAGACGCGACTTTGCTCGCATGTATGTGTCTTTATATCTGTATGTAAGTACGTCTATATAAGTCTGTATATCTGTCTGTCTGTATGTTTGTATTTCTGTATGTCTGTTTGTCTGTATGTTTGTACATATGTATATGTATCTGTTTGTCTGCATGTCTGTTCTATATCTGTTTGTCTGTATGTTTGTATATCTGTTTGTCTGTATGTTTGTAAATCAGTATGTCTGTGTGTTTGTATGTTTGTATATTTGTTTGTCTGTTTGTCTGTATATTTGTAAATCTGTATGTCTGTGTGTTTGTATGTTTGTATATCTGTTGTCTGTATGTTTGTATATCTGTTTGTCTGTTTGTCGGTATGTTTGTATATCTGTTTGTCTGTATGTCTGTTTGTCTGTATGTTTGTAAATCTGTACGTCTGTGTGTTTGTATGTTTGTATATCTGTTTGTCTGTATGTTTGTAAATCGGTATGTCTATGTGTTTGTATGTTTGTATATTTGTTTGTCTGTATGTCTATTTGTCCGTATATTTGTAACTCTGTATGTCTGTGTGTTTGTATGTTTGTATATCTGTTGTCTGTATGTCTGTTTGTCTGTATGTTTGTATATCTGTTTGTCTGTATGTCTGTTTGTTGGTATATTTGTATATCTGTTTGTCTGTATGTCTGTTTGTCTGTATGTCTGTTTGTGTGTATGTTTGTATGACTCTTATTTCTTACGAAACCTTTGTAATCAATAAATAGTTTAAAATGTTTGTTTTATCTGATTTTCTGATTTATTCTTATTAAACAATATTTATAAAATGCTTAATGTTTAATTCCACCCGGTAAATATAAACTATTACTTATTAGTTTCCATCACTAGTTATGATCAAGTACATGTCCTGACCTTGAACTGAGCAATCAGAGCTCAGTACCCCCGACCCGCACACCTCATACTTTTGTCTGAATTGTTTCGTTGTAGAAGTTAGAGCGAGCGGCGTCTAGTGGTTGTATAGTCGATGGGTGTCACCCATAAAAACATATCCGAACACAGTTTCAATAGCCGGCGGCGCAGGCGGTGAAATTATCTTTCCATTGAGGAGGATGAAAGGGAATAATTTTGCTCCTAATACGAGTTCTATCTCGCTAGGTATGTGCCAAAATGGATCGGCGAGTGGTATGTTTGCTAAATGACTTATAATAGAAGTATCGATATAATCGACCGGTAATCGATGGGTAATGCAATCGATAACTAATGAGGTTAAGTTAAAACTTTGTTTATTATTTTTTGCGGAAATCATAAAATTGACATAACCTATAACAGGTCGAGAAGTTAACCCAACACCCTTCAGAGTTGAGTTAGAGAGCGGTATAATATTTAAATTAAGTTTTTTACAACAGTTTACTGTTATTAAATGGTTCTGCGAAGCGTTATCTATCAAACATCGAACATTTTGTTTTATATTTTTATCTGTATTATAAGCAAAAATACTAGCAGTTGAAAGAAGGACTTCATTGCGTTGAGTACAAGATACGGTAGGTACTTTATTCGAAACAGTTGACCGAACGCAAAGCGACACAGGCGCTCGGTCTGTGACCTTGGTAGCGGGCGTCATGATGCACGGCTGCGCTTTAGCCGTAATCTCCGTATGCACCTGTACGACTTTCTGAACGCTCGAATCTCTTGACGTGGAAATATTTTTATTTTGTGTAGTATCCAAGTGTAACAAAGTGTGGTGTCTTTTCTGACAATTTTTACATTTATATTTAGAATTACAATTTAATGCCGAGTGGGATAAACTAAGGCAGTTTACACACCCTCGCTTCGATTTAATAAAATCGAGGCGGTTTTTCGGAGACAAAGATTTAAATGCGGGACAATTATATAGTAAATAGTGTTCAGAGGTATTACAAATAGGACATAAAGAGCGGTTATCGTTATTATCATGACAAGTTACGAATGAATGGACTGTATTGCGGGTATTTGAGCGGTTATAATTATTATTAGCGTTAGGAGTAATGCGGTTGAATGAATTATTATTATTTGTAGTTCGATCTAATATTTTTACTTGACTTTTAATAAATTCTACAAATTCTGAATAACTAGGAATAGTTTTATCCCTAATGGCCATTTCAAAAGCCTGGGCGGTGCTTGAATCTATCTTGCGGAATGCCAAATTAAATAAAAGGAAATCAAACTCTTTTTCAATTTTTAATTGTTTAAGTGCGGAGGCAGCGGCATCGAAAGTTTCGATGAAATTATTTAATGAAACTGGATTATTTGAAGTGCTTTTAATATTAAGCAATGTAGATACATAATGTGAACCTAGGGCCCTTTTATCTTGATATTTCTTCGTTAGACTTTCCCAAATAGAAGAATAATTCTCACCGGAGGGAATCACACCAGCAATAATTTTTAGTGCATTTCCAGTAAGTTTGCTAACTAAATACTGTACTCGATGAGAGTCGGTTAACTCAGAATTATACTTCGGGTACTCAACCGAAGACAATTACATTTAATACAAGCAGCAGCACATGATATTGTGCCATCTTTGTCACACATTTAGAGAAATATATTAAAAAGCAACGAAATTGCAGTTGCTGTCTCCCTCCAACACCGCGTCGGCAGGCTGCGCCGGCGTTGACCTCATTACGTGTTTTTGTGTCATCGAAGTCACGCATAATTTATTCCCGTTATAATATTTTCTTACGTTTTTAATATGGGAAAGAGAAAGCGTTCGGATTGTGATTATGATCACATTTTGAAGAAAGTGAAGAAGTTGGAGCGTAAATTAAGAAGGAAACGAAGGCGAATGTCATCGTCGGAAAGTGATTCCTATCTTTCAGGTACCGTACCTAACGGATTACTTTTTATTTCTCAGTTTCGATCATTGCTAAGAAATTGGCCTATTGTTGGTTATATTTTTTATAAGTGCCTTTCGTAAGATTTACTTACGGAATTAATAATATGATGTACGACGAGTACTACTTTTATTTTCTATTTTTTTGTACTGTAAAAACTATAACTACCTCCACTACTAAAGTGTTGAGGAATTGTAATGCTCCACCTAAAAGGTGTCGAGGATAGTTAACGCTCCGCCTAAATGGTGTCGAGGGATAAAAATGCTCCACCTTAATGGTGCCGAGGAACAATAACACTCCACCTAAACGGTGTCGAGGAACAATAACACTCCACCTAAACGGTGTTGAGGAACAATAACACTCCACCTAAACGGTGTTGAGGAACAATAACACTCCACCTAAACGGTGTCGAGGAACCAATATGCGCCACCTTCATGGTGTCGAGGAAAGACAATTCTCCTTCTTAATGATGTTGAAAACAACATTTGCAATTTACAGTGTTGAAATAGGGATTAACCAATGGTTAATGACTGGATTTTCAGATCAATCGCCTGAAATAAACGAGGTTGAAGACCAGATAGAGGACGACCCTCCAGTCATAGTCACCGCCGTGGAACCAGCTACAGCACTGGTGACGGGCGATGACAGTCAAGGTAACCATGACGAGGAAATTCTGACACTAGAACCTGGAATATTAGAACTTCTCGGCGAAGATCCTTCGTGTCAAAAAAGTTACGGTGAAAACTTACACAAGGATATTGCTCCTAGGTGGACATACATACTAGCAAATGGTTTAGCAAAAGATATTTCATCAGATTTATTGAAACTGTACTTAGTTCCCGAAAATTGTCCTACAATTAAAGCTCCAAAGCTGAATTTGGAAGTTAAGGCCGCACTGTCTGACATAAATGTAAAAAAGGATTTATATAGCCAAACAAAGCAAAATAATTTAGCTTGTAGCCTTGCAGCCATAGGACAAGTCTTGAATTGGGCTTTAGATTCTAAGAATGGTGTTCCTTCTAGTATAATAAAAACTTTAAGTGACGCTGGAAGACTCATATGTGACAGTCACTATAAAGAGTCCTTGTCTAGAAGATTTTCAGCGTTGAATACCTTGAACAAGAACATGAAAGATACCATTAAAAATACAAAGATCGATGAAAATCTCTTTGGTTCGGATCTGTCCGAACACATTAAATCTTCAAAGGCAATAACTAAGACTGGTTCGGAAATGAAGCCGGCTACACAGCGTCCCGCTTACAAGGCACCTGCAGCAACTCAGCCGCAGACCCAGCGGGGCTCTTTAAACTCGAGGGGGGCGCCGCGTGCAGCAGCGGCCGAGTCGCGGTTGCCCCCGCCTGCTCGGAGACCGACGCGCGACCGCCGCCAGCCCGCGACTACGACGACCGGACGCCGCTCCTCCGGCTACTCGCGACAACACACGAGGAAGCGCTAGACGAGGAACCACAGGTACCTATAGCTGGACGATTACAATATTTTTATGACAAATGGTGTTCTCTTACGGATGATCCCGTTATTTTGTCTTGGGTTGAAGGATATACAATACCCTTTAAAGAGGCACCAAAGCAATGTATTCAGCCAAAAAATCAAGGCTGTGATTCACGATCACAACTTGGAATTATCGATGACTGTATCGAAAATTTGCTGAAATCAAATTTTATATCGCCTTGCACGTCATCTGAAGGAGAATTTATTTCTCCTATTTTTACAGTACCCAAGCCAAATGGAGAGCATAGATTTATTTTGAATTTAAAAGAGTTGAATAAATTTGTCCATGTTCAGCATTTTAAGATGGAAGATCATCGCACAGCGCTTAAATTATTAGATAAAAATTATTTTATGTGTACCATCGATTTAAAAGATGCGTATTTTTTGGTATCAGTACATAAAAGCCATAGAAAGTTTTTGCGTTTTTTGCTGGAAATCGCAGATATATGAGTTTAATGTTCTCCCGTTTGGCTTGTGTACAGCACCGTTTGTTTTTACAAAACTGTTAAAGCCAGTCCTTCAATATCTGCGTTCGGAAGGTTTTTTATCAGTAGTGTACCTTGATGACTTTTTGTGTATAGGACCTTCATTTAATGAATGTCTAGAAAATATTAACAAAACAAAGGATATTCTACTTTTTTTAGGATTTATTATTAACACTCAAAAAAGTGTTATGATCCCAAATAGGATATGTAAATTCTTGGGTTTTGTTCTGAATACTAAAGATATGCTTATAACTTTGCCTGATGAAAAGAAACAACGAATTAAAGCTAAATCCAAAGAAATAATGGGTAAAACTATTTGTACAATTAGATATTTTGCAGAATTCATAGGCCTTATTACTTCTGCATGTCCTGCCGTCAGTTACGGTTGGGTGCACTCCAAGCTTTTTGAACGAGAAAAGTTTCTTGCATTGGAGTCTTCGGACGACTATAATAAACGAATGAAAATTAAATCTCATCTTCATGTAGATTTCTCATGGTGGATTAATAATGTAGAATCTTCCTCTTGTCCTATCCGTAAAAATAACTACTCGCTTGAAATATTTAGTGACGCATCTAGCACCGGATGGGGAGTGGCTTGTGATAGCCAATGCGCAAATGGAAATTGGTCAGACACTGATCTAGCTCACCATATAAATTTTCTTGAATTAAAAGCGGCATTTTACGGACTAAGAATATTTGCAGAAAATTTACGGGATTGCGATATTTTATTAAGAATTGACAACACCACTGCAATTTGTTACATAAACAAAATGGGCGGTGTCCAACACACCAAATTAAACAAATTAGCAAGAGAAATCTGGCGGTGGTGTGAATCTCGCAACATATTTGTTTTCGCATCTTACATCAAGTCAAGTGATAATGTAGACGCAGACCGTGAATCTCGATATCTCAATATCGACACAGAATGGGAGCTATCTGATTACGTGATTGACCAAATTACCATTTCTTTTGGCAATCCTGAATTTGACCTTTTTGCTAGTGCTCAAAACAGTAAATGTTCCAGATATGCATCATGGAAGCTTGATCCCAATTCTGAAGTTGTTGATTCATTTACTTTCAATTGGAAGAATATTAGTTTTTATGCATTTCCTCCATTCAGTCTTATAACCAAGGTCCTAGAAAAGATTACAACAGATAAAGCAGAAGGTATCCTAATTGTACCATACTGGCCTTCTCAACCCTGGTTCCCCCTATGGGCCAGGCTCGTTATATCCGAAAAATGTTTTTTGGTCCTGATAAACATTTACTGTATTCTCCTTTCAGAGACTGCCATCCACTTCATTCGAAGCTTATCCTGGTGGCAGCCAAATTATCAGGGCGGCAATGATAAAGCGTGGTGTTCCACAAGAATCATTAGATATTGTAATGGCCTCCTTGGCTGAAAGAACTTTGAATCAATACAATAGTTCAATAAAGTCTTGGTGGTGCTATTGTACAAATAATAATGTTAGCATTAGTACTGCTAGCACTGCTAATGTTTTGTCTTTCTTAACAGAAAAATTTAATGAAGGTGCCAGCTATAGCAGTTTAAATACTCATAGATCTGCCCTATCGGTAATATTGGGTACTCACATTACACTAAATGATTGTATTAATCGGTTTTTAAAAGGAGTTTATAGACTAAAACCACCTACTCCAAAATATAATGTAACATGGGATACAAATAAAGTTTTATCCCACCTCTCTACTTTTTATCCTTACGATAATATTTCATTGTCTGAGTTATCATTCAAAACTTGCACTTTGTTGGCTATAGCCTCAGCGCAGAGAATGCAAACAATTAGTTTAATTAAATTAGAGAATATAATAACACATAGTGACATGATTGTAATTAAAATAACTGATTTAATTAAGACATCACGACCCGGCTCCTGCCAACCACTAATAAGATTACCTTTTGTTCGTGAAAACTTATCTATCTGCCCAGCTTTAGCCTTACAAGCATATATAAATAGAACTAGAACTTTAAGAACTGATCCAAATAGTGGCAATTTGTTTATAGGGATAAGAAAACCTCATAATAAGGTTGGTTCTCAAACTTTAGGACACTGGGTTAAAAAATCACTTTGTGCTAGTGGTATTGATATATCACTATTCGGAGCGCATAGCTCTCGTGCAGCGTCAACGTCCGCTGCACATAGACGCGGAGTTAATCTGGAAGTAGTTCGCAGGGCAGCAGGCTGGAGTGATTCATCCAATGTTTTCTTAAAATATTATTATAGGGATGTCATAGAGAGTAATGACAATGAATTTGTTAACGCAGTATTTAATATAATTTAAATATCTCTTATTGTGATATTAAACACATTTATTTTATTAACTTTGGTTAAGATAACGATAAATGCGCATTTGATATCGTACTGTTGCTGTATACTACGTCATTAAGGAAGAAAATAAAAATTATGCAGATTGTTATATACTTTTTTCCTTTTTTTTGTGGCACAGCGCCACAACTCTGAACATCTGCTTGTATTAAATGTAATTGTCTTCGGTTGAGTACCCGAAGTATAATTAAGAATCAAACGAACTTACCTTGTGAAGTTTGATTCCAATTATGCGAGGGTCTCAACCGAAGACAATTACATGACCCGACCCACCCGTAAATACCCAAAAAAAAAAAAAAAAAAGTAATGACACAAAAATTACTTTAAAATAATGAGGTCAACGCCGGCGCAGCCTGCCGACGCGGTGTTGGAGGGAGACAGCAACTGCAATTTCGTTGCTTTTTAATATATTTCTCTAAATGTGTGACAAAGATGGCACAATCTCATGTGCTGCTGCTTGTATTAAATGTAATTGTCTTCGGTTGAGACCCTCGCATAATTGGAATCAAACTTCACAAGGTAAGTTCGTTTGATTCTTAATTATTATGTATGTTAGCCTTAAATGATTCATAGAACACTGGCCAATTTTCAATTTTTCCATCAAAGCTAGGAATGTTAAGCGGTGCCAGTTTGAAGGGAGCCTTAGTTGCGGTATGTGGGGATGCACTCGCTGTGGACTTAGTGCCTTTTAAGTTTACACGGAATCGTGTAACGCGAGAATAAACATCTTCAAATGATGAAAGTGACTGATAATTTGGTTCAAATTTAGGATCTAACTCCATCTGTACCTCGTTAATTTCATCTAATGTTTGTATGAATTCAACACGTAATGTGCCTATAGTCTCACTATCAGACATGAAAGTTTCAACCGAGCGTAATTCGGGAGTAGATGAAGACGTGGACAAAGTCTTGCCAGCATTATACAATTTTGTAATACGTTCGAATCGAACCTTATTTTTATTCTGTAATAACTTTAATTTAGCCTCCATTGTGAAAGATGGCAAATATAAGTTTATTTAAAAAGAAAACAATGAAAATATATGCGGATGTTAATGAAACAAGTCGCTATAAAATCAGTAGCTAAAGTAATAAACAAAGTAACTTTAGTAGGTAGGTACCTATTTAGGTTCCAAAAATGCGGTAAATATGAATGCGGAATATTAAAGAATGTGGTATAATTGCGGTATAATTGTTCCTATAATATAGAAACAAATAATAAATGTAGTAAGAAATGAGTAGTAAACAAAGCGGTGTGAGAAAACTTATCCAACAGAATATTCTTGTTGGTTCTAAGGAATGCGGGGAACAATTTTTGTTCGTAGTATGTGGGTAGTTTTGACCGACCGATATCGAATACGGAGGCCAAGCGCGGTTAGTTATAATTACCCACACTACAGAAACAGCGGTATAAAACTAATCTCGGCTAAATAACAATACGCATGAATAATAGGGAATGAATAACAACTAAGAAAGTTTGCTATTGCGAAAAAATTAGCGGGTTTGAATAGGTTATATGAGGTTATATCCGGTTCGTATTGGACCAAGGAATGGTGGTGCGGATTGTTTTAGGTCGCTGGGGGGATGTGATTATTGAAAGGGAATGCACATTTACCTTGACTTCGAAGATCCTCTCTTGACCCTGGCCAGGGGGATGTCTTCACAGGAACACGTGCCGACCTCAGGTCACTTTCCTCGAAATATCGCTCAGTATTATGCACTATAACATTTGTCCAAATGCAATTAGAAGCACATCATTAATTTAGCACTAGATAGTCTGATTAAAGCGGGATTATAGCCAAAATGCTGAGATATTTGGCGGAGCCGTCCGGAAAACCGTCTACACGTCACTGGATCCTCGTTCGAACTCAAATTTTCCGAGGTCTGTCCTCGGAAGCCTTCGGCTGCGTTCGGGCGCATATAACGCTCGGAGAATCTATCTCTCTCCTTCGTTGTGCATATAAAAGGGAGAGAGGATTGGAAAGGATTCGGACAGCGGGAAATTCAAATAAACGGCGCGAACAGAATACTACACTCAAAATCGTGAAATAATAAAGATACCTACTGCTTGAGTAGAAGTCGTTGCCAAGTATTTATAAACGGAAAACCTGAGCAACTTTGTGAAATATGTAATTTCAATTTTTGCTCGTCCACCCTTGGCACCGACTTCTACTCAAGCAGCAATGCATAATAACAATAATCAAAGTAAAAAAAAAACAATTATTTTTTCAAGTACACTATGTAAAGTTACGCTTTACTTTACTTTATTTAAATCTTGGATACATATTGCATAACATTTTCCCCTAGTATTCAAAATGTTTTAAATAAAATATTAATATACTTACTTATGAAAGGTAATTCCGCTGTTCGTCATATCTGTGTGACTTCTACACCACTTTACGACACAAGATGGCATATTTTTGCTAATTAAACTTGCGAAATTACTCGATGATACGTACAATTGACACTTATGCGTTAGGTATAAGTACAACCGTTGAACTCGCTGCGCCACGGCGAAGTGAGGTGGCTATTTTACGCCCCGCCCACCAAGGTTGCTATTGCGTGGAACCATTTTTTTGGCGTTGTTAGAGTTCTATGGTATATTAGTTCGTTGTAAACTAGCTTTTCCCGCGGCTTCGCCCGCGTAAATTATAGCAAAACATTCCTCATGACCCACTCCGCCCATTGGTGAAAACCGCACGAAATCCGTTTAGTAGTTTTTGAGTTTATTGCGAACAGACTGACAGACGCGGCGGGGGACTTTATAAACCTTAGTCTTACGAAGATTATCTCGCTGTTGGACTAAAGTCTCACTAAGTCTATCTCGCTGTTGAACTAAAGTCTCACTAAGTCTATCTCGCTGTTGAACTAAAGTCTCACTAAGCCTATCTCGCTGTTGGACTAAAGTCTCACTAAGTCTATCTCGCTGTTGAACTAAAGTCTCACTAAGCCTATCTCGCTGTTGGACTAAAGTCTCACTAAGTCTATCTCGCTGTTGAACTAAAGTCTCACTAAGCCTATCTCGCTGTTGAAATAAAACTCAAAGAACCATAGACTCCTAAGCCTATATCACTGTTGAACTAAAACTCAATGAACCATAGTCTCACTTAGCCTATATCGCTGTTGAACTAAAACTCAATGAACCATAGACTCACTAAGAAGCCTCTCTCTCTCTCAGCCAATAGACGTCCACTGTTGGACAAAGGCCTCCCACTAAGAAGCCTATATCGCTGTAAAACTCAATGAACCATAGACTCACTAAAAAGCCTATATCGCTGTAAAATTCAATGAACCATAGACTCACTAAGAAGCATATATCGCTGTAAAACTCAATGAACCATACACTCACTAAGTCTATCTCGCTGTTAACTTAAACTCAATGAACTTTAGTTTCACTGAGCCTATCTCGCTGTTAACTTAAACTCAATGAACCTTAGTCTCACTAAGCCTATACAGCGAGTGAAGTAACAACATAGGCTATTAGAAGTCATAAAAACCAATATTATAGATTACATCATATGTCTTTACAGATAAATTAGGGCTAGCTCTATCTGTGTGAGTTAATATATGTTGATTATTTACAGATACGTACATTACGAGGTGGACAACACTGACCCAAACGCTAACGTGAACAAGAATCTCACAGAACCCGCTTTGAAAAGCTCACACAATGGTTCGTATGTTTTATACTTACTTTGCAAATATATTTCACCTGTCGTTATATTTATCCTGATTTTCTATATATACTTGCTGCGACCTGGGTTCTATTGTATATTTTAACACAATCTTTTTTGTACCGAATGAATGAATTTAATATCCACCATGTGATTTTCGGGATAAAAATTACGCTATGGCAACGAGCTATGGTTGTTTCAGGTATTGAGAATGGATGTTTTATTTTTCGTGAAAGAGTCAAACATCCATTATCATAATCGTTTACAATATTAGTAGGTAAAAGATAAAACAGTAAACACTAGACTAGATTAAGACTGACTGATAGACCTAGGGTCATTCAAGGGTAATTCTTCAAAAATGATTCTTCACGTAACTTTCGTGCTGATTTTTTTCTTTTTTGGTAGTTTACTATAAAAAAATTGCCACGAAAATTACGCGGAGAATACTTTTCGGAGAATTTCCCATTCGGGTAATCTATCATTAAAAAAATTCGCCATTAAAGTTACGCGGTGAATCATGAGAATTAACCTCAACACAGAGTCAAAATCTCTGAACATAAAAACTTTTACAGAGCGATTCTTTATACAGCGTACGTGAGCACTAAAAAAGGAATTTTGGAAATTCCACCCCTAAATAACGACCTCTGTGGCCCAACGGTCATCACGCCGGACACGGGAGGTCGCGGGTTCGATCCCCGGTCGGGTCAAGATGGAAAACGATCTTTTTCAGATTGGCCTTGGTCTTGGATGCTTATCTATATTTGTATTTGTTATAAAATATAGTATCGTTGAGTTAGTATCCCATAACACAAGTCTCGAACTTTGGGGCTGACTTAATCTGTGTGATTTGTCTGTATATATTTATTTATCTATGGTATTGCAGGGGCGCCGGTAATATCGAAACCCGACGGAGTTCTAACACTGACCCCGCCTCAGTGGATACAGTGCGATCTGCGATACTTGGACATGACGTTTTTAGGTGAGTTCGAGTCAAAGTCTGTAATGAGGGTTTACGTTTTTACTCTCACTAGATGGCGCCACTGGCGAGTGTGCTCCTGTCAATGGTACAACTAGCTTTTGCCCGCGGCTTCGCTCGCGTTAATCCTTTCCTAGCGGATGCCTACGTCATAACATCTACCTGCATGTCAAATTTCAGCCCGATCCGTCCAGTTGTTTGGGCTGTGCGTTGATAGATCACTATGTCAGTCAGTCACTTTTATATAGATATATATAGAATATAGAAGAAGAAGATAGAAGATACTGTCGCTTGAATTTGACACGTCGACATTGACAGCGTTGTTCCATCTGACAGATGCCTAACTCATTAGTAGGTGCTGACATCTGGTGGAATATTTGAATGCGTAACGTATGATAGTGACAGTAAATCAAACTATAATGAGACGTTTTAAATGCTTCCTGGCATTGCATGGATATTGGCGTACGTCCGCCATTATTGGGCAAATTAAAAACAATATTTTTTTTTATAATAGGGGACCGGCCAAGGTATGAGAATTGTTAAAAATATATAATTTTATGAAAGAATATATATAATTAAACACATTTTGCGACTTTTCCGCACGAGTTTATTCTCCTGAGCTAATTTATTACAGTTCAAACTTTTTGGGAAAGTCTATTTTCTACTTTCATATGAATGCACGTTTAGTTAGTGGCGTTTTAGTATCGCCCAAACATTGCTTAAAAATGTGAATTGTTTTTTGCTATATCTTGGGAAATACTTTCTTTATTGATGTAATTATTTTAAGGATGATTCTATTATTGTGAGATATTTCAAAGGAGCATCAAAAAAAAAGTTGTCCGGT
This sequence comes from Ephestia elutella, assembly GCA_018467065.1. Classification (NCBI taxonomy): domain Eukaryota; kingdom Metazoa; phylum Arthropoda; class Insecta; order Lepidoptera; family Pyralidae; genus Ephestia; species Ephestia elutella. Next base: position 9,471,878 of record CM031583.1, read on the forward strand.
CCCCTATTAATGACCGAACCAAAAATTCGAATATTTTTTTTTTGGATATTTTTTTATTTACAACTTTATTGCACAAAATTTTTAAAATTATGGTACAGAATGTTATTTCTTCTATCTTCTTCTATCGCAGCCGAAAGACGTCCACTGCTGGACAAAGGCCTCCCCCAAGGAATTCCACAACTTACTACTTCTACTTCATTTACATTACTTTATTTCTACTATCAGAAAAATATTCAAGCGTTTGAAAAATGACATACAGGGTTATTTTGAAACCATTGGCCAAATTTTCGCAGCAGATTTGGTTGATGAAATTGAGCAGGTTTCTAAAAAAATCTATGTCAAAAAATTAAAAATTTTTTTTTGCTTCCCATACAAATTGGTCGATCAGCTGATGGGACTTAGTATTGAAAGTTGCAATTTTATGTTATTCTTTTACTATAAATTTCTTTCGGACGTAGTTGTATTCCAAGTACTGAGCATATTGTAAAAATTTGGCCAGTAGTTAAAGAATAACCCTGTATATTGCCTATGGTCCTGCAGGCAAGTTCGCAGTAATAATGGCGGACCCGCCGTGGGACATCCACATGGAGCTGCCGTACGGCACGATGTCGGACGACGAGATGCGGTGCCTGGGCGTGCCGCAGCTGCAGGACAGCGGCCTCATCTTCCTCTGGGTCACTGGCAGGTACTGCCCGACAGATTAGGAAACTGCCATCGATTTTCTTACTTAATGGACTGAACATCTTATCCTATAAATTGTTATTTATTGTAGTGCCCTACCAGAATAAATATATAATATAAATATATCATACTAGCTTTTGCCCGCGGCTTCGCCCGCGTGAATTTCCCACGGGAACAGTGCTTTTTCCCGGGATAAAAAGTAGCCTATGTGCTATTCCAGGTCATTATCTACCTCTGTACCAAATTTCATCGAAATCCGTCCAGTAGATTTTGCGTGATTGAGTAACAAACATCCTCACAAACTCACAAATTCACAAACTCACAAACTCTAAACTGGATATACTTAAATCCATACTAATATTATAAATGCGAAAGTTTGGATGTGAGTTTGTGAATTTGTGAGTTTGTGAGGATGTTTGTTACTCAATCACGCAAAATCTACTGGACGAATTTCGATGAAATTTGGTACAGAGGTAGATAATGACCTGGAATAGCACATAGGCTACTTTTTATCCCGGGAAAAAGCACTGTTCCCGTGGGAAATTCACGCGGGCGAAGCCGCGGGCAAAAGCTAGTGTATTATATGACCATGTACTTAACCATGGAGGCAATAAAAGAATTGAATTGTGTATGTAAAGAGGTATATAGGTGTAGCTTGCTAGGGCTGGATGACACTTCGATGCACTTATTAATTTATTGGCACAACAGAAAAAATACAAAACATGTGTTATTCTTATAGCCTATGGTTCGTTATCTGACGTTCCATTTTGAACATTTTGACATTAGAAAAGCATAGAGCTTTTTTTTACTTTTTTAATAAAACTGTTGGATTCCAACAATTAATTCGCAAAATAACTATATCGCACAATGAAATCGTCTCAAAACGACAACTTTCAAAATATAGACGAAGTGTGACTTTGTATGCCAAGGGGGAGGAAGGAGTCATGAATTCCGTGACGTCACATTTTTAAAACTATATTTTTTACCTTCTGAACATAGCTACCTACTGGATATCGATTTGCAAGTTGACGTCGAATTCATAGTCGAAAACCCACGTTGCGCCATTGTTTCTATAGTTATTATATTAATTGCAAACATGTGACGTCACACTTGGCGAGTCCCAAAAATATGACTATCAAGGAGTGGGGGTCAAGAGATCATGAAATTCGTGTGACGTACTTTATGCATGGCACCTAAGGTTCAATATAACCAATTAACCCTATAAATTTCGCAGAGCGATGGAGCTAGGCCGGGAGTGCCTCAAGTTATGGGGATACGAACGTGTAGACGAACTCATATGGGTTAAAACTAACCAACTGCAGAGAATCATTAGAACGGGGCGGACAGGGCACTGGCTAAATCACGGCAAAGAACACTGCTTGGTAAGACTTGGCAGTTTTTAACTTTTACCCGCGGCTTCATCCACGTGAAATTCCCATGGGAACAGTGCTTTTTCCCGGGATGAAAATTACTGTATATTTTTCTCAGTACTTCTATCTGTATGTGAAATTTCAGGAAGATTGGTTGAGTAGATAAAGCTTGAAGAGGTAACAACCGAACAAACTCGCTTCGCATTTATAATATTACTAGCTTTTGCCCGCGGCTTCGCCCGCGTGAATTTCCTACAGGAACAGTGCTTTTTCCCTATGTCCTTCTCAATACTTCTATGTTTATGCAAAATTTCAGGAAGATTGGTTTTAGATAATGCATGAAAAGGTTAGTTTTGGGTTCCATAATGAAAAAGAAAATACTTTTGAATTGAGTGGCATTTAACGCTGTGAAAAAAAAAACAATTTTTTATTAATACATTTTTAATGTACTGATTCTCATGATAATACATTTTTTGTTGTTAAATATAACCTAAAAATGACTATTTCATAAGTTCTTATTAATGTAAGAAAAAGTTGTTAGTCTTTCGAATAAATAAATAACTTTGAGACACTGTTCGGACGTATTTTTATTTTGATTGAAATGGAAATAATTCCCAGGTGGGAATGAAAGGCAACCCGGACAACCTGAACCGCGGGCTGGACTGTGACGTCATCGTGGCTGAAGTGCGCGCCACCTCCCACAAGCCTGACGAGATTTACGGTATTATTGGTAAGTGTTAGAGATTTCCAATATTCCCAGGTGGGAATGAAAGGTAACCCGGACAACCTGAACCGCAGACTGAACTGTGACGTCATCGTGGCTGAAGTGCGCGCCACCTCCCACAAGCCTGACGAGATTTACGGTATTATTGGTAAGTGTTAGAGATTTCCAATATTCCCAGGTGGGAATGAAAGGTAACCCGGACAACCTGAACCGCAGACTGAACTGTGACGTCATCGTGGCTGAAGTGCGCGCCACCTCCCACAAGCCTGACGAGATTTACGGTATTATTGGTAAGTGTTAGAGATTTCCAATATTCCCAGGTGGGAATGAAAGGTAACCCGGACAACCTGAACCGCAGACTGAACTGTGACGTCATCGTGGCTGAAGTGCGCGCCACCTCCCACAAGCCTGACGAGATTTACGGTATTATTGGTAAGTGTTAGAGATTTCCAATATTCCCAGGTGGGAATGAAAGGTAACCCGGACAACCTGAACCGCAGACTGAACTGTGACGTCATCGTGGCTGAAGTGCGCGCCACCTCCCACAAGCCTGACGAGATTTACGGTATTATTGGTAAGTGTTAGAGATTTCCAATATTCCCAGGTGGGAATGAAAGGTAACCCGGACAACCTGAACCGCAGACTGAACTGTGACGTCATCGTGGCTGAAGTGCGCGCCACCTCCCACAAGCCTGACGAGATTTACGGTATTATTGGTAAGTGTTAGAGATTTCCAATATTCCCAGGTGGGAATGAAAGGTAACCCGGACAACCTGAACCGCAGACTGAACTGTGACGTCATCGTGGCTGAAGTGCGCGCCACCTCCCACAAGCCTGACGAGATTTACGGTATTATTGGTAAGTGTTAGAGATTTCCAATATTCCCAGGTGGGAATGAAAGGTAACCCGGACAACCTGAACCGCAGACTGAACTGTGACGTCATCGTGGCTGAAGTGCGCGCCACCTCCCACAAGCCTGACGAGATTTACGGTATTATTGGTAAGTGTTAGAGATTTCCAATATTCCCAGGTGGGAATGAAAGGTAACCCGGACAACCTGAACCGCAGACTGAACTGTGACGTCATCGTGGCTGAAGTGCGCGCCACCTCCCACAAGCCTGACGAGATTTACGGTATTATTGGTAAGTGTTAGAGATTTCCAATATTCCCAGGTGGGAATGAAAGGTAACCCGGACAACCTGAACCGCAGACTGAACTGTGACGTCATCGTGGCTGAAGTGCGCGCCACCTCCCACAAGCCTGACGAGATTTACGGTATTATTGGTAAGTGTTAGAGATTTCCAATATTCCCAGGTGGGAATGAAAGGTAACCCGGACAACCTGAACCGCAGACTGAACTGTGACGTCATCGTGGCTGAAGTGCGCGCCACCTCCCACAAGCCTGACGAGATTTACGGTATTATTGGTAAGTGTTAGAGATTCCCAATATTCCCAGGTGGGAATGAAAGGTAACCCGGACAACCTGAACCGCAGGCTGGACTGTGACGTCATCGTGGCTGAAGTGCGCGCCACCTCCCACAAGCCTGACGAGATTTACGGTATTATTGGTAAGTGTTAGAGATTCCCAATATTCCCAGGTGGGAATGAAAGGTAACCCGGACAACCTGAACCGCAGGCTGGACTGTGACGTCATCGTGGCTGAAGTGCGCGCCACCTCCCACAAGCCTGACGAGATTTACGGTATCATTGGTAAGTGTTGGAGATTCCCAATATTCCCAGGTGGAAATGAAAGGTAACCCGGACAACCTGAACCGCGGACTGGACTGTGACGTCATCGTGGCTGTAGTGCGCGCCACCTCCTACAAGCCTGACGAGATTTACGGTATTATTGATAAGTGTTATAGATTCCCATGTGGGAATGTTGTTATTCCCAACATTCCCAGGTGGGAATGAAAGGCAACATACAGGGTAAGGCGGTTACTTAGAATGAACACATTCTATTCGTTCTTTTCTAGTCGAAATAGGCGATTTTCTGAGACCCAAATAAAAAAAAATTGTTCCAGATTCCATACTCCAGTCGGCGAGTCCATACTCCATACAGAAACCCACAATGCACGGGATTGGCATTTCTTTGAAATAAAACAAACATGTAAAAAATATCAATATTGTGATTTGTGCAACTGTCAAACTGTGAGGTGATTTTATTTCTGGCTCTGGTTGACAAGGAAAAGCGCGTAATATAGGTACAGCCTTTATTACGGCTTCATTGAGATTTTTTCAAATCGATTTTTCTCAATTCGAGCTGTCAGAAAATCACCCATTGGAGTAAAATTTATGATTTCTTGAAGAAATTTTTTTTTTTCGTTATTACAGAAAGACTGAGTCCAGGCACAAGAAAAATAGAATTGTTCGGCCGACCACACAACGTCCAGCCGAATTGGTGAGCCCCAATTTTATTTATTTTATGGTTGTTTACTTGAAATTGCAAATGCGCACAGCGAAGCAATGGAACTCCCTGCCTGCGTCTGTGTTCCCGAGCACATACAACCTGACTGTCTTCAAAACTAGAGTGAATAGGCTGCTTCTGGGTAAACTCCATCTATTCTTAACTAGCTTTCGCCCGCGGCACGAAAACAGGGCTATTTCCCGGGATAAAAGGTACCCTATGTCCTTCTCCGTACTTCCAGCTATGTGTATGCGAAATTTCAGGAAGATTGGTTCAGTTGATAAAGCGTAAAGAGGTAACAAATAAACAAACCAACAAACTCACTTTCACTTTTATAATATTAGTTACGATTGTCCTATTATATGAACAATCTTCACAGTACTTTTTGTTGAATTTTGTTGAAAATAAATAAAATATTAGTTCAAACCTAAACATTCTAAAGTACAACTTAAACCACAAAAGTAAACCACAAAAGTAATTTCCTAAAAAGGTTATTTTAATTTTTATTGTCGTAAAGTCATAAAAAGACATGGCAAGATTGCTTACATAATAGGACAATAATATTTTTTATTGTAACAATTTTTTTTCTGCAAACCGTACATTTGTCAAAGAGACCGGAGTGAAGTTGCTAAAATCCGACCCAAGTTTAGATTGTAATCGGGGTGCACACGGATTGCAATATTTAAAAAAATGTTTTAGATGTTACTTCTACATTGCAGGATAACCCTGGGTAACCAAGTGGACGGCGTTCGGTTAGTGGAACCAGAACTGGTAGTAGCTTTCCAGAGGCGTTACCCCGACGGGGACTGTATGGCGCCGCCAGGGAACACTTGCGTACGCGCTGGGGAATAGTACTTCATAGAAACATGGTGTTGCAGTAGTCCATGGGCAGCGGTGATCGCTTACCATCAGGTGACCCGCTTGCTCGTTTGCCGCCCTATGTTATAAAAAAAAAACGGGGCGTTATATACAGGGTGTTTGGGTAAACACCTGCATCCTCTCTACTGGTGAAAGTACTCATGAATATGAGCAACTTTGTATATGGGACCGACTCTGAAATCCCAAAAAAAAAAGTTTTTCCATACATTTTACAATACCTACTCGTAAAATGTATGGAACAGCTGATTTATTTTTTGAGATTTCAGAGTCAGTCCCATACAAAAAGTTTCTGTCAGAGCGATTTTCTGACAGGTCAAATAAAGAAAAAAAATCGATGTAATAAAATCTCAATAGATGGCATTGAAAGTTATGTACCTATATTGTGCGCTTTTTCTTGTCGGCAGAAAAAAAATCATCTAACAGTTTGACAATTGTACAAATCACAATATTCATACTTTTTAGACATTTTTTTATCATTTCTTACCCTAGGCACTACTGAATGAATGAATGAATGAATGAATGAATGAATGAATGATTTATTATACTTAATTTACAACCAACACCTTTATACATATGGCTCCACACTAGGCAGGGTGCCTGTCCTGTGGCAGCCATTTTTGAGATTACAAATTAAAATAGGTACAATATCGTTTTTTCTAGCCGACAAAGTTGTTAATATTACAGTTTACGTGTTTTAACATTTGCTTGCATAACTTAATATCAATTTAATAGTAGGTATAATATTCATGCAGAGATATAATCCTAAAGGAAGCAAGAATACACAAATGATTAAGATATGATCCGTAAAAAATTCTCAGTCTCGATATAGCTCCAATTCATTAGAAGAGATCTAATAATGAGTTTTGCTTTATTAGGTCCCTCTCTTTTGAAATTCGAGATACGTGCCAGTGCATTGTAGACAAAGCAGGAGACAAATGGGTAGAATCTCTGGGCAAAAGAAGTATTAGTTAGTGGCGCATTAATCCTAAAGATACGCTTTCGCAACAATTCATTGTATCCTTCAGATTTAACTATTTCTTTGTGTTTATGCACAGCTATTTTTAAAATAAAAAGTTTGCGAACACTGAGAACCTGGGCTTCTTCGTACAAGGAAATTGTGGGGTGACGGAAAGGCTTTTTCAGCATAACCTTTAGTACAGCTCTTTGGGCACGCTCAAGCTTTATTAAGTAACTAGAGGCTGAGCTACCCCATACCAATATACAATATGTTATAACTGATTGGCAAAGGGCAAAATAAATACTTTTTAGTAGAAAGTGTCCAGCAACTTCTCTGAGTATTCTCATGATATAAATGAGCTTTCGTACTCTCGCGCATGTGGTATCTATGTGTTCTGAGAAGGTTAGTCTTTCATCCAAAACTACACCCAGGTACCGAATCGATTTTGACCTCTGAATAATTTCACAGTTGCTGGAACATGTCATCATCCGAGTGTTTTCGCATCTATGTAGTCTGATCTCAGGAGTATATTTCGGAGCAGATGCCATAGTTTTGTAAAAGCAGAGGAATTTTGTTTTGTCTACATTAAGTGTTAAAAGGTTGGCGGTTAGCCATTTCGCCACAAGCGATAAACCTTTCTCTACCTCCTGAAAACACTCATCCCAGTTTTCATGCGAGAAAACGAGGGCTGTGTCATCTGCATAGCAGACAATAGAGCATAGAGGTGACGCTAGGGCGGTTAAATCATTAATATATGCCAGGAATAACGTTGGCCCCAGAATGCTGCCTTGTGGAACTCCAAAACATATTGGTTTACAACCACTTACATCGGAACCCACCTTGACACACTGATTTCTGCTACTCAGGTAGCTACTAAACCACTCCAATGCCGTGCCTCTCACTCCCATGAGCTCCAGCTTTCTTAATAGTATTGGAATTGACACTGTGTCGAAAGCCTTTGCTAAATCAAGGAAAGCACCTACACAGGCCCGTCCATTATCCAAATGGTCAGAGACATTGTTTACCAACAATGAAACAGCATCTTCTGTAGATTTATTTTGTCTAAAACCGAATTGTGTCTCGGAAAGTAACTTATGTTTTTCAAGAAATGATATAAGTCTTGAGTTTACTAGGCCTTCAAGAAGCTTGGATAGAGAACTCAAAAGAGAAATTGGTCTATAATTAACTGGGTCATCTCTAGGTCCACTTTTATGTATCGGTGTCACCGCAGCAGTTTTCCACACTTCAGGAAACTTCCCTGTTGTAAAGCTGGTATTGAAAATATGTGCTAGTGGCTCGGCGATTGTTCTCCCAATTAATTTAATTATTTTATTGGAAATGCCGTCTGGACCAGGTGCACTTTCAGTTTTAAGATTTTGGATACGCCTCCATACTTCTTCGGCATCCGTCGGGTTTAGAAATAATGAATCAACTGGACTAGTGCTTGGCAACTCGTTAACTCTTGTAGACAGGGCTTCCTCCGTTTCATTATTTTCATTTAGTATTTTGTTAGCAAGTGATTGTCCGACTGTTGAAAAATAATCGTTACAGAGATCTAGGGATTCTGTAGGTGTATCTTTTAGTCCGGTAAGTTCGCTTGGAATATTTTTTACTCGTCTTTTATGTGTGATGGTACTAATGTTTTCCCATAGTTTCTTTGGATTTTTAATATTATCGTTCAAAAGTTTTGAGTCATGATCAGATTTTAGTTTCCTAAGAAGATTTTGATAAAAATTCCTATACCTTTTGTAAATATGATTAAGGGTCACGTTATTCGGATTCTTTCTGCATTGGGCGTGAAGCTTATCTTTATGGATAGCACACCTGATCAGGCCGGGCGTCATCCATGGCTGTATGTTAAAATGTTTATGACTTATCTTTTCCAGTTTTGAGTTCCTTGTTATAGCACCCCTTATTATCGCATCCAATTTTTCTGCAGCTAGCGTAGGGCATTTACTATCTTTGATGTCTTTCCATTCCACTTTTTCTATGTCGTTGACTAACCCTTGATAGTCGATTTTTCTGCGGCAGCGATTTTTAGATGGCTTTGTGCTGACCGAACTGAAGGCCACCCCTGCCAGCTCAACATGGTGATCAGTGAGTTCTGTCTGGCAAACAATTGAAGTGACAGATGCTTGGCTAGGAACATATATGTGGTCTAAACAAGAGTCAAGTCTAGTTGGTAAGGTTATGGTGGCTATAAAACCAAGTTCAGCCATGAGGCATGTATATTCCGAGATCATGTCGTCGTCATCGCGAGAGGGATTTTGAGCATAAATATTAATATTAATGTCTCCGGTTATGATTAGTTGATTTTTTTGCTTTACTTTGGATATTTCTGGTTCGAACGAGTTTAAGAAAGGTGTAGCATCAGTAAATGATGGGGATCTGTATATTCCTAACACAGAAAAAGCACCAGGGATCTCAGCAAGTACACAATTTGCGTCAACAATAGATGGCTCCGAGAATACTGGAGACCAGCAGTTTTTAATGTATACTACAACTCCTCCACACTTGTTGATGAATTTACTAGATTGAAAAGAAACATAGCCAGGTATCTGAGGGACTGCACGAGAATCATTTAGCCAGCATTCAGTTAAAACAATAGCATCAAGCTTAATATTTAATCTACAAAGCACAATGAGAAATGCACTGAAATTTTTATATATACTTCTTATATTGGCATTTAAGATCTTGAAGTTATTTGATGGCAGTAAAACTCCACATTCCTCAGCAGAATCGACAGCATGGCATGCGACACTAAGAGCGTTGTCGATGCTATGTACCAAATCTAAGGTGGCCGTAAGCGGCCCCAGAAATTGTGTTTATGTAGTTTTAGAGGCGGGACTGCCATGCCGCGAAAAAGCTGCTTAGAGGGATGCAGAGGATTTACACTATACAAAAATGGTGACAATGATAAAACATTTAATGAGGGTGTAATAACTACTTTAGACATCTGTTTTTCAAGATTTAAGGCCAAGTAACTAAGAATAATTAGGAAAAAAATTGACAAATTAAATACGGGAGGCCTAGTAGGGTTTAGTGCTGGTCCCATCCAGGGGGCCAGGTGCTGCCTCAACCTCACCCGATCCAGGCGTGGGCCCAGCCCCGGGCCCCCCCATACAGTTGATGTCGTCCGAGCACGTGACTCGTAATGCAGAGCTTCTTTCTTGTCTTTTAACGTAGATGCAGCCGTTTTTAATCCAACAAAAACTGAAGCCACACTCTCGGGCACGCTCTCTGGCCGCACGAAATAATTGACGATTTTCCGGAGTAAGCCTCTCGTTCACGTAGACTTTGCGGGCAGGCCCACCTTCTACGATATCTTTACTGTCTAGAGTTCTCCTAGATCTGGCTGTGGTCAAGAATTTATCTCGCTTAGCTTTTGTTATAAATCTAACAACTATGGGACGGGAAAATCCTTTTTCATCAGAGTTAATATTTTGGGATTTCCGTTTTGGGCCAGCTCTGACCGCATGGTCAATATCGTGGACGTCCATATCCAATCCAATCCTTGTCGCAGCAACCAGGGCCAGGTGTACTGGTTCTTCACCGTCGGTTTCGTGGACACCTAGAATTTCGACTTCATTTCTTAGGGATTGTTGGGACATGGAGGCTATGCGCTCTTCAAGGATTTTTATGTTGGTTTCTAGTTCGATATTTCTACGCTCAAAAGTCTCCTGTTTATCCTCTAGGAGCTGGATCCTGGCGCTCTTGTCGAGGAGAGCAGATGATAGGGCTTCAATTCGGGATATCATATCCATTCGAAGAATATCCATATCTGATCGCATACCTCGTACTTCGCTGGCCAAGACCTGTAGGCTGTCTTCCGAGCTTATTTTTTGTTCCTGGTGTTTGTCAGAAGTTTTTTTTCTCTTTGTGATGTTTTCAGACTCTGCAGAGATTGACATCGATGGGCGAAGCGCTGTAGAGGTGTCCCCCGTCTTTCTTCTAGCTGCCCGGCAATCTGGACAAATCCAAATCACAATTTCCTCAGTTGTGAGGGCCGCAGCCTTCGCGCATATCAGATCAAAGGTTTTCTTACAGGATGTAGCAGTGCAACATATGAATCGGCCACTTATCACCTGGCGGCATCCGGCGCAAATTTGATTTTTCGGCGGCATTGTTGTGGCCCTCTACCACTGAGACCGTGCGTAAATCGACGGACAGTATCGCTAGAAAGGAGGTGTCGTGGTACGCGGGCGGCAATCGCAAGCGTAAGCGACGATGACTCACGACGACGGTGACAGCAATCCGCTTCGAGTAAATAGATAAATGCAACTATGCCACTCACGGAATTCAAAACTTTAATCTTTCTTACGTTCACTTCATTTGAGATTATTTTTAGTAGCGCACTTCATGGGTCACTTTATTATCTTTATTTGTATATGAAAATTAAGAGGATGCAAGTGTTCTAATAGTCCAAAAAATAATTTATATCTTAGAGCGACACTAAATACGTCTAAACCACTTGTCGGCCGACTACCCTCCCTCAACCCCACTACTACTTGGCACTATCGGTAGTGTCAAGGAAAATTCCGTTTTCCCATGACACTACTACTCTGATTGGCTCATTAGACGCATACAACAAAATTAACCGTGATCTATTTAATTACCTTAGGTTTTATTTCAAAGAAATGCCAATTCCGTGCATTTTTTCTTTTTTTATGGACTCTCCTTTTACTAAACGCCATCTATGAAGTCATCTGGAACTATTTGTTTTTTTAATTTGGGTCTCGGAAAATCGCTCATTAGAAAAAAAAAACTGAATATTATCGAGTGTGTTTAAGTTACCTGTAAAAAGTGTACATATTTTTGTAAATAAACGATAATATTACTCAACATTATTTTTATTTCTCTTACACACACTTAATTTGTCAAATTCCTATACAAGCCAGGAACCAACCAATTTAGAAGGTGGGGGAGGGGCCCCGACGGCCCTTGGGGGACATGGGGCGGGGGAAGGTGCGCGAGGTACTGCTCATCTTCTCTCTTGGACTGGAAAGTAAAATATTCCGTGTCATTTTGAACCTTATCACTGCTACATAAGGTTCAATGTTTCAGATATAGTAGGGAAATTATAGAGTATTGTCAGTGACATTTTGAACCTTATCACTGCTACATAAGGTTCAGAGTTGCAGATATATGAGGAGGGAAAATATAAAGTATTGTCAGTGTTATATTGAAACTTAATTTCGCTGTATAAGGTTCTATGTTCAATGCAGATATAGAAGCACAGGGAATGTAAAAAAGTATCAGTATCTCATGGGAATTGGAAGGTCAGTGGACTTCACCTACTTATTTCATAAATATTTAAAAATTAAACTTATATTGGTGGATTAAGGTTCATTTTTAAGAAATGAAAACCCCTCGGAATTCGGTTAAAGGCGACCGTAACTTCATCAGATTTAAATTTTAAATCTGCAAAGTCCTAGCCAAATTGGGTAAGTACAGTACGCGAGTAAGTACAGTTTCCAAAATCCCCTAAAATGATCCTTGCTCAAAGGATTTGTAGACTTTAGTTCAGAAATCCCCTGCCCCCGAAGGGGATTTTTGGATTGGTCCCGAGTCCTGACCAACGCAGGGGATTTCTGGAATAAGCCCAGTTCGCTAGGCGTACGTTAGTGCAATGAACACGAATAGTGCATTATGACCACAGAAATCTAATATTATGGCATGGCAGTTACAAATATTAGTTTACCTGAACTCTTGTTGCACCCTTGGCTCTGCCGTAGATTTTGAGTTGACCCTTTTAATGGTGGGTTTCTCCTTCGCCGTTGAGCTATAACTTTAAAAAAGCAGATACCTAATTAAAAAAAAAAACGCTTCAGCTAGACCTGTGAAACCAATAATCACAAAAAAAATTTAAAAAAAGAACATATTTTTGTAATCTTAACATAGTTCTCACTAGCGTGTGCGTTGCGTATGCGCACTGCTATAAAGAAGCTATGAAGAGTCGCTTTGAAAGTGCTAATTTACCTAATGATTTTGTGCCATTTACCTCGGTTTATCATGATTAATTGGAGTATTTGTATGAAACGACTCCCGAAGTCTGCGTTGGAACTGAAAAATAAACACCATAACAACATAATAATACCTACCTTGTCACTTTAAACCTATTTTAGTTAAAATGTGTTTAGTCTCGTTCTTACAAAGTCAAATATTGGAAAGAGAGATGGGTTTAAACTGAAATTAACAACACAAAAGAACACACACCCATTGTTACTGATTAATACTAGAGAGAGAAGTGTAGGGGAAGCAAGAGAGATCTGTAAGGATCGTAGCAAGTGGAAATTGCTAGTCTCTGCCTACCCCCACGGGAAAAAGGCGTGATAATATGTATATATAAAAAAAAATTGTCGAATAAAGAATTTTTCTTTCTTTCTATATTATGCTGATTATAAACTATTGTAGAAGGGCAGGAACACCTTACTAGCATCACAGACCATTTAATACCCTAGCTAGCTGGTGCGTTTTGTTCTGCGAGTAAATATACCTTGATGCTGTTGAGCATATCTCCTTGTGTTGCGAGGGGGCGTTCATCGGAGCGCACGCTGGGGGCTCGCTTGGGGTTCGGGGCGTCGCGCCGCGCCCCCAGGGACGCCGCCCCCACGGAACCATCGCGCCACGTTGTCACTAGGAACATGCTCATATAGTATAGGAAGGTAGGAACACTTATTTTCAACTAGGCTGTAGGCACACGGCGGGCGCTTCATAGAAAGGCGTCAAATATACCTACTACAACTACAAATGTAACTGTATATCCGTGAACACGTCAGTAACACGTCAATGTGTGCGTTTTCATACTCATAGTGTCCCAATACACAAAAGAACGGGGGAGAAGTGAGGAGGGTGCGTTGGGGTGCCATGTTGCGGGAGGGGCAGGGAGTTTCCTTTCTGTACGTAGTACTTATATTAATTGTGCTGTAGGTGTTGTTTTCCACTGCTGAGCGAAGGACTCCCCCTTTTTCTTCTCGTCTCTCTCTATTGCTAGTTGTGGCCACTCGGGTAAGAATTTAAGAACAATTTCGCATGTATATTCAAAATTAAAGAGAAATGTGGGGAGGGAAAGATCATGGGACTATGTCTTAATTTCTAGGTGGAATCGGATGGTCCCGGAATGGGACCACCAATCTGGTGCTTGCACTGGCTTCCCCAACTAGTAATGTCTTGGTAGTGTAAATATATACATAAATATACATTATTATTATATAGTAGTTGGAGAAATAAAGGGGTGGCTTTTTCCCAGCAGTGGGACTTATTATCTAAATAAAAAAGTGTAAATAAGGATTTGTTTTAAAAGGGCTGCTATTTTATACAGCCAGAGGGAGAATAATAAATATAGTTTTCAACAAATAATAATTTATTCTACAACTAAATTAAACAGTAGTTATGTTACTTTGTTCAATGAAAATTATACCACAATTTATCAGCACAACACAAAATATTTACACCATATATAAAAATGCTTCTCAAAAATTGCCACAAATAAAAAATCTTTACCGAGTTGAGCGAGTTCAATTGAGTGTAGTAGGTAAAAAAAATATGCACTGACTGAATATAGTTTCTTGTGTGAAAATAATCCCCACTAGGATTAGGTTGTTTATGGATTTAAGGCTTTTACTGCTGTGGTTACAGCTAAGCAAACCAATTTTAAAGTTATCATTATTTCTATAACTAAATTTGGAAAATTGAAATTGCACTTAAGTGACAGATTTGGCAGACTTTTCTTTGTCTAATTCATTTGCACTACTGTCTTTACTCTCTATTTGTTTTACATTGCTATCCTCCAGCTGCCTACGCAAAGTAGATGGTCCAGCAAAAACAGCTGGTGCCTTCTTTGTCTCCGGTATGTAAACCTCATAGGATTTGAAGTATTTTAGTATGCTTTCAACATCCTCTTCTTTTAACTTGTATTCTAGCGCTATTTTAGCAGCTGTTACTTCTCCAGGATTAATTTGATGAGCAGATATAAAATTCAAAGTATCCCTAAGTGTAACACGTCCATACTTAGTTCTTGATGGCTCTTTGAAACCATATTCGTAATCTGGATTTATTCTCCGATCTTGAGGAAGCGGCCTATCAGGATTTTGAACGTGTTTCTCCCGCGTAATGTCATCCTCTGGACGACCGTGAGAGGTTACATAAACATCACGTAGTCTAACATCTAAATCTTGGTCTTTCTTATCAAGTTTTTCATCCAGATTAGGGTCAGCCTTCATCGCTCTCTTTATATCCTCGAGGTTTTCAGGGTACCGCGGCGCCGGTTCTGGTTTCTCCTTGGAAATGACCCGCTGAGCACGGTTCTCTATATTGAACGATTTTATCGGTCTTAAAGCTTTTGTCACTAAAGCACCCATCTCGAGTGGCGTTAGTACAATCCGCTGCTTTCAAAAGTAATATGTTAAACAATTAACATCATTAAAACAGGCTATTTATTTATTTCAAAATAATGTCGCAAGCTAGGTTAACTTTCACATGACATATCAAAAGTTCAAAACATCAATACGACAATGTCAGTCAGATTTTGACAACTGTGACTTCCAATTTTAAATACTGTAATTTTTTTTTAATTCAAGGTAAACTATGTTTACGTATGTACAGTGCTATGTTTAAGTAGGTACCTGCCAATAAACTTTTCACTTTCAACCGATGTATAATACAAAAAATGTTTTATTCTAATAAAATGTATTGTAAAGCCACTTACATTTTAATCTAGAGAGAGCTTCTTGTAACGCTGATTTCGAAGCTTCTCTTACGACAATCCCTTCAACTGGTGTATTCGTGGCGCGTGTTTGTTCATTGCGGACTGGAGATGGACTCGGGCTTCGGCCTAGTCTTCGTCGATATTGTGGTTGGGTTGCAGTTCTATGTACTGAAATAAAGTCATTAAACAACCTATAAAGCTAGTTATAAAAGAGTGGTGTATATTACAGGGGCGGATTTACCACTTACCAGCAGGCTGAGACCTAGGGCAGCAGACTTTAGGGGTGGCAAATTTATACCAACCTTTTTAAAAATTTTGCAGAAGTTATAATATTTTAGATGAATTCAACATATAATATCTACGCGGGAATGATTTACAATCAGAGTATACGAAAAATACAGGCTTTGCGTACCACATGAGATAGAAAACGAAAGAAACGAATACACGAGGAAACGTTTCTCCTGTCGTCGTATCTGTCCCGTTGGAGGACAGATAGGACAGACAGTAGGTTTAAAGTATATGAACTGAGTCAAAGAAAAAATACACTTGACTGAGTTGACCCTAAAAAAACCTCGCGCGATGAGAGATAAAAAACAATAATGCACTCTCTCGTTTCTCCTCATTCTCTGTCTACGGGTTAACATGACCGTTCGTAAGTTTTTGAAAAAAAATTGTTATATTGTTGTAGTTTATAACGCAGAAGTCGTTATTTTTATTACAAACTAAACTGTTCAGTTTTGGTGTCACGCATCGAATAATCGGTTTCGGTCATAAATCCAGTTTCGGTCGGATTCTTCTTGTAAGTAAAGCTTCTTTCTTATAGAGTGTGTTATTACTAACACTGGTGTCAGATTTTATTCAAATCGCCTAAAGGCATCTGAGATTACTTTTACGGCTACTGCCACTAGATGGCGGTAACCGTATACACACTAGTAAACTAAACAGTCAGCCAATGTGCAGGTTTCCTCACGATGTTTTCCTTCACCGGAAACAGGTGGTGGTCTATGAGAAAACTACTATATATGAGTCAGATTGGTCTACAAACTCATGTGACACAGGTAGAACCCAGATTTGAACCCGGGTCCTATCCGACTTCAGGCGGGTGTCATTACCACTTGACCACCGTAAGTAAAGCAATTAAAGGTAAGTAGTTTCAATTATAATAACCAGTGCTATACGATGAAGGAGTAATACGCGCAGTATTGGGAGGAGGGTTCATGTTTTTCTCATTGTATGTCTGAAAACGGTGCGGGGTGATCGTCACTGACGAATTCAAATTTCTTGATCGCTCTTCACTATATACACTACTTCGCATCAAAAAATTCTGGAAAAACAAATGCAATGCTTGATGCAGATGACTGTTGTATGAATTTTCCTTACAATTATTCAAATTGTAACATAGTTACCTTCGCATCATTCATAGTCTTTACAATAGGCCCTTGAGTTGTACAAAAGGTAGATATAGGACAAGGACTTGGACTTCTAACATTGCTTCTGGAATCCTAAAAATATAATTCTATGAATATAGTAAAAGGTGCATGGATAAATGTTAATATAATAAACAATGTCTAACGTTCGCTTTGACGTTGTTTCTTGCAGATCTAGCAGCCGTAACTCGCGAGTGAGCGCGTATCACTCTCGGTTCTCCAGCGCCACTACTTCGTTTTGTGTCGTTGTTCATTTCGAACTGATCCCTGGAAATTAAAAAATAATTGTACAATACTGTAAACAATTTTAAAATTATTACACGTAAATATACTTTATAGAGATCGTCTCATTGCCCCTCCAAACTTTAAAATAATTTAGTAGTGAATAGGGTTCAGTTTTAGATTAGAGCTATTTAGACGATCTCTACTTAAGTAAGGCTGCCATCAATCCTAGTTTAGAATCCGGAGACTGTTCGGAAGGAGTTAAGTGTTTTTTTATTTATTGGAAAAAATATTTTCACCCAAATATTTTGTCCGGTATCGATAAAGTAATTGATGGTAGCCCTTTACATATCATAATGCCTACCCTTTGCTACCAGGCTTTGATGCCACTTTTAACGTCCTCATGCGCCAGTCGTTTGATTCCCTCTCGGTCGTCTTACGAAAACCTGAAATATTATTTCCTATATGTAGAAACCTATAGCAATGCTTTATCTAATAGTTAAATCACTTGAGGAAGGTTTATGTCAACTATAGAGGTAAAGGTAAAAGGCATAAATTGTTAGTAATATTTTTTAAACCTACGTTTATGTAGAAAAAATTAACTATTTATTTACGTACCCTGTCCAACAAATTGCAGAGAATGCTAGGTTTTGTAATTTTCGCACAAGGCACCGCCAACGCAAATACAAAGTTGTCGTAAAATTCAAAGCAAGGCACACAGGTAAGACATCTTTTCCACGCAGACGTCTTCGGCTCCGTCCCAAATCTCTCATTTTCGTGCAATTCTTCAATCAAAGGTCTAGTTTTAATAATACATCCTTTGCCAAGTCGAGTCAAAGACGCTTTGGGCGTCTGCGTTAAATCGCACGATGTTATAAATATTTCATCATCATCCTCCGGTTTAACTATACGGGGAATTTATAATAAAAAAAAATTATAACATAATAGCCAGAACCCAATTTACAGCCGCCGTAACGATTTCATCGATTTAAAATAACACTGGTTTGCATTGCTTTGAATTGTAATTGTAACATTGGCGATACATTGCGCAAAATTATATAAATTGTAACACAAACAGTGTTACTTTAAATCGAACGAAAGGGTTAGTGTTTTCATTTTTAGCAACCCTTAATAAAAAATCTGTAAAAATCGAAATTAAATAACACTGTTTGAATTCAAAAATAGATTTAGATAGACGCAATAATTACCGTCTATAGTTGCTCTTGAAGCTTGAGGTCTCTCCACAATTCTGATCTCGGGTCGTGTTTGGCGTTGTATCGGAGGAGGAGGCGATGGACATTTGTGGAATATCGTTGGACCTTGTTTGATTGCTTTATCGGCAATCGAATACACTCCGAACTCGTGGTAGGGCAATTTGTCAGAATCTTGGTATAACCGTTTCCTACAAACTTTATTGACTTTAATCGCAAGGTCTTGGGTGTGAGATGATAATTTTACTACTGAATAAAATTTATATAATGGATAAAAGTTCACTTATTTAATTTTACCTATAAATATTGCCTTGCTTAAGAAGCCACGCTTCCAGTTTCTCTAGCCACTCCTGAAAATATATGTCATTTATTTAATGATGGCCATATAGAACATCTCGTTGAAAACGGTAACTCTTTGTTAAATATCTTTATCATCACTATCAGTGGGTTCCCAACAGTAGGTAGTATCCACGGTTGGGTGGGAATAAGCTTGTCTCCGTCTACGCCAAACTTCTCTAGATCTTGCCGGCACAACTCTTCACATTGTCGATCCACCTAGTCACTGGACGCTTAGTTTCCATTTCTCAGGTACAAATCGGTCCCTTAGTTTACGGAGTAACTATTTAGTAATCTGTGCCTGAGTCCCGCTCATAAATCTAAAGAAGATGCGGTTTCTTTCCGCAAACAATGACCCATTGCTCGTTTGTCCCGAGTGCCAATCACCTGCATTCGTTAAGTTTGATAGTTACAAATGAAGCCTGAAGTAGCTATAGCTCAATTTTGGCAAAATATAATTTTCCTTGTGTCTCAATTGCCACAAGCGAAGAATGTAAAATTACCTGTTGGTGTCCTATTACTGAGCCTGGCCGGCAAATTCTCATCCAACCTATAGCTTCGTGTGACGTCATCCGATAGTGTTTTATTAGGTAACACCCTATCAATGAACCAGTGCGCCCTAGACCTGCCTGAACAAGTACCTCGTTAGTGAAATAAATCGAAAGTCGATGAAATAAAGTAAGTGAATACAACCTAGAGTCTTTCTAATCATGGCCTAAAATTACTGTCCTCGGGCAAATTTGTGATCAAGAGCCAACCCATCTTTAATTAAAAAAAACATGGGTAAATCCCAGAATAACTTTATCTTGATTATACATATCTTTTAAAATGAGATATCGAAAGGAACGATTTTATATTTCATGTAACCTTGCAATGGACAGCTATAGCACATTCGGCATCTTCACTGATTTGCATAAACTTGAACAGGATATGTCTCGGAGGCGTGGAGCCATCCGGGAAAAATAAGTCGTAGTGTGTAATACCAACATTGCTAAACCTGTGAAGAAACAGTATCTATGGTCATTGTTAATTTGTGACTACCACGGTATACAAACCACAAGTTGTACTATAAACTACTTGTGTTATATATTGGCCTCTAGATGACATTTACAGGGCGTTGGCGGTCAATATAGAAGAAGGGTAAACTTATATCAAATAACTTAAATATAAAATAAGTTCTTTGGTAATATTCGATGTAATAATCTAAACCAATCAAATTCTAAATAATTACATAATATAATACTTACACGTTTCCGTCATACAGTCTTTTATTCAGTCTAACAACAATTTTCACGTTGTTTTCCAAAAAATAATCTAGGTACATCTCTGGTGGATGGTACAATGAAACGCTGTAATCTACTGGACCAATGAAAGCCAGAAATTTTCCTGCAATTGTTTGATAAATAAATATATACACATATGGCGTTTGTTATTTCGAAACATGGCGCACTGCCATAGAATAGGAATATTAAAACTCAAATCAAGTAAATTAGGTTAATAGATAATTCGATAATTTAATGATACCTGGTACAATCCAATTCAAGTCACCTCCTTGAATTTTATCCAGTCTGTCATATTCCTCATAATTAAAATCTTGGAAGTTAAAAAAGCCCAACTCGGACGCTTTTTTGATAGCTTGCAAACAATCAAGAAGACTAATAGTAAATAATGATTCACCCTGTGTCGCGTCTTGAAAGGGCCTTAAAAGAAAAAAAATATATTACATTCTTTACTTTTAGCGGTGCCCACTATTTAAAAAAACGCACAGTACTTGTTACCCCTTGGTTCTTGTGCCCGGGTGCCAAGCCCCACCCCAACGGGTAAAGCTACGCACACACCGAGCCAATGAAGGCCAAGGAAGGACATTCAGCGGATATATTTGTCTCTTTCCGTTGCATGATTTCACAATAACTAAAAAGAGATAGAAACCCATTCGAAATAATCAAAGCCCATTCGTTGGTCTTCGTTAGCTCGTTGTGTGCTCAGCATAAAGTCGGCCGCACACGTCAGTTTATTTGTGCTTTCGGGTCCCCGGGTCTGAAATTTCCGTACGGAAATAAACTGACATGTGCGGCAGGCTTAATTTCACAACTAGAATGGGATGACGTTAAATACAAACGTAAGAGAAGTCGTCGAACTTCCTGTTCTATCATATGATAGACCTGCATCCCTTTCTAGTTGCGAGACCGGATGGAAACGTGCGTGTGTGGAGGCCGCTTACACCGACGTCGCGTCGTCGATGTTGTATAATTCGCGTAAATTAAAAATTACGCTGAAAGAGAGAGGAGGGGGTGAAACTTGCGCATGGACTGGGCTGGGCAGTGTATTTTTTCTTTGGCATGACTGACGAACCAATCGCGTTCGCCGGCCGAGACCCGCTCGACCCGCGCTCACCGCAACCGATAAATTGCCTACTGCGCAGTTTTACCGCCATCGTTCATCTTACATGACGCAAGGAATACCAGGTATTGTTTACAGCATTGCTTAGTCAATTGAATAGGTAGTATCTTTACCTGTAGCTTTGGCCATGAATTGTAAGAGGCTTGAGAGCATCTCTCGGCGTTAAACTCAAATATAAAACACCGTAACATCCTAAAAGAAACGCAGCGTTTGCCTTCTTTTTGGGATCTATTGTTGTATAGTGAACTATAGTTTGTTTGTTCAGATAATGCTTCAGTTTATCGCTTAATAACTTGCAATATTTATACACACAACCAAGATTCAAAGGTCCAAAATCAGAATAGTAATTTTCATATACTAATTCCTCATCTATAGAAAAATAATGTGTGTCCGCTGTACTCTTCAGAATTTTTCCTTGTCTCACTGTTGCAAAATACAGCACATTCTTAATATACTCTGCCATAAATAGAACGTCTGGGCTTCGAGTCATGATTGTAAAGAACTTATTGAATAGTACATAATTAAACTAATAAAAATAACTATTTGTAAAAATATTTGTTTCTAAACACAACGATTTTATTACAAAAACTATTTCTAAAAAAATGTAAGAAAAGTATTTGAAAGAACGAAGTCACATCGACACTGTTGTGGATTTTATTTTTAATTTTATGGAATTACCTGTCTATTATATTTTGTATAGCCAGTATTTTTTACTGGGTACCTAATGAATAAAAATAATTTTGCATAAAATGGAACATATTTTTGACATTGGACTTTGACAATGACAATCAAGCAGCCAAGAAGGCTTGACACAATCCTGATTATCGATATCGACATAGGAATTTGAGTTTTATATGGAATTTCAAAAGAGATTGTTTTCTATTAGGCAATTTTTAGATCTCCGAAACTAAATATATAAGACAAGAGCCTAAAATGAAAAAAATACGAATAAAATATAGTTTATAGTTTATCGCTTGTAGATAACAAAAAACCTATAAGAATTTCATTGTACGGAAAGGATTTTTAAGTACTTAGGTATTAAGTATTTGCATTCGATAGCCAAGCCAGCCAATATCGATATCTGTCAGTCACGCACTAGTTCTTTCCGGTACGCAAGGTAAAGTGTCAAACGTATTTTGGTGTATTTTTCACAATCTTAAATTTTTACGCAAATCTCCTGTTGTTTTTGTGTTTCTTTATTTAAATAATGATGGTGGTTTATCATTCAATGTGTTTCAATATGTATTTCAGGTCGGCTAAACAAATAAAACCATGGCTGATGTTGAAGTGTAAGTACATTTGTTTACTTTTATTACAGAGTTAAATTTGAAATTTATTAATGATATATGAAAATAACTTTCTAATATCAATTTTATGTTATAGTTACAAGTCTTCTATATCTAAAAAAGTATTTTATTTATTTCAATCATGTTGTCAACATAACCTCAAAGTAATGCGAAACTGCACACTACTAACGATTATATTTGCGTTTGGGAGTTACGTATTAGTAAATTATTATGCTACATATGATTGTAAGAACTGAGAAAGTTTTGTTTAAAACCCTTTTCATTTTTCCAGTGAAGTCCCAGTCAACCCCGTGTTGAGCGGAGGTGCTATGGATGTGAACACGGCCCTCCAAGAGGTGCTGAAGACTGCTCTCATCCACGGAGGTCTCGTCCATGGTCTGCACGAAGCCGCCAAAGCTCTTGACAAGTAATAATGGATGTTTTTCATGCTGTGATTGTGATGAAATTGGATGGCATGTGAATTTATACTGAAAATGATTGTGAAATATTTGGAAACAGTGTGCTGTACAACAAAAGTGGCTTTATTTGTTAAAGAAAGTGCTCATATAAGTTTTACTTAGGATTGGTTAAATATCAATGACAACAATATGGTGTCCTTAACCTACTATCCATTGAGTCAATCCATGGGAAAAGGTGTCTTATGATCATTGGCACTAGTCTTTATGAAATTCAAATCATACAAGTTTACTTAGCTTCTAATAAGCACAATGCCATAAGTGCCAATGACCATAAGGTACCTTTTCTCGTGGACTGTCACATTTGTATTAATTAAATACAAAACAATTTTTGAACTAAGCAATGGTTATCAGACCCAATATTCATACAGTGTATACCTGTTCTAGGTATGTGCTGTGTGGAAATATCAATCGTGATCTTTCATGATGGATCCACTCTGTTGCTGATAGTAACGCACACACATAGTACCACTGCATTTGATGTTCAAAGCTGTGGCCTCCCAAATGTGCTACAAACGCATATTATTGAATAGTTAAATTTTATAGATCCATACTATTTTACAATACCAACTCCCCCATAATGTATGGAACAGTTGTATGAGATATTACAGTTGGTCCCATGCAAATAATTGCTTATATTCATGTGTACAATCATCAATAGAAAAGATGCCAATGATTTAGAATTCACCCCCTATATTCACCTTTTGTTAATCAAATTGTCATAGCTCTTGTTGACAATTTAATAGGTTATAAATTATTGCAAGAACTGTACTTTCACAAATTTGTTCAAATTCAAACATAATGTATGTTACTTACCATGTTATAGAGATCCTTTATAACTTTCATAGTGCTGATGCAAATTAGGGAAAGGGAATAAGAACATAGGGCACTTTTTATCCTGAGTTTCTCATGGGAGCAATGACCCGGGGTGCAGCTTGTTAGTGTTACCAATATGTTTACTTTAATGTACATTTTTCTGTTATACAGGAGAACAGCCGTTCTGTGTGTGTTGGCTGAAAACTGTGATGAGGCCGCCTACAAGAAACTTGTGCAGGCTCTCTGCAATGAGCACCAGATTCCACTTGTGAAGGTATGTCTGCCTATTAATTAGCTGTTTGTACTACATACAAAGGAGGACACATAAAGCCAATTGAACCAGAAAAGGACTTCTTTAGAAGTGATCAAATCCAGAACTGGTCATTATTAGAAGAAGACCATTACAAAACTGGGCAAAGACCGCCTGAACGTAGTTGACAAATTTTTGTTTTGATAACTATTTGAAGGAACTTACATTTATATAAAAATCTGCCAAATATCACTTAAATCATGGCAATAATTTCTAAGATGAATAAAATAGTATCATAAATTTTTGGGCTCTTTCAAACTCTTTCTGTAATTTATTTTACATGATTGTGCAATTCTTTATTATTGTCTGGCCAGATGTTGAATTTTTGCTCCGCACGAGTCAATCAGCCTGAATGACTGGCTTGACTTTATGTGAGCATAGACAAAATTGTGTGCCCCTATGGTGGCTCGCACCATGCTGAGTCAACTTTCCTAGCATCCAGACATTGTATTTTCATCATAGAATTATTTATTACTAGATTTTGCCCGTGACTTTCCTATGGGAATTCCGGGAAATCTTAGTGATCTAAAGAACATACATGCCAAATTTCAGCTTCCTACGCCCAGTAGTTTTAGCTGTGCGTTGTCTGTCAGTCGCTCTTGTATATTGATGATGATTATACTGACTAATCATTTGTAAAGTCTTTAAATTGTTGTTCTGTGTAGGGACACATTTATTCTAAGTAATGTATGCTTGTATTTCGATGCAGGGACGCAGCCCCGCTAAACACCTTACGTCACCTATCATACGTCATACAAGCATACATTTTACTCAGAATAAATGTATCCCTACAATCTGTATCTTTAAAATATTTTCTTGAATAACCGGACAAATATGTTGTCCTAATTAAGATTGTGTAGCGATCTATCTGTACTATTCTTCAATTTCTGGTGAATAAATAATACATTTCTCAATTGCATAGGTGGACAACAACAAGAAGCTCGGCGAATGGGCCGGTCTGTGCAAAATTGACAAGGACGGCAAAGCCAGGAAGATCGTCGGCTGCTCGTGCGTCGTTATCAAGGTATATTTCTATTACTTTTTATTTATTTCCAAAAAATACCAGTCTGTTGCAAAAATGCAAAAGGTTTGGATGTGAGTTTGTGAGTATGTTTGTTACTCAATCAAGCAAAACCTACTAAACTCCATTTATTCTTACCAGTCCTATCATGTAAGCAATCTTACCATGACTTTTTACACGACTGACCAAAAAAGGAGTGTTATGTTTTCAGGGTTCATGTATGTATGTATGTAATTTCTTTATTCCACCATAAGTTCTGAACGGCTTAACAGATTTTGATGTGAGAGGTATTGTTAGATTCCTTGCATTAGCCCGAATGACATAGGCTATGTAAGATGTCAGTCGTGTTTTTTATTTTTAAATAATTAGCTTGTTATGATTTTACAACAATATAAATTATATAGACTTCTAGGAAATTACTTTCGTGGTTAATAAATGTTTTACTTTAGAATGTTTAGGTTTGAACTAATATTTGATTTATTTTCAACAAAATTCAATAAAAAGTACTGTGCAGATTGTTTACATGATTAGGACTGGTAAGAATAAATGGAGTTTAGATGGATTTAAATTAAATTTGTTTCACGGGTAGAAAAGTAAGTAAGTCGTGCCCATGGGAATTTCGGGATAAAAAATACCCTATGTGATATTCCCGGTACATTTCTACCCCTGTACCAAATTTAATAGGGGACCGGACAACTTTTTTTTTTGATGCTTCTTTGAAATATCTCACATTAATAGAATCATCCGTAAAATAATCACATCCATAACCAAAGTATTTTCCAAGATATAGCCAAAAACAATTCACATTTTCAAGCGATTTTTGGACGATACCAAAACGCCCCTAACTAAACGTGCATTCATATGACGTCACGCGTAGAAAATGGACTTTCCCTAAAAGTTTGAACTCGAATAAATTAGCTCTGGAGAATAAACTCGCGCTGAAATGTCGCAAAATGTGTTTAATTATATGTATACTATCATAAAATTACATATTTTTAAAAATTCTCATACCTAGGCCGGTCCCCTATTGTAATCTGTTTAGTAGATTTTATATTATTAATATACTAGCGCCCCGCCCCGGCTTCGCTCGACATAAATTTTAGCCTATGTCACTCGGGTATAATGTGAGCTTTGTATTGGTGAAAGAATTTTTGAAATCGGTTCAGTAGTTCCGCAGAGTACCCCGTACAAACCAACTCGCAAACTTAGGTGATATTAGTGTGATTTGGTCAAAACAGCGCTAGCACGAACACTGCCGATCCTCATTGGACCGTCTGTGAATAATATACGGCGCCAGAGCAAATGAATGACCCTATGGAGTCATGCCCATGCATGAACAACTTTCCTATCATTCATACAAATATTATTTCACGGAGTGAACTAATTCATATTTTTTTGTTTGTAGACATTTTCTTGGCACATTGATCGTCTACCTCGTAGAAAGTGTTACGACCGTAAAATAAAGACATTATTTTTTTCAGGATTTTGGTGAGGAGACGCCAGCTTTGGACGTACTCAAAGACTACCTGAAGTCTTCGAGCTAATCCCTAGGTCTATGTCTAAGTTCAATAAGTAAAAAAATCCAAAAAAATTGTATACATACTTTTTATTTATTTCAATCATAATAGTTAGAACACGACTACACAAAGAATAAGAACGTTTTGGTACTTGACTAGAATAAAACTGATGACACTAAAATCAACTTAGACCAACAAAACAAACAAAAAAAACTTCCTCCTCCCCTTATCCCACTTCGGGTAGGCAGTAAAACAGAAAAAAAATTAAATAAGAATTTTGGCGAATTGATCGCAGATGTCCTTGTGTTTCGGCCATTGTTGCACCTGACATTCCCTGAAACGAAAACGTGTCATCCGAATTAATTTTGAAAGCGTCCGAGGAATTTATATGGATGATCCGAATAGGGAAAAGGTGAAGACGAAGAACACTATAAAGGTTTGTACCCACCTACCGCAGTACCATTCTTGCTTGCACCGTGAGCACTTTTTGCAGGCCTTATCACCGCATTTGGCACACTTTGCACCTCCATTGTCCATGGCTAGAGCTGCATCGCTGGTATAAGACTCGAGGAGTTTCTTCGCCATCTCCCGTGATTCGTCCGAGCCATCCATTTGGAAGCAGTCGAGTTGGGCCTTGGCTATAGTTTTGGTCCGTTTGTGGACTTGCTTCATGTATCCTTCTTTTATCTGTAAGGACGAACAATTTTTGTCACAAAATCAGCTCACCTGGCTATGGGTGATCTATTTAAACTCCAACGTATTGTTGGGTGTTGCTCTCGAAGTTCTGGAACATCGGTTTTTTTTTCAAAAAAAATTCTAAATTAAAATGATTTTAGCGCCAGCCCATAACATATACAAAATTTTGGGCAAAGCCTGGATGCGATCCGCAAGAGACCGGGCAAAATGGAGGGACCATGAGGAGGTCTATCCCCAACAATGGGTGATACAGAGCTGAAAAAAAAGAGCACCAGCCCAGCCTTCTGAATCTTCTTGATTTTTACACGAATCACCGGTAGGGAATAGGAAATATGCATGTTACGATTTGTTATTACATTACTAAAAATAATCCATATTTTCTGGACTGCTCATTCCACAAATCCCCTTCTATCTCGTAAAACGTCAAAAGTTGCATAGATATATTCACAAAGTTTATTTCTACTTGAAAAGTTGACAGAACTGAAACTAAAATTCATCCAAATAAAGATAACATAAGCGTTTTATACCTGCGGCACCACTTGTATGAGCGTGCAGCCAGGGTTCTTGGCACCGGGCTGCTGCATCGGCGAGTAGTCGCCGACCGCCAGCCGGCACAGGAAGTTCTTCAGCTCGCCCAGCGGCGGGATCTGGTCCAGCATCACCTCGGTTATTCTGCCTTGGATCTGAGGAAAAATGTCCTACGTATCCATATATTCAAAATTGTCCTATTATGTGAACAATCTTCACAGTACTTTTTGTTGAATTTTGTTGAAAATAAATCAAATGTTAGTTCTAACCTAAACATTCTAAAGTAAAACATTTATTGACCACGAAAGTAATTTCCTAAAAAGTATCCTACAACAATGTAAACACCAAACACATAATAGGACAATTATGAATAAATGGACTTTAGATGATTTGGAATTGAAAAACTGGGAAAATGATATCTCTGATCCCAAGTGCAATGTAGCCCTATATGTAGTTACAGCTACAGCTATAGATGGGTGGGTAACCACCCGGGTTAAAACCCATTTATCACCGATTTACATTGAAATAGGTGATAACTGGGTTTTAACCCGGTTGGTTACCCATCTAGTTAAAAGCAAGAGAAAAGAGTCACTGGGTTTTAACTCGGGTGGTTACCCATCTCTGGTTAAAAGAAAAAGTCACTGGGTTTTAACCCGGGTGGTTACCCATCTAGTTAAAAGCAAGAGAAAAGAGAGTCACTGGGTTTTAACTCAGGTGGTTACCCATCTCTAGTTAAAAGCAAAAGAAAAAGTCACTGGGTTTTAACCCGGGTGGTTACCCATCTAGTTAATAGCAAAAGAAAAGAGTCACTGGGTTTTAACCCGGGTGGTTACCCATCCTAACTAATATTATAAAAGCGAAAGTGAGTTTGTTTGTTTGTTTGTTACCTCTTCACGCTTCATGTACGGAACCAATCTTCCTGAAATTTTGCATACACATAGTTAGAAGTACGGAGAAGGACATAGGGTACCTTTCATCCCGGGAAAAAGCAATGTTCCCGTGGGAAATTCACGCGGGCGAAGCCGCGGGCGAAAGCTAGTTTCTAATAAAAGAAAAGAGTGCAAGCTGGCGCCCTCTATATAGTATATTAGCTTTTGCCCGCGGCTTCACCCGCGTTAATTTCCCACGCAAACTGCTCTTTCCTGGATGAAAGGTACCCTGCGTTCCCAGTAGGTACTTCTATGTGTATACGAAATTTCAGGAAGATTAATTCATTAGATTAAAAGTGTGAAGAGCTAACGAACAAACTCACTTTCACATTTATAATACTAGCCGCGCCCCGGGCTTCGCTCCCGTGGAAATTTCGGGATAAAAAGTACCCTATGTGCTATTACCGGTATTTTTCTATCCGTATACCAAACATCGAAATCCGTCATCTAGATTTTGCGTGATTGAGTGACAAACATACTTACATCAAACTTTCGCATTTATAATATTAGTAGGATACATACATAGATAAACATCCAAGACCCGGGCCAATCTCACAAAGATCATTTTCCATCTTGACCCGACCGGGGACCGAACCCTGGACCTTCGGTGTGACAGTTCGGCGTGATGACCGTTGGGCGACGGAGGTTGTCCTACACGATGTAGATAAGGACACAGTTCTATTGCGAAACTAGAAAAATTATATCTCTCTGATCCCAAGTCTGATGTAGGGCAGTTAAAGAGTGCAAGTGGCGCCCTCTGTAATATTTCTCACCATGCAGAAAGCGCTGCGGCGGCAGTCGTCGATTTCGTAATAGTGCGCCAGTCTCGGCTCCAATAACAGCTGCGCCTCGGTACGATGAAGCTGCGCTACTTCCTCGTCTGTAGCCCTGTTCCATCGCCTGTCTGTAACCCTAGTGTATCCTTGGCTTTAGTTAGGGTCTCACCATGCAGAAAGCGCTGCGGCGGCAATCATCGATTTCGTAATAGTGCGCCAGTCTCGGCTCCAATAACAGCTGCCGCAGACACAGCCACAGCTGCGCCTCGGTGCGGTGAAGCTGCGCTACTTCCTCGTCTGTAGCCCTGTTCCATCGCCCGTCTGTGGATTTTAGGTAGTATGTATGTGAAGACCTATAATTGGCTTTGAAATTTGTATATTGTTACTATTATGTTAATCTAGCTGTTGGTCTTCCGAATGTATAAAATAAAAAAAAAAAAAAATGTGAAGAGCAAATGATGAATAACAGTGATGAAATGAAACAAAGGATGGAAAGTTGTGTAAGCTCAAATGCGTTCATCGAAAATCGGACCAACTCTGCTCCGACCAACCTCTTTCTCGCGAATTATCCATCAGGTTGTATCGTGTCGCTTGGTGTCGACTGTATCGAGGAATTTGATCTACTCCTACCTCTATTTTGAATTTGATCTACTCTATTTCTATCATATTCCCTACTCATGTGGTTTGATGGAGTAAAAGGTGGCAGATTTTACTTGTAAACACGAGGACCAAAGCAAAGGTAGGGTTTCTTCAGTAGTACCTATTTAGTTACACTAGTAGTAGTACCTACTTAGTTAGTTCCTACCTATTCTCAATTTAATAATTCAAAATAACAGATATTTCAAAATATAATTTGTTGTTTAATGGTCCAAACCGGCGACCAAAGTACGTTAATACTATTATTTATTTTGTGACCAAAGTGTATATATAAATCACTCACAGTTGAACAACTCCATGTCCCCCTTATCGTTCTCCCTCTTCCACGGCCGCAGCTGGATGAGGTGCGCCAGCAGCGACGGCACGTCGCTCGTCTTGAACAGGATCGTGGCGATGGACGCTCCGACGCCGGCCACCTCCATGTGCTCCGCGAGGTAGCTGGAGGTTTCAGGGAATAAGTGGCTAAAGTACCACAAGTAGGTACCCAAGCTTTGAAATTGGGATTATTTCAATGGGTTTCGGCCACTTTTGAAACAGAATGATTTCTCAAAACCTGGTTCCTGACGAGAAAACTAAAAATGAGATGAGCTAGCAGCGACGGCACAGGATCGTGGCGATGGACGCTGCTCCGCGAGGTAGCTGGAGGTTTCAGGGAGTAAGTGGCTAAAGTACCACAAGTAAGCTTTGAAATTGGGATTATTTCAATGGGTTTCGGCCACTTTTGAAACAGAATGATTTCTCAAAACCTGGTTCCTGACGAGAAAACTAAAAATGAGATGAGCTAGCAGCGACGGCACGTCGCTCGTCTTGAACAGGATCGTGGCGATGGACGCGCCGACGCCGGCCACCTCCATGTGCTCCGCGAGGTAGCTGGAGGTTTCAGGGAATAAGTGGCTAAAGTACCACAAGTAGGTACCCAAGCTTTGAAATTGGGATTATTTCAATGGGTTTCGGCCACTTTTGAAACAGAATGATTTCTCAAAACCTGGTTCCTGACGAGAAAACTAAAAATGAGATGAGCTAGCAGCGACGGCACGTCGCTCGTCTTGAACAGGATCGTGGCGATGGACGCTCCGACACCGGCCACCTCCATGTGCTCCGCGAGGTAGCTGGAGGTTTCAAGTAATAAGTGGCAAAGTACCACATGATAATGGCACTATTATTCCATTTTATCTTATCCAGGAAAATAGAAATATATTTTTTGTAGCTGCTGACTATTATCGGTAGTCAGCAGCTACAAAAATATACGACTACAAGCTACGAGTTGACGCCAGATGTGATCATTATTCATTCATTGCATTACATTTGATTTCACTAAAAGTAAATACAAAATGCACCTTGTTAGGCATTGCAATGGGAGGGGGAGGTAGACGTTTATTTAGCGTTTAAATATTTGGTAACCGAGTAAAAAGGGTTGTCAATGAGGTGAATTTTAAGAATTGTATAAGTACTACTTTTTATTATTTGTTTCATCTTTTATATTTTTTGGTAATTTATTGTACACTTTCACGGACATGGAATAGGGTCCGGAGCTATGAAGTTTAAGTTTTGACCACATTTGAAGACCACTGTACCGGGAGCGGCGTTAGATGCTCGACATTTCTAATTATCACATGTGGACAAGATACGTCATTTCAGGAAAGTCCCGGAATTTAGGTCGTCTGGTACTAGTGATGGGTAACCACCCGGGTCAAAACCCAGTCATCACCTTTTCAAAGTACCAGTACGACATAAAAGAGTAGAAAATAAAAGGGGGCGCTGAACTCACTTAGCTAGCAACACTGGATGTTTATCAACCAATCACATAGATAGTGCAAAGATTTTTAACCAATCACGATCATTCGATTTGGTATTGCAATGATAGAAAAATGTAGTTCGTCCCAAATTCGTTTTCTATTCTTTAGTGTGGGACTGAAATGGGCGATAACTGGGTTTTGACCCGGGTGGTTACCCATCTCTACTGGCAAAACTAGGCCTACCTGATGAAAGTTAAAACAATATAGGTAAGTAGTTACCGGACGATAGTGATGCACCGCATGCTAATATCGAACTGCAGACTCCTCTTCTGCCGCTCGAGCTCGTCCACCGCCGTCTCCGTCAGCAACGGCTCGATGTTATCCAAATAGCCCGTGCTGGGGAATTAACCCTTCTCAATATGTGATGTTAGCATTTTAAAGGGGGAGGCATTTTAGTTTAAAAAAAAAAGCATTGACCCACGGCTTTTCCCGCGTTAATTATACGCCAAAACCTTGCCAAAACCCTCAGGTTTTCAAAATCATGACTCATTATGAACCACCCGTTTGTTAGTAGTTTTTGAGTTTATCGCGAACAGATAAACGACGCGGCCAGCGGCGGGGGTACTATGATATGTAAGGATGAGTGCCACCCACTCAGCTCAACTCCCGTTTCGAGACTAGTTTCCGTATGCTTTGCAGTATTTTTCTATCCATGTACCAAATTTCATTGAAATACGTCTAGTAGATTTTGCGTGATTGAATCGAACATCTAGCTTTTGCATTTATACATGGTAGAGATCCACCAGGGATACGCCCCCGCCTGAGATATCTAGGACTTTACAGCCTTACTTGAGCAAAGCCAACAACGCAGTCATTTGATCCACAGCATATTCAAGCAAGTCCACGGCGACTTCGTTGATGCACTGTGCGCCGTCCTCGTGAAACAACACGGTCTCCAGGAGACCCACGGCTACTGCTTCGTGGTACAGCTGTAAATGGCGGGAATCGGCTAAAAACTAAGACGGCGGCGATCAATGTTGGTATTGGCTGAATAAGCTTGATTCTATTACGACGACAGACGACATAGTAATGTCAATAATTTATATAATTTACATAAACATAAAAAAAATGCTTTTCAAAATTATACTCATCAACGTAGGTAGTGATTATTTGTAATACCCCCTTCTATACGTACACTTTTTGCAAACTATTACAAAGTAACTGAAAATTAAATTTGTTTTCCATTGGAATATTCGTCGATTATACCGATAGGTTAGAGACCAAGCACCAACGATTTAAAGCTTAAAAATAAACTTACCACCATATAAATACCGAAGGTATTGGTCGGTGTTGGGTCCAGCTTCATTATCTGCGGGTAGATCTTCAGACGCCAGACTTGAATACATATCGCTTCATACACGAGGATTGGTAACTAGAATGGAATTAAACGATTTTTTTTAAAGGACGAGATAGGCTACAGACTGATCTAGAACCCAAAATAAAGTCGAATCTAGCAATAATAGAATATTATATATTAGTAGGAGCTAGATAAAAAAAAAATTGAAAACTCATTGTATTACCTTTCCGCAAGAAATAAGAGCTTCTTTGGTCTGTTCTTCTTGCATGGTGGAAGCCTCCAAAACTGCCTGTTGGTTGAGCTTTTGCAGCCTTATATGCCAGTCTATCCACCTGAAATACCATATTATGTATCTTAAAGTTCGATCGTAACAAATTATAAGAACTAATTTGAGACAGTTTGTATAAAAATAAAAATTCTTACGATTGACTTCCTATGACTTCAAGGCGTGATGGTTCCATTGTCTCCACAAACACGTCTAATTCTCCCGCCTCGAGCGCGCTGAGTTGAGGATCTTTGTCTACCATTGTGAAAATAAAGATTTACCACTTTGCTTCAAATAAAATATGTATCTTTCAATTCAACAGCAAGACAAATCGTGAAAAATGGTTTCTATAGTAACAGTTTACTCGAAATTTTGATTTTTATAAAGCGCGCCACCGGAAATGATATAATTATCATTTATCACTATGGTAACATTCATTACATAATATTTTTTACTGCTGCTGGCTGGCCATTCAGCTTTACCCTACACACGTTGCTTTCAGTCACAGATATAAGAACATTATCTGTGCTTTCACTAGCAATCTGTCACTGGAACTGCATAATACAGCATGCATAAATTTTTGTAGTACAGTCAACAGCACATCAACCTACTCAAATTCATTGCAAATTCGACTCTGCGGCCGCGGCATAAGAGATCATGCAGGGTAACTTGAGGTGCGGTCGACTGTACGTCCATAGAAATGCGCCAACTTTTGTATAACGCCAATTATAACGCCAACCCTTAAACTCTCATCCTCTAATAATTAGTAGTTGGCGCATTTCCATGGACGTACTGTACGTCCAGTCCAGGAGCATTTCAATTTCTCTGTTGTATATCGTCTCCCTTTCTATTTTATGAAGTTGCTGCGCAGCGGCTGCGATGCCTTAAGTTCATGTTTTTAGACGAAGATTTCAGTGTTGCAATAAAATAAAAATAAACAAATATGGCGACAAGCGGAAGTCAACTTTTCTTGACGTTCTTTTCAGAATTTGACACACGTGCCGCGTGGAGTTTTGCCTCGCAGGTGGTTAAAAATTTGGATAATAATTTGATAATTTATGTTATTTAATTCATAAGATTACAAGCAGTTTAAGTGCAGTGTCAGTATATATAAATTTCATGTGGTTTTCTTGTGAATAGTGCTACAAATCTTGATGCCTTGATATCATGCCGCCTCTCTGTTGAATATTGTTGTTTTTTGTGATCAAACCTCAGTATTCACCTTATATCGTTTTATCAATGCTAAACAATGGTTATTTTTTATAATATTCACAAAAATTGTACCCTGTTCTTACTTTTAGAAGACTTTATTTTTATCAACCTAACCTCTCAACAACATGCCTTTCTTGCATTCCTTCAATCTATGACTTTGATTTTCAATTAGTCATGTTATCATTTTCCCATAATTTGTATCCCTCTTTACCTAAATGCATCTCCATAAATAGATACGAAAACATAAACTAAGTATTGTCAAAGAATAAATACATGGTACTGTGGAACAAGACATTTACTATTTAGTAATTTTACAATACGTTGTGGCTTATATTAAACTCACAAAACTGTCAGTGATATATTATATGCTGTGTAAATTTAAAGTGAAGTATCCTTTGTAGTAGGTATAAATTTTTGTGACTGAACATTACAATTTCAGCACGATGGTTGCCGTTACACAGAAGAAATCGGCTGACAAGCCCGTAGCGAAAGGCAAGGAGGGCAGCAAGAAGCTGCCAGCCGTCCCAGAGTCTGTGCTCAAGCACCGCAAGAGGAGGGATGCACTCAGAGCTCGCCGCCTCCAAGTAAGATCTTCACTTTTTAATTTTAAGGCTTCATTGTTCAGCCAAATGATGATTTTGTCAGTGTCAAGGTTGAAAAAGACACAGTGAGACAAGTTAGATCTTATTTTAGTTTATAAACAGATATAGTGAGTGAATGTGGTATAGTTAACACCATACAATTAAATGATGATGGCAATATAACCCTTGATACACCTTGTTTTGAAACTGTCTGTTATTCTTTGTTTACTTGAAGCAAGCAGTAACAAGGTTTTGTGGAATGAGTACCCTAATTTTTATATAGGTTATTCTTCTATTATATAGGTTAGTCTTATTTCTTCCCACTTCTTTTTATTCAGGACTTAAAGGTTCTACATCTTCTAAATACTTGTATTTGCTGATAGTGCTGATACAACCATAGATTCCAATAGGAATATTAAAATGTTTGTATGTGCAAAACTCCTCAATGATTCTATTATGATGATTCCCAAATTTAAAGGCATAGTTCATCTGAATAAGCTGCTGTTAACTTCAAAATCTGACTCTGATCTCTTGACAATAAAACTCAAAATGCTCTTGACCATATTTAACATGTGTTGTATGCTGTAGGTCACACTCAAGAGGCGTTCAGCGGCCATCAAGAAGAAGAAGGAGATTTTCAAGAGGGCGGAACAGTATGTTAAGGAATACCGGATCAGGGAGCGAGATGAAATTAGGCTAGTGAGACAGGTCAGTTACAAAATTTGTTTGTTTTATTTCTTTATTTATTTTCTTTATTTCTTTAACAACAGAAACTCACTGCACTGACAGTTACCCAAGGCGTGCAGTGAGCTATAGTTACATTAATAAATTGATAGGTAATGTACACAAACATCTACAAATTGTCTTAAACTAATATTAAAAATATCAACATATGGTAATCGAGCAACCAGGGCGTTGAGTAGAGATACAGCTAGATTAGTGGGTGCGTACCGGGCTGTGAGAGTGTGTCTCCGCCGCCGAGAACAGCGGACCATAGCGCAACTGCCGGTACACACTAGAGACAAAAACTTATTCTAGACAGCGCTACGGATTTTTTTTTTTTTGTTTGTTTGCAGCAAAATATCATGCTAACTTAAACAGTATACATATTAGAAAGATAAAATTTGTTATTCCTAATCCTAATATTATAAATGCAAAAGTGAGTTTGTTTAGTTGTTACCTCTTCACATTTTATCTACTGAACCAATTTTCCTGAAATTTTACATATACATAGTTGGAAGTACTGAGAAGGACATAAGGTACTTTTCATCTGGGGAAAAAGCACTGTTCCCATGGGAAATTCACGCGAGCGAAGCCGTGGGCTAAAGCTAGTAAGAAATATAATCGACTACCTAGCTGTTGCCCTGCAGCACTGCCTGCGGAAAAAATTATATTTTGTGTTCAAACAAACTTCGATACCCCATTTTAGCACCATGGAGGTTGATTTTGAAAAATAAAGTAGCTTATGTTTGACCCTTGGTATTCAATGATATTTATACCAAATTTAATCAAAATTGGTTCAGTGGTTTAGCCGTGAAAGCATAACAGACCTAAAAACAGACAGACTTTCGCATTTGTAATATTAGTATGGATATGGATTTTCAAATAGACAATGCTGTGAGCGAGCAATTGATGTGTATGATTAAATGCGTAACAATTACACTGCTTTTTACTCATCATATCATCAACAGTTCAGCATTTGAAGTAACTTATTTCACTATTATACTGTTATTTTGTGTATTTCAGGCACGCAACCGCGGCAACTACTATGTTCCCGGTGAAGCCAAGCTGGCTTTCGTCATCCGTATCCGTGGTATCAACCAGGTCTCACCAAAGGTATACATCCTCTTCATACATCTAAAAGTTTTTAACATTCTCACTCATGAAGAAAGAAAGTTAAAGAAATTGTGTTTAGTCGCAAAATGACCATTTTGCAAAATGTTCAGTTTCCAGAATGCAAATTGAACATTTTGCAAATGTATAATACATTCTGCACCTAAACTCTAGATTTCTAAATGGATGAAGTAATTTCAATTAGGTTTCTTTGAAAGGCGACTTATTTGAAATATTTTTGCGAAGATTTTTTATTATATTCAAAAGTCAGTTTTTATTTTTAAACGTGGATTTTGTTTTTATATCTGTCAGTCTGTCCCTATTCCATCACTGTAAAACATATGTTGAAAGTGACGTCTTTGGAGAAAATGCAGCAGTGGAGTTTGTTGCGCCGCCTCTTCTCCACTTGCGCTTTGGGGGTGGTGGTAACCTTAGCTTTAAGTAATTTTATGACATCAACTAACTAAAAAACAAGAATACGACGATTTAAAAGTGCTATTTTTTTAGTCTATTTACATATTTATTTCATTTTCATTGTATATTTCCCTCCCTAGGTCCGCAAAGTGCTGCAGTTGTTTAGACTGCGTCAGATCAACAATGGAGTGTTCGTGCGACTCAACAAGGCGACCGTGAACATGTTGCGTATCGCGGAGCCCTACATCACCTGGGGGTACCCCAACCTTAAGAGCGTCAGGGAGGTACGTAGCATTTTATATATATATAAATAAATATTTACGCACAAATCACACAGATTGAGTTAGCCCCAAAAGCCCGAGACTTGTGTTATGGGATCATAGATATAGAAAAAAATCAGTAAAATTAGAATTTTTATTTCTAGTTCTATGTATGGGATACTAACACAACGATACTATATTTTATAACAAATACATATAAAGATAAACATCCAAGACCCAGGTCAATCTGAAAAAGATCATTTTCCATCTTGACCTGACCGGGGATCGAACTCCGGTGTGGCAGTCCAGCGTGATGACCATTGATATGTTTAGTAGCTGTACCGGTACTTTATATGAGGATTTGGTACCAGTACCAATTAGTAACAAGCCCTGATTTTTTTGGGATAAAAAGTACCTATGTCCTTAACAACACTCCTATTTGTATGCGAAATCTCAAGAATTAGTTACCTGTTATTGGCTCAAGAATAATATACTTACCTAAACATATGCCTAGATTTAAGCTGTTGGTTTTTTTGTAACAAATAAATAAAATAAATAAAAATAAATAAATAAAAAAGTTATAGACAAGATTTTTGAGGTTCGTACCTCGAAAGGTAAAAAAGAGGCCCTTATTATCATACTAGCCACACCCCGGGGCTTCGCTCCTGTGGCAATTTCGGGATAAAAAGTACCTTATGTGCTATTCCCGGTATTTTTCTATCCATATACCAAATTTCATCGAAATCCGTCCACTAGATTTTGCGTGATTGAGTAACAAACATCCTCACAAAGTCACAAACTCGCATCCAAACTTTCGCATTTATAATATTAGTAGGGTTGTCTCACCTTGTTTTTACAAAAAGTATAAAGATCAGTAGTTAGAGCAAACTGCTCTCCTTAGGTTTGGAGCCCTGCGCTAACAAAGATACAAAATGATTATTTTTTTTCCAGTTGGTATACAAGCGCGGTTTCGCCAAGGTCGCTGGCCAGCGCAAGCCCATAGCGTCCAACACCATCGTTGAGGAGAAGCTCGGCAAGAACAACATCATCTGTGTTGAGGACCTCATTCACGAGATCTTCACCGTTGGAGAAAAGTTCAAGGTAATATCCGTGTTTAACATTGCAGCTAACAGGATCCGTTGGAGACAGTTCGGCCGTTCCAGACTTGCATTCCATGTTTCTATTCTAAGGGCCTTTGCCCAGCGGTAGGATTATAGGCTTAAGAAATCTAACACTAGTTGTGGCATGTGGCTTTGCTCTGATGGGAAGGAAGCCATCGTCCAACACCATCGTCGAAGAGAAGCTTGACTAGAACAACATCATCTGTGTGGAGGACCTCATTCACGAGATCTTTACTGTTGGAGAAAAGTTCAAGGTAATATCCGTGTTTCTATTCTAAAGGTGACTTATGCCGTGTGACTTATAGGCTTAAAAATCTAAAACTAGCTATGGCTTTGTTCCCATGGCAAACAAGCTAACGTCCAACTCCATCGTTGAAGAGAAGCACCATAGAAGCACTAACTGCGACCCAGGGCTATGATCCCATGGGAATTTCGGAATGCCTTGTGCCTGGTATTGTCTCAAATTTCATCATCGTCAGCTCGAGTCGAAATGGCAGAATTTTTTTTTTTTCTTTCATCAAAATGTTGTATTAGATTTTATGTGATTGAGTAACAAGTTTACAACATACACAGACAATAGGGATGATGATTGGGTAAAAAATAAAAAAAAATACGCTATTTAAATAATAAAACATAATAATTGAATGTCACTTTAATTGATCAATTTTGTTTATAACATGGTTTACTATTTTTTAGTTCTAATTAAAGTAAAATGGGAATGCTTTTTGACTCCATTAAAAGTGACGTCACTGTTGAGTACTGTCATACAAATCCCATATAAATTATTGTTTTTGACATTTAGTAAAAAGTATCTAATTTGACTTGTTGTCATCTACCCTAATTTATATTAGTACATACATAGAATCACGTCTCGTGATATTATTGTTTTTTTTTTATCTGAATCTAGATACAACGGAGTTTTACTCTACATTATAAATATGCCCCGAGAGGGCTCAGATTTTTCATATAGAAAAAGAAATTATTTTTCTAGCAAAATTTTCTTTTGCCCACAGTACGCCAGCAACTTCCTGTGGCCATTTAAACTGAACAACCCCACCGGTGGGTGGCGCAAGAAGACTATCCATTACGTGGACGGAGGTGACTTCGGAAACCGCGAGGATAAGATTAACGAGCTTCTTAGGAGAATGGTCTAAGAATATAGATATAACCTATATGTGTGTTTCATTTGTTCTTTCCCGTTCCACTTTTGTTTTCTTCAAACCAAATACAATATTACAACATGAGTAGGTAGGTACTTTACCAGTAGCAAAGAAAAAATACACTGCGGTACCTAGAGTATTTTTATTTGCCAGTAGCACAAGTAAGGATTTTGAACTCACCTTTGATGATAATAGGTATCAAATTGAAGGGCTTTCAATAATTTCTAACATCTAAATGTCAACAATGTATACGGGATTTATTACTAGCTTTCGCCCGCGTGAATTTCCCACGGGACCAGTGCTTTTTCCCAGGATGAAGTCCATATATCCTCAGTACTATGTGTTTGTAATAACTTTATTGCACAATAACATAAATACAATAGATACTAATTACAAATCCAGAAAATGGCAACGGAAGACTTATCCCATGAAGGGATCTCTTCCAGTCAACCGGTACGAACCGGTACCGGTGTGTTTCAGGAAGATTGATTCAGTAGATAAAGCGTAAAAAAGAGGTAACAAACTCACATTCGCATTTTTTTTATTTATTTAACCTATATTGTCCCACTGCTGGGCAAAGGTCTCCCCCACTTGCTTCCACCTACTTTCGCATTTATAATATAAATAGGTCATGAAATTTTTTTTTGGCCTTGGTGTCTGGTTTAAATAAATGTAAAATACTTGTATAAAACAATATATTGATCACAGTTTCCTTATTATCTTAAAATAGGGCTTGGCCTCATACAAACAAAAATATATAAAAAAAATTGCATAGTATTCATAAAGGCAAAGCACCAATGACACTTCTTTCAAAATGCTCAGCAATGATCTTGAATTCTTCCAAGGATGGTTGTTCTGATAGGCATGCCTTTATCTTCTTTTGCAAGTTCTAAAACAAAAAAAAAATACATTAATATCACATCATGTGTGTCAAAATGAAACTGAAAAGATAATCAAAACGATTGCAATACCTTTTAAACCACTTACCTCTGTAACAGTGTATAAAGTATATTTAACAAATTCCCTAGACATACCCTCTTGGCTTTTAAAATCA
The DNA here is from genome assembly GCA_018467065.1 of Ephestia elutella. Lineage (NCBI taxonomy): Eukaryota > Metazoa > Arthropoda > Insecta > Lepidoptera > Pyralidae > Ephestia > Ephestia elutella. The sequence continues at coordinate 9,513,205 of CM031583.1, forward strand.
TTATAGATTAATCTGGAAAAGAAATTCTTAATATTGTAAGCTGCAATTATATTCTGACTGGAGACTTGCAATAATGGAGTTGAAAAATCATCAATGATTTGTACTTTAACTTTATCTTTGCCTATTTCTAGTAAAATATCACTTTTAGCCTCTAAAAAGTCTGTTGATGTATACTGTTTTATAAGAAAATCTGCCGTTTTAGGATTTAAGCTTTCTCTGCAACTGTTATTACCCTCCAATAGGTCTTTATAGTTTGTGGGTAGTTTAAGATACATTGACCAATCACTACTTTCAACATTTTGCTTTGATACATCAACAAATCTGAATAATTGTTTATGATTATTATTTTCAACTTTGAAAATTAAGTTTTCAATGGAATCTTCTGGGTCTTTCAAACTTGTGTTGTATGCAGCTGGAGTGTCAGTCCTAATAAAGTGTTCTGATTTCAATGACACATGTTTCTCATAAAGGCAACTCCACAATGGTTGTTTGCGGTCATGCGATCCTGGCATATTGGAAATAAGTTTGATTACAACATTAATTTCAGATATATCTATACCTTTTATTTTAAGTGATGTGAGCATACTTATTTTCTTTAGAGATTCTTTGAGTTTTTGACTAGTTGTTTTGAGTAATTTTGAATTGGAGAAAAAAGATAAATGTATCTGCAAATCATTGAACAAGTTTGCTAAGATATTGCTGAACATTTGTTGTAGTATTTTTGTTGAGATTTTTATTACAAACAAAACAGAGTTCTTCTCAAAATAGTCACTCAAGTTATCTGTGAGCAATAAATCTGAATGTTCTTTCAAAACATCTTCATAATTTTCATAGACGAGTATATTTTGCTGTACAACAGTGTCCATGATATCTTGCCTATTAGACAAGGCTAAAACAGTAATATAATTCCCTTCTTCTTGTACTTTCTTCACCATATCATTATTCTGTTCTATTTCTTCCAAAATTCTATACAAATATTCTGCATTATTCAAAAGTTCGTCTGCTTTACAATATTCATCTGTCGATAGAGCTTTGAAATACGAAGTTTCATCGTCTATAGGTATTAAATAAATTAAGTTTGAATATGAAGTACAAATTAATTGATCTCCGCACTTGACAAAATCTTTCACTTGCTTAATAATAAATTGCCGGAATGTAATATCATCTGTGAGATATTTATCGGACTTCCACATTGTGATACCATCTGTGTATAAAAAGGATTCTTTAAGGAGTATATATTTGTCTACAGCAGTATTCAAATGTATTATATATGGCTCTTTTGAGATATCTTTTAGATAAAATTGTATGATTGATCCTGATGTAAGGCACACTAAGATTGTCAGGTCATTAATGATCTCTATTCCACATATTTCTGTAGGGCAAGTGTGAAGTTTGATTAAAGAAATTTCATCATCATTCATTTTAGGGCTGAACAAACAGCTGAAAATTGTAATCTTATCAAACGACATGAAAACTACGCTACAATCTTTAGGTATGCTTTTTGCTTTATATATTAGCTTTATTTGATCATAGATTTGGTCATTAATCTTATAAGAAATTAACATACACTTGCCCAGTGTGGGTACTGGCAATGACCACGGATTATCATATTTCAGATGAACTTTTTTCTCTAGAAGAAATTCTGCATTAATTTTATGTAGACACAAAAATACATTTTTTCCTTCACATTTAATACTTATCGCACGATCTTCGATGAGAAAGCAGCCCATGATATTTTGTTCTCGAGGCTGGAAACTACTTTTCAAGCGTTTTTGAGCTGGATTTTTAAATTTAAGTGATATTGTGTGAATATTGCAACTGCTATCCAAGCATAATATATAGTTATCAGATAGTATTAACTCATGTATTTGGAATTCTGGGATGAGTATTTTAGCTGCATTCTGCAAATTGCGATCTTCGTACACAAATATTTGGAATTTATTCCACAAAACGATCATGAAGGTGCTGGCATTGTAAACAACATTTAAATTGTCGTATAATACATGTTCACACTTGAAACACTTTTTAACCATTTCATTTTCAATAGAAAGATCCATTTTTCTAGTTATATTACTTGATAACAAACACCTTTTATTTATAATCAAAAAATAATTATTGTAAATACCGGCAAGTGTTTATTTTGAAAAGTGAAGTTTTATGACTTTGACACTTGCATAAACTTGCATTGCTACTTTTTTTTCCGATCGACTCTTTTGCCAACTTGACGGAGTTTTGTATAAATAGAATATGGATATCTAGCAACTATTTAATTAACTACAACTAAACATTTTGTTTGTAACAAAATGTTGATGTTGTTTGAAAATGTATTTGTTCATTTTTTTGCGATCAGCGTTCATTTACAAGCGCAGAGGAGCAAGGACTAATATTTACAAGATACGTACATTAGCGCCATCTGTTGTTGAATAGCTGCTTTAGGTAAAATAAATCTACAGAAGCAGGCAGTTAGATACGTGGTTAGATACTAGTTCTTATTAAAATTGGACAAAGGATTCTCTCTCATTCAGCGCTTTCCCGGTTGCATTCTCAGCCTACGTGGAGCCGAGGATCAGCTTTCCTACTTTTCCTTATGCCTAAGGATGCCGAAGATCGCAGCTGCGGAGTGGCCGCACGATCTTCGGCATTCTTAGGAAGTACTTTAGTAGTGAGACCATTAGCAAGCATATCCTCTGACGACATCAAGCCAGCTCTTCTTGGGTTTGCCTCGTATGCCAGGACCGGCAAAGGTCGGCAGAAGGACCGGTAAAGGACTAATGGTCGTTCCCAGTAACTTATCTACAGTAAGATCTTATCTTACAATTGTTTGGAAACCAGGCAAAGCAACCACTGTTATTTTTCAAATATTTGAGCTACAAAATTCTTGGTCTATCTTTCACCGCAATACACACCGTCTTTGGCAGTTGTCGTCAGGTGAGATTTATTAACTGCAAAATACCTAGTAGGTACCTATAGAAATAAAAACAAAATTGTAACATCATTCTTTTACTCCACGAAAAAATCAAATACACAAATGGTAATCCATCAAAAATTTAAGATAATAAATTGATTGAATTGTTACAAACAAAATATTGGAATGGAATAAGAATAACATCATAAATTTGAAATATATTTTGTACCCAATAAAATCATTATGAAGCTTCATGCACTGTAACAATATCTTCGTTATCTAGTATGTCAGTATCTCGATGACATTATCGAAGGTGTAGAATTAACACTGGGGTGGAGATCGGGGTTCTGGGTTCACTTGAGTCCACCGCTACGTGACACGGTTCTAGGTTCTAGTTAGCGATATGCCGCCGAGAAATTTCCTGTTCCCAAAAATTTACCTTGAAAATTCCGGAAAATTCTCAGAAATTTCTTGAGTTTTATTGGAAAATTTCCGTTCTCGAGAAATTTCTGAGAACCAAGAAACTTTCCGTAACTTTGAATATTTCGGAAACGGTCATCACTAGTTCTAATGCAAATTTAGTCTATCTCACTCACATTCGTGCGCATGAGTGGGGCGAGTCGCCCATTTAAGTCGCACTTAAGCCGGCCGCACACGTCAGTTTATTTTTATACCGAAGACCCGAATTCACGCTTTTCATACAAAATATTCGAGTGGGTGCACACATGTCTTACATTTTTCGTTCGGAACAAATAACGGAGTGCGGTGGCGGTGTGCGCCCACTCGAAAATTTTGTATGAAAAGCGGAGCCTTCAGGTCCTCGGATCTGAAATTTCCGTACGGAAATAAACTGAAGTGTGCGCCCAGCTTAGAGTTGTGTGACTGAGAAAAGCTGAATACGCGTCACGCAGTGGACGTCCTTAGGGCTATTCTTATTTCAAAACGATAATGTTGTGGCCATGGAAGTAATAAGTACTTATTACTTCCATGGTTGTGGCTGATATTATTTGAACATAAGTTCGCAAACGGTACTTAGCTTTTTTTGTTATCGTAGGTACCTATCTTTATGTTTGGTATTTGGTCTATGGAATTAAGATTAATGGCTAAAAACATAGTGCTTTGAAAAAGCTTAATTACGATGAGGTATTCAGAACAAATTGAAGATAAATTAGTTGATTGTACATTCGAACTAAATTCTAAATTAAAAACTATTTAAATTACAACCAATTGCAAATTATATACAAGAATCAAAACGTTTCAAATACACAAAGGAATGTGATGTTTCTAAGCAAATATTTCATAAAATAATCTATTATGGGCTCACATGAGAAGCAATAATTTGGCACATTCATTTTATTTCAATTAATATTGCATATATCAATTTTAGAATTAAAATATTGGCTCAGAAATCAAAGTTATCACGGAAAACATTTAGTTTTGTAAGTACATAATTACTTACTTATTAATTTTCTGTAAACTTTTACTGTCCATTGTAAAAAAAAGAATATTCCGTGATACACAAAATGTTTGGTGGATATTTCACAATAATTTGTAAATTTATTTACATATTAATTTCAACGCTAAAATAATATTTTTTCTCACTCAATTTGTTGAGCTAATCAAGTACCTATTAAATCTGTTAAATTTTAATGTTAGTAGGTAGGTAGATAATTAAAAAATATTTCACAGATAATATCATTCGATGTTGCGCTGATTTGCGCTAAGGGTCATTTCACACTAGACACGGCGCGGGTAGGTATGGCAGAGTGCTAGAGAAACTATTTTTTTTAAATTTTACTTTGTCCATAAAAATTTGTTTATCGATAAATATTTGATCATTATTAAATAGGCGCAGATCTAAATGCGTTGGGCTTCTTCCCGCAACTCTGCCCGAAGCGTCCGACCCTTTCTTGGCTAAAATCGCTTAATTAAACTTAGTTTAGGCAAGGAAACAGCAAATTCGTATGTACATGACACAATAAATATTAAATACTTACTCATTGGAAATGCACCGTATTCCCAATGACAAATTAATTGGCACACATTCACATAGAATCACTAGCAATACTAAAAATCTAATAACTAAACGTTTCACAGGTTTGTTCACAGTCGAAAAAGGCCTGTAGAGTTGGTATTTAAAAAAAAACGGCATTTATGAGAACGAGAAGTCATTTTTTTAAATGAGAGATATTTATTCCTGATTAGGTACTCTAAATAAAAAAAAAATGGAAATATTACAGAATAATATTTATTTTGTTAAAAACTCACATTTGGTCCAGTGAAGTAGCTCTAGTAAATAAGATATAAAAAAAATACGTAAAAAAAGTTTGAAATGAATTATTATGTTTATGTACCAACTATACGGGCTCACCGAATTATACCTCCAAGCAGACAAACTGCTAGGGTATTTTACTCATAGTTCAATCATTCATTCAATCGATTGAACAGTTTTTAAAGTTCTATTCTATTTACAAACTTGATATGTGTTCGTATTGCGGTGGATATGAACCTCTATTTTCTGTAAAAATATACGCGTTTGAAAGAAATTGATTACACTATAAATGCTAAATTAATACTAATTTCATTATACTATATGTACATGATCTCACAATCTTGAGTATTATAATTGCACTTTATTTGTATGGGCTCGCAGACTTTCATAAAAATAAATACGCAATCTCACTTATTGGCAGTATTTTAAAGACTTTGATTTTGAAGGATGAGATCGGAATTTCTGATGAGAAAAAAACTTTTTTCATTAATTGAAAGTTCATTTCATTCTTTCAGTTCATTCATAGTAAGTTAAGTTTACCCAGTGGTGTAGAATGTGGACGAAAAAAGATTTTTTTTTACCCTTAAATTCCACACCGCGATATTTCAAATCTCAACGCCGTCAAAGTATCAAAATAGTAATCCGCTAGGCTCCACATTTGTCATTGTTGCTTCAAGAATAGTCATCTTGTAACCACTTTGGAGACATGATTTTCAGATAATTCCGACGATTCAAACTTCAAGGTTATTCCGCTAACTCCATATGGTCTTTCGTTACTTCTTGATGTCCGGGTCCATTTTGGTTTTGTCCATTGATGACGAGACCATTCCGCTTTGGGGATATAACTTGTCTAAATGCTTCAGGGACTCGTTGAGGAAATTCTGTGGGGAGAATAACATTTTATTAATTTCCTGAAAAAATCAGGTACTTTGTGAATTGATAAGAAAAGTGCTTGTGAAGGTATTTCTGACTAATAACTGCATTTTCTCAACTTTTGAGTTCTGTAAGTGATCAAGATTCTCTCTCATAAATAGAACGCAGTATACTGAATAAGTCTGCGCTTGGTCCGTAGTATGTCCAAAAAAGGTCAATCTGATATGTTGGGCCCGTAGCATAACAAAAAAAAGTGAAACATTACACGCGCGAGGTCCTCAAATTGCTGCGCGGGGTTCTCAAAATGAGCAGAGCCTGTAGCTTTAGCTACTCTTCGTAATAGGCTAATCCGCCTGTGGTAAAACCTATTGTAGTGTGCTGGATGATATACCATATAGACGAAAAAGTTGCGTGCCCCTCCTCTGCACGTAACTGTACATCACAGCCAGCATTTACCATCACCATTGTCATAACGGATACAAGTGGTAACAGTCCATGGGCTTATGCACCGGTCCGTACACCACAACGATACTGAATCAACTGAGCCACGGCACGACGCTACAGTCTGTGGTATGGGTGGGGGTAAAATTTTAATAAGACGCAGCAGATAGACATAGAATCACGTCTTTATCCCTTACGGGGTAGACAGAGCCAAGAGTCGTGAGACTCGAAGGCCACGCTTAGCTGAATAGTTACTTTAGACAGACTACACATTGTATGCTATCAATAAACGGTACCTGTATGGCAGTACGGTCAACGGGGGTGGGGGTAAAATTTTAATAAGACGCAGTGATAGACATAGAATCACGTCTTTATCCCTTACGGGGTAGACAGAGCCAAGAGTCGTGAGACTCGAAGGCCACGCTTAGCTGAATAGTTACTTTAGACAGACTACACATAATATGTATGCTATCAATAAACGGTACCTGTATGGCAGTGAGCGCGGCCACGATGGCGGGCCCGCCGAAGCCGTGCGAGATGAGCGAGAAGTGCGTGAGGTGCCGCTGGATGGCGGGCTCCAGCAGGTGTGTGTGTGTGTGTGTATGTAGATGATACCTGTATGGCAGTGAGCGCGGCCACGATGGCGGGCCCGCCGAAGCCGTGCGAGATGAGCGAGAAGTGCGTGAGGTGCCGCTGGATGGCGGGCTCCAGCAGGTGTGTGTGTGTGTGTGTATGTAGATGATACCTGTATGGCAGTGAGCGCGGCCACGATGGCGGGCCCGCTGAAGCCGTGCGAGATGAGCGAGAAGTGCGTGAGGTGCCGCTGGATGGCGGGCTCCAGCAGGTGTGTGTGTGTGTGTGTGTATGTAGATGATACCTGTATGGCAGTGAGCGCGGCCACGATGGCGGGCCCGCCGAAGCCGTGCGAGATGAGCGAGAAGTGCGTGAGGTGCCGCTGGATGGCGGGCTCCAGCAGGTGTGTGTGTGTGTGTGTATGTAGATGATACCTGTATGGCAGTGAGCGCGGCCACGATGGCGGGCCCGCCGAAGCCGTGCGAGATGAGCGAGAAGTGCGTGAGGTGCCGCTGGATGGCGGGCTCCAGCAGGTGTGTGTGTGTGTGTGTATGTAGATGATACCTGTATGGCAGTGAGCGCGGCCACGATGGCGGGCCCGCCGAAGCCGTGCGAGATGAGCGAGAAGTGCGTGAGGTGCCGCTGGATGGCGGGCTCCAGCAGGTGTGTGTGTGTGTGTGTATGTAGATGATACCTGTATGGCAGTGAGCGCGGCCACGATGGCGGGCCCGCCGACGCCGTGCGAGATGAGCGAGAAGTGCGTGAGGTGCCGCTGGATGGCGGGCTCCAGCAGGTGTGTGTGTGTGTGTGTGTGTGTGTATGTAGATGATACCTGTATGGCAGTGAGCGCGGCCACGATGGCGGGCCCGCCGAAGCCGTGCGAGATGAGCGAGAAGTGCGTGAGGTGCCGCTGGATGGCGGGCTCCAGCAGGTGTGTGTGTGTGTGTGTGTATGTAGATGATACCTGTATGGCAGTGAGCGCGGCCACGATGGCGGGCCCGCCGAAGCCGTGCGAGATGAGCGAGAAGTGCGTGAGGTGCCGCTGGATGGCGGGCTCCAGCAGGTGTGTGTGTGTGTGTGTATGTAGATGATACCTGTATGGCAGTGAGCGCGGCCACGATGGCGGGCCCGCCGAAGCCGTGCGAGATGAGCGAGAAGTGCGTGAGGTGCCGCTGGATGGCGGGCTCCAGCAGGTGTGTGTGTGTGTGTGTATGTAGATGATACCTGTATGGCAGTGAGCGCGGCCACGATGGCGGGCCCGCCGAAGCCGTGCGAGATGAGCGAGAAGTGCGTGAGGTGCCGCTGGATGGCGGGCTCCAGCAGGTGTGTGTGTGTGTGTATGTAGATGATACCTGTATGGCAGTGAGCGCGGCCACGATGGCGGGCCCGCCGAAGCCGTGCGAGATGAGCGAGAAGTGCGTGAGGTGCCGCTGGATGGCGGGCTCCAGCAGGTGTGTGTGTGTGTATGTAGATGATACCTGTATGGCAGTGAGCGCGGCCACGATGGCGGGCCCGCCGAAGCCGTGCGAGATGAGCGAGAAGTGCGTGAGGTGCCGCTGGATGGCGGGCTCCAGCAGGTGTGTGTGTGTGTGTGTATGTAGATGATACCTGTATGGCAGTGAGCGCGGCCACGATGGCGGGCCCGCCGAAGCCGTGCGAGATGAGCGAGAAGTGCGTGAGGTGCCGCTGGATGGCGGGCTCCAGCAGGTGTGTGTGTGTGTGTGTATGTAGATGATACCTGTATGGCAGTGAGCGCGGCCACGATGGCGGGCCCGCCGAAGCCGTGCGAGATGAGCGAGAAGTGCGTGAGGTGCCGCTGGATGGCGGGCTCCAGCAGGTGTGTGTGTGTGTGTATGTAGATGATACCTGTATGGCAGTGAGCGCGGCCACGATGGCGGGCCCGCCGAAGCCGTGCGAGATGAGCGAGAAGTGCGTGAGGTGCCGCTGGATGGCGGGCTCCAGCAGGTGTGTGTGTGTGTGTGTGTGTATGTAGATGATACCTGTATGGCAGTGAGCGCGGCCACGATGGCGGGCCCGCCGAAGCCGTGCGAGATGAGCGAGAAGTGCGTGAGGTGCCGCTGGATGGCGGGCTCCAGCAGGTGTGTGTGTGTGTATGTAGATGATACCTGTATGGCAGTGAGCGCGGCCACGATGGCGGGCCCGCCGAAGCCGTGCGAGATCAGCGAGAAGTGCGTGAGGTGCCGCTGGATGGCGGGCTCCAGCAGGTGTGTGTGTGTGTGTGTGTGTATGTAGATGATACCTGTATGGCAGTGAGCGCGGCCACGATGGCGGGCCCGCCGAAGCCGTGCGAGATGAGCGAGAAGTGCGTGAGGTGCCGCTGGATGGCGGGCTCCAGCAGGTGTGTGTGTGTGTGTGTATGTAGATGATACCTGTATGGCAGTGAGCGCGGCCACGATGGCGGGCCCGCCGAAGCCGTGCGAGATGAGCGAGAAGTGCGTGAGGTGCCGCTGGATGGCGGGCTCCAGCAGGTGTGTGTGTGTGTGTGTGTGTATGTAGATGATACCTGTATGGCAGTGAGCGCGGCCACGATGGCGGGCCCGCCGAAGCCGTGCGAGATGAGCGAGAAGTGCGTGAGGTGCCGCTGGATGGCGGGCTCCAGCAGGTGTGTGTGTGTGTGTATGTAGATGATACCTGTATGGCAGTGAGCGCGGCCACGATGGCGGGCCCGCCGAAGCCGTGCGAGATGAGCGAGAAGTGCGTGAGGTGCCGCTGGATGGCGGGCTCCAGCAGGTGTGTGTGTGTGTGTATGTAGATGATACCTGTATGGCAGTGAGCGCGGCCACGATGGCGGGCCCGCCGAAGCCGTGCGAGATGAGCGAGAAGTGCGTGAGGTGCCGCTGGATGGCGGGCTCCAGCAGGTGTGTGTGTGTGTGTGTGTATGTAGATGATACCTGTATGGCAGTGAGCGCGGCCACGATGGCGGGCCCGCCGAAGCCGTGCGAGATGAGCGAGAAGTGCGTGAGGTGCCGCTGGATGGCGGGCTCCAGCAGGTGTGTGTGTGTGTGTGTGTATGTAGATGATACCTGTATGGCAGTGAGCGCGGCCACGATGGCGGGCCCGCCGAAGCCGTGCGAGATGAGCGAGAAGTGCGTGAGGTGCCGCTGGATGGCGGGCTCCAGCAGGTGTGTGTGTGTGTGTGTATGTAGATGATACCTGTATGGCAGTGAGCGCGGCCACGATGGCGGGCCCGCCGAAGCCGTGCGAGATGAGCGAGAAGTGCGTGAGGTGCCGCTGGATGGCGGGCTCCAGCAGGTGTGTGTGTGTGTGTGTATGTAGATGATACCTGTATGGCAGTGAGCGCGGCCACGATGGCGGGCCCGCCGAAGCCGTGCGAGATCAGCGAGAAGTGCGTGAGGTGCCGCTGGATGGCGGGCTCCAGCAGGTGTGTGTGTGTGTGTGTATGTAGATGATACCTGTATGGCAGTGAGCGCGGCCACGATGGCGGGCCCGCCGAAGCCGTGCGAGATGAGCGAGAAGTGCGTGAGGTGCCGCTGGATGGCGGGCTCCAGCAGGTGTGTGTGTGTGTGTGTATGTAGATGATACCTGTATGGCAGTGAGCGCGGCCACGATGGCGGGCCCGCCGAAGCCGTGCGAGATGAGCGAGAAGTGCGTGAGGTGCCGCTGGATGGCGGGCTCCAGCAGGTGTGTGTGTGTGTGTGTGTATGTAGATGATACCTGTATGGCAGTGAGCGCGGCCACGATGGCGGGCCCGCCGAAGCCGTGCGAGATGAGCGAGAAGTGCGTGAGGTGCCGCTGGATGGCGGGCTCCAGCAGGTGTGTGTGTGTGTGTGTGTATGTAGATGATACCTGTATGGCAGTGAGCGCGGCCACGATGGCGGGCCCGCCGAAGCCGTGCGAGATGAGCGAGAAGTGCGTGAGGTGCCGCTGGATGGCGGGCTCCAGCAGGTGTGTGTGTGTGTATGTAGATGATACCTGTATGGCAGTGAGCGCGGCCACGATGGCGGGCCCGCCGAAGCCGTGCGAGATGAGCGAGAAGTGCGTGAGGTGCCGCTGGATGGCGGGCTCCAGCAGGTGTGTGTGTGTGTGTGTATGTAGATGATACCTGTATGGCAGTGAGCGCGGCCACGATGGCGGGCCCGCCGAAGCCGTGCGAGATGAGCGAGAAGTGCGTGAGGTGCCGCTGGATGGCGGGCTCCAGCAGGTGTGTGTGTGTGTGTGTATGTAGATGATACCTGTATGGCAGTGAGCGCGGCCACGATGGCGGGCCCGCCGAAGCCGTGCGAGATGAGCGAGAAGTGCGTGAGGTGCCGCTGGATGGCGGGCTCCAGCAGGTGCGGCGGCCGCGTGTTGCACAGCGGGGAGCGGTCCTGGTTCAGCAGGTCCATCAGCTCCTTCGTCACCTGCGGGGTTACATTTGTAGGGTTGAATGTGTGGAAGTTCGCCGTAGACAAATGGCATCGCCTCTCGAAATGCCTAATCTAACAATGGCTTAAAATCTAATCAGATTATATGTGACCAGTGACCACGTCGATTGTTGGCATTACTAAGATCATCTTTTTGCAGCAATTATACGTTTTAAATGAAAAAAATAGTAGACATTAGTTCGCTTCCTTACCACCCGACAAAGGATCGCACTGTAGTAGAAAATCATGTGACACCTTTTTATTTTCGAGGTGAAAATTCGCATGCCGCTAAACTTCTCAATAGTCGAGCAGTGAACCGTGGGACTTGGACCCACTAAAAACACCCCGGTGCCTCTGCATACCAATACTGAAGAGGTGGAGTTGCCACCAATCTTCCACACTCTCCAGCAACGGCAGTGACCTTCAAAGGTCACACTGTATCGAGCACAATTCGCTCTGCCTGCCTTGGACAATAGCCATAAATAATAATAAATTAAATGCGACCGATGGACTGATTACCAGGTCCATCGCAACATGTGACACACATCGTACCTGCTTGGTGGCCTGCAGCAGCTCCCTCCGCCGCCGCGCGTCGTGCTCGGCGTACTGCCGCGCGAGGTACTCCGCCAGCGCGCGCGCAGGGAACTCCGTCTCGCACACGTAGCCGAAGTCGCGGGCCAGGTGCACTGCTTCCGCTGAAGGATTGGTTTGAAGAATTATAGAAAACTAGCTTTTGCCCGCGGCTTCGCCCGCGTGAATTTCCCACGAGTACAGTGGTTTTTCTCAGGATGTAAGGTCCTTCTTAGTACTTTAAACTATGTATTTTTTCTTTAATGATTGAAAATGATTTTGCCTTTATCGATGCGATTTCTTGATACCTAACTAGAATAAATTTATTTAATTTCTGTCCACTCTATCTAGCACTCGATGCGTTCGAGCGATGTTTAATCGATTTTTTTGATTGTGAATAACTGAGAATACACAAACTGAGTTGCCTTCGAAAAAAAATCGAATTTCGAAATTTTTTACGAACGTGAACTTTTTACAATTATTTGAGAATTGGCCCTCTGGCAGTAGTTGGACGACGATGTAGATAAGTTATAAAAAAAAATCACTTGTACTTTAAAATTTTGCATTTGGAGTGTGATTTAATTAATAATGTTATACCTTCTACTAATGAAGTGAGCAGCGTGACGTTGGCCGCTTTCCGCCGGCCCGCTGGTAAGTTAAGGCCGATTTTCTCTAACTTTTCGCGAAGTAACCGGCCGCCATTTTTACTTTTTGCTCTGTGAAAAAAGAAACAAAAGGAATGAATCCATTCTTATTTTAAATAATCTACAATAATAAAGAACTTCTAAAGTTCTATCTATTAAATTATATCTATTGTCCTAATGATTGCAGGAATTTAAATACTAGATATTTAATTGAGATAAGCAGATATATTAAAGTTATAGTTAGCATGAAGACATTAATCTTGTAGTATTAAAAAATCGTTACGTCATATGAATATGACCACACGTTCAAAAGGCTTGCACGGTATCAGTCTATCTATCATTCATCATCGAAGTCGTTGAACCCATAAATAAAAAATGAAAAAGGAACGTTCGTATTCGAAATGACCGGTATGAGAGTAATGTCATAGTGTTGCTACTGGCCGCTAGATCGAGCTACCGATAACCTATCGATTACCGTCAAAAACGTAATTCGTGATTGACGCATAGTATAGAAAGTTTCGAAACAAACGCAGCATCGACAGCTTCCGGATTCTTATTCCATAATATAGATGCAGTAGGGTTTCGTTTCGTTTGATTTTTAATTTTCTATGAGTATAAATGTGGTGCTGGCCGGTATGCGCATATTATGTATATATTTATGGGTCTTACTAGTATGTAAAACTAGCTACCAGTATTAACCATCGGAGAATAAACGCTCGTTAACGAAATTGTTCTCGATAAACTTTGATAATTTCAGAGTAAGTGGACGAAATGCTGGCCGGTTAGTGATTTGATTGATTGGAAAAAAGTATAGAGATTTATTTTTTATTGGCTGATAATTATTGACATCTGACGTGCGTGCTACTGCAATATTTCCTGTCAATCAGTAGTTCAGCACCCACATCGTTTATTATTTTTAATTTTAGAGTGTTTGTTGTTTGTTATTTTTTAAAAGGTCAAATCTAATTTATATGGTTTCGTAACAAAAAATTCTTAGAAAAGTAGTTTTTAGATGGGCACCCAAAAAGTAGAGTTATGTTTTCAAAGTTTACGTAAGTATACCGTATGTGGTCTATAAGTTTCTAACTACCAATACATTTCTGAAGATCTCTACCAACACTATTGTAACAAAAAATATAAAAAGGGAATTCATTAAAAAGTTGAAATCTGTAAATTATAAAGTTTTTCGCGGTCTCCCGATAAGCTTAATTTTGTATAACCGCGTTCGGCGCTTCCTCCGGCATGCGCGCCATTCCTCTCATACTTTGGATATATGAGGCTGTATTTTAATAATAATATTTTGGCAATATTGTGAGGTCTGGAGGGTAAACTAACTCACATAAGTAAGTTTCATGAATGCTGAGTTGAAGCTAAAATATTACGCTCTTAGCACTCTTTGAAGTCCATTGGTATCATATCACAGACGTAATTTGTATCATTATATTAAAGTACTCTCATATAGTAATAAGATATGGTGAAAAAATTCCATGCGAGCAGGACTTGAACCTGCGACTAGGTCTTTATACGACCATTATATTACATTTTGAACAAGAACAAATACGTACCCAGGGTTTGCACGGGTGTTTAGGTATATTCCTGTAATTTTTTTATTAACCTCTTATGTCCCACTGCTGGGCAAAGGTCCCTGCTTATAATCCCCCACTGCCTTTGATCATTTTCCACTGCTAAATAAAAGTTTTTCCTAAACGATCTTAAATCAAATGAAGCTTCTGTAAATTTATATAAATGACTTGTTTGTGCGTAATTTACTAAAGTTTATATCTCTGGTTCTAAGCGACGTTTTAAGATGAAACCTACGCCAGATTTTAAGTTAGACCTTCTATAATACAACAGTGAAAACCGCATCAAATTACGACCAGTAGTTTTTGTGTGATGCGCGTACAAACATAAAGACAGAAAGACAGACAAAAATTAAAAAAAATGGTTTTGGCTTCTGTTGGCCATACGAAGACCCCTCATAGTTTTTTTTCTTAAATATCTTCTATGTACAGACACAGACCAGTTACAGTTTTATTATATGTATTGATGATTGATGATGATAGTGAAAACCGCATCAAAATTCGTTGCCTGGATTATGCTGACATTGTCACGGAATCCTTTTATACAATGTGTACTTTAAGATATTATTAAGTAAAACCAAGTAAAACTTGCTTTCTTTGCTTTCTTGATTTTATGAGCGTAATTAAATTGAAGTTGCAAAATCTTGCGCATAAAATTAATATGCTATTAAATTTAAGATTGTAAAGACTTACAGTTTATACATACAACTCTCATTTATTAAATGTAATCAGCAAATTTTGTACCTTTTAAAGTAAATGAACATGTTAAATAAACATTTACTTTCTAAAATAAAAAAAAAAAGATTGGACGAAGAAGATATGCTGTGTATTGTATTTACTGTAAATAGACCAAAACAGCATGAAGCTAATGACTCTATTAGTATAATATACGTATGTGCGTATGTGTGTGTATGGTCCATTTATTCATAGTCCTATAATGTAAACAATCTTCACAGTACTTTTTGTTGATTTTTGTTGAAAATAAATCAAATATTAGTTCAAACCTAAACATTCTAAAGTAAAACATTTATTAATCACGAAAGTAATTTCCTAAAAAGTCTATTTTAATTTATATTGTTGTAAAATCATAAAAAGACATGGTAAGATTGTTTACTGATAGGACAATTATGAATAAATGGATTTTACGTATGTGTACGTATAATACGTATGTGCGTATACGCGTAAGAAAACAAATTCCGATATGTAGGTATCTACTTATTTATTGCTTATAATCTTCATTTTCTATTCAGTGACCGCAATCAGTCATCCAATGAATTCACACAAAGAATCCATAATTGATTTTCCATTTGAAGTTTAAAGAAAAAAATATACATTTGTTAGCGTATAATATTTTCACACGTTCGCTTAGACACACACAATAGAATCGAGAATCATCGGCTAACGAGCTAAACAAAGAAATTCGGAATCGAATGGAAAACTAAATCGAATGAATCGACAGATTGGACAGCACTAATGGGCATAGGTATCGTATCGATGGCTGACAGTCCGATTAAAGAGATTATCAATCGAGTACACCTCCTTGATTCCAATACGATAATTATGGAAAAAATACCGTTCGTTCTTTGCGGTGTTCTTAATGCTAAAAGTTAAAGGTTAATTTTGAAGATGCCGCGCTCGCGTATATTTCAATATTGAGTCACCTTTTCAATAGTAAAAAACCGGCCAAGTGCGAGTCAAACTCGCGCACCGAGGGTTCCTTACACGCAAAGCATCTCACATTATAGCTCTAACTAAAAGACCAACTAGTTTCAAAAACAAACTTAACTTTGCAGTTCGATCCCTAAGATCCCTGGGTACTTAATCCAGCGCATAAATAAGTTTGGAACAGTTTTTTTAGACTTCCAACAACATATTTACAATTTTCAGATCTATTTCTGTATAAATACTGTTAGACCTTGCTTTTTGCCAAATTTCATAATTTTATGTCAACAGTAAGTACCCCATAGGTTTTGATTGCTGCCTGAAATCGCAAAATATGCGAAAATTCGTAACTTTTACGTTAATATCTCTTGACGAATAATTTTGATTATATTTTTGCTGAAAGAGACCACGGATCCGAGTATTCGACATTAATTTCAACTTGATACCTACCTTTAAGCGTTCCTGATAAAAAAAAAAGTTTGACAGACAGACGGACAACAAAGTGATCTTATAAAGGTTCCGTTTTTGTCTTTTGAAGTACGGAACCCTAAAAATGCAATTACTGGCTCTGGAATAAACAGCCTACCTTTTGCGCGGGAAGAGAAGCAGCTGGTTCTATGCTTTTATTTTTTAGCTGCTTTTATTTTCTAACCAGAAATATAAAAACCCTGAATTAGAGGTGCAACATTATTGAAAGCAGTAGCGGATTTAAAGGGTACGAGCACGGGGGCACGTGCCCAACATCCCCCCCCCCACATCCCCAACTGCTATTTTGTAGTTATAACAATTTTTCTTTTCAGCCAGTTTCACAAACAACAGTTGCGTACGATTCTGTAGTTTTATATAATCTGTGGCTTCGTATCAACTACATTAAAGCCGGCCGCACACTTCAGTTTATTTCCGTACGGAAATTTCAGATCCGGGGAACTATGCACGCTTTTCATACAAAATGTTCGAGTGGGCGCACACGTGTCTTACATTTTCCGTTCGGAAAACAAAACGACGTGTGCGCCGTGCGAACATCTGCGACGGTAATAGTAGGGGCCAAGTTGCAGTGAAATTGGTCTGCTAACCATACAAGCGAGTTTTATAGATAAATCTCAGATGTCAACATTCGTCACGATTGGGACTCGTTCTTTATGGTGATGTGGGACACTTAGAAGTCTTAAATTTATGGCGTCAAATGATATATTTAGTAGAAAACTTGATGGTTTTCTCGAGCAAGGAATTTGTATTATCTACTAGCTTTTGCCCGCGGCTTCGCCCGCGTGAATTTCCCACGGGAACAGTGCTTTTTCCCGGGATGAAAGGTACTCTATGTCCTTCTCTGTACTTCTAACTATGTGTATGCAAAATTGCAGGAAGATTGGTTCAGTAGATAAAGCGCGAAGAGATAATAAACAAATAAATAAATAAGCAAAAAAACCAACTCAATCTCGCATTTATAATATAAGTTAGGATTAGGATTTTTTTTTTCTTTTAATACACGCCAATGCTATCTTTTTTTCCCATTTATCTTTCGCTGGTCTACTGCAGGAAATTTCTATGGAAATAACTAGTAGGTACTACCTTTGTACTTAGTTTCACTATATTTCATGTTTCCTATCTAAGTAAGTGTGTATATGTTGTGTACAAAAATTAATAAATAAATACCTAATAGCCGTTTCTGTGGTACTATACCGAATAAAGTCAAAGTCAATTGTTTTTATTTAAAAAAACTTAAAAATAGCACTTTTATATCGTCATATTCTTGTTTTTTAGTTAGTTGACGTCATAAAATTACTTAAAGCTAAGGTTACCACCGCCTCCAAAGCGCAAGTGGAGAAGAGGCGGCGCAACAAACTCCACTGCTGCATTTTCTCCAAAGACGTCACTTTACAACATATGTCTTACAATTAACTGACTAAATAATGAATAAAGGACACTAGCGCCCAGTAAGCCCCTTTTAGGCATTATACTTGTAGAGGCCTCTAATTTAGAGGTCAAGGGCGGATCCAGCTTTCGCTTCGGGGGTGGGGGGTTTGATCGCATGGTCCAGTGAGTGGTCTATACTCAAAATCAAAACTCCGGGAACAGTGCCGGGACAAGTAAATTGAGATTGAGTAAATACAAAAAAAGTATACTTATACAAGGTCCCAAGGAGGTCATAACTCATAATGGAAAATTCTATCGCTCTCACTAAAAACAAGTGTACGATCTGTGAAAATGACAAAAGAAAAACGAAAAATTAGTTTTTGCTGATTGGGCATAATCATAGAGCAACACGGAATCTTCCGTGCCGCGCGGAAGTCCTTGTTGCTCGAAGGGCATAATATAGTCTCTGTTATCAACATTGAATATAGTTAAATAAAAGTTTTATTACTTTTTATGACTGCATTAATACTAAAAGTACCATAGAGTTACGAAGTAGAGTGCGTTTCGTCAAATAGTTCCTTTGCCTGACGGCAAAGGAACTATTTGTTGGCAGTAAAAGTAATAATATTTTTTCAACACAATTGCTCGTAAAGTGGGTCTTATTACATCGAATTAAGGCCCATAATGCCATATATTACGAAGGTATTATGAATATATTACGGAGGTGTTTGGAAATAAAAATTACCTTACTTTTCTGTCATGCGCTATACAAAAGATAGAAAACTAACGCGTGTTATGAATTCCACAAAGCATTTTTATTTAGCCGCATAATACATATAAGATCAAATAGGGAAAATAACAACAGTTTTTAGGAACACAAGATTTTTTACTCACAAGTGTGTTGAAAAACGTCGTATGATACACGTGTGCGTTTGGTCATTACGCACACTCGGCTTTATTAGCGCGTTCGCCTTCGGATCGCGCGCCAATCTCGCCTCTTGTGCGTAATGACCAACTTAGCACACTTGTATCATAATGTACTATAATGAAATTTTTGAATTTCGAATTCCGCCCTAATCTTATTATTGTTATTGTTACTTGAATTGTAATTTACATAAAAATCGATTTAGCTTATATCTAACCGCAAACCAGACTCAATAAAGTAATTATGTATTTACTATCACAACCAATATAATTTAAATGTAAATTAATCGAAATTAACCAAGCCTTATTAATTTTGATACACTAACTACTGAATTGCTTCTTTTAGTAGTAAAAAATGGTGGCAACGTCCTCTACACGTCAACGTACAAGCGACAATAGCACACTTGAAACTTGTCTATAACCACTAGAACTTATAAACCAATAATTATTTATGATAAACTCCAAGTAGATACATGTTATACCAATATAAGCTCACCACATAACCACAAACAAACGTTATAAAAACAGTCTAATGACCGACCGAAAGGAGCGCACAAAGTCAAACGTATTTTTAGTGGTCGCGCCATCGATGGTGAACACTGCAATGTTGCCATTGCAAAAAATAATAAACGTCCGGTACTTTGTGGAACGGCGCGTAGTAATTTGATTAAAATGTATTATTCATGTATGTAATTACTTATTAAATTCAATTATGTAGATGAATTACACAGCAATTATTATATTTTACGTGTCCGACGTAAGATAAGTAATGGCTGATTATTACGCGAGAATTTAAGGGTGAAACCTTACAATTTTCTTTTATTTATTGTATCTTATTATAGTTGGCATAAAATAATGAAAATGTCGCAGGTAGAGCATCTAATTTATTAGTGTAAGATGACAAAAGTACATAGTTTTTTAAAACTGACTAATTTTAAAATGCCTTGGCCAAGCCATGAAAGCAAGACAAACACTCACCTTCTTAAAACGCCACCTAATAACGACGCATTCAAGCACTCGGGGGGTGACAATCTCCTCTGGACCTCCGCCACGGTGACCTTGTACTTGCTCGTGGAAGACAGGAGGGACAGTCTACCAGGTACGGAGCAGAACACGTCGTTGGGGGCGCAGGAGCCGCCGCCGCCGAGGCCGTCGCGGCCTTTCATTGCTGGAAGATCAAACTCGGTTCAAGTGACAGTCAAAGTTCAAGTAAGATAAGTTGTTGGCCCTAATGAAACGATGTTAAAAAGTAATTTTAAGCAAAGACGCTTTCATTTTAGCTGTCTCTGTGTACGTTATAATACATGGTCGAGATATGTGTACGTAGCGAGTTGTCACATCAAATTTTAATTGAGGATGTTAAATATCAAAATCAGTCTTTATGCTGACGACACCTGCATATTTTATTTTGGTAGTTCTTTAGAAGACTTGATCGAATCAGCACAAGAAGACCTTAATTTACTGAACAATTGGTTCCAATATAACCTGTTGACAATTAATATAGCTAAAACTAGTTACATCATTTTTAGAGCGAAAAATAAAAAAATACACTGCAATACTTCATTGACAATAAATAATATTAGGATAAAAGAATCTAATGAAGAAAAATATCTCGGACTAATACTCGATAGTGGTCTCACGTGGAAAAAACATATAAAATCATTACGATCTAAACTTTCATCAATAATCGGTTCACTTTATAGAATAGTCAAATGTATTCCTCCAAAAATAAGACACAATATTTATTTTTCCCTCGTAAAATCCCATATAGATTATTTAATTGAGGTATGGGGATCTGCAGCGAAAACACTGCTTGATGAGTTACAAAGAGCTCAAAATAAAATTATCAAAACTCTATTCAAATATGACTACTACACACCAACAAACAAACTTTATAAAGAAACTAAACTTATGAGTATAAAACAACTTTATTACTATAATACCTGTATCTTAATTAAAAAATAACTTGTAACAAACTGCACTCGGAATTAACATTTCAAACAAAAAAAGAATTAGGACTGCGCCAACTTAGAAGCTCAAATAATATATATCTTCCAAAACCGCGAACTAACTATGGGAAACGGAATATAAAATATGAAGGAGCCAAACTATTTAATAATCTTCCCTTAGTAATTAGAGTATCAAACTATAATGTATTTAAAAACAAATTAATCAATAAAACAATAAACAATACATCTTAACCCAAGTAATTCCGACCTAAATACGACTCTGTGCTTTGTTTACTCGATACTCAATGGATTGTAATCATAGTGTCGATACTAGTTTTCTTTAAGTTCTAGAGCGCGCGCAATCATAGCTCATACCAAATTCAAGACTCCCCGTCTTGAATTTGTTTTGACCAATAATTAATATACCTGCAGTAACACTGTATACAAATTTATTGGTAAATTTATACAGTATTATGACTTAATCACCTACGGAGCTATCCGTTACAACTATACATATAAAATGTATTGCACAATAAAATAAAATAACGATTAAAACCATACCTCATACACCAAATCAATACTAATACATGCATAAACATTCTAGTATAAATGTATAAAATAATAAATAAGCCTAAATAGACAATAAATATTTACTTACAAAATATATAATTAAATGAATAGCAAAAGTTTAAGAAATATTACTATAGCACTTCTTGGGCGGTCAAATTTGAAAACAATTAGCTGATTAACACTGTTGATACTGTTATACACATTTGGAATCTATGCGCGCTCTATAGACTGAACAGTATTCTTTGTGTGGTCAGGTTCTAAACTTTGCGGACGCGCATGGAAGACTTGCAACGACTACCCACATACATTTTATAAAACTTTGCTCTTGTATAGAATGCTTACATTAACCACACAATTGTATTTACAAAATGTATTACATTAGCTTTTAAGTTTCTCTGTAAAGTGAAATGTAAATTTCTTTGAGAAAATAAAATTCTTTAACCACAAATAAATAAGAAAACGAAAGAAAACATCTTAGGTCCAATAAAATAAAATTGTTTTATAAAAATTGTTTAATAAAAAATATAAATCCACATGACTTCAAATAATTCCGTTCATGTACACGTGTAAAAAATACGGGTGATTACCAAATTCCCGCCACGGAATACTAACAATAGCACTTCTAACAATCACCGCCACGCCCCAAACATGCACTCAGCGTGATCGCTATTCTCATTGTAATATTTCTATATGGCAACCCTAATACAATAAACATTACTGTGTCATTAGCTTTGCACCATACTGGCTATTTAACACCATGCCTATTCGAATAATAAAAAGAAATGCGCTTTCATATTAGCAACCAATTACACAAAAAAAATACATTCTAGTTTTGAAATTGAAATATTACCATAGAAATAGGTTTTTCGAAATAAGAACAAATTGTTGTTCTTATTTCTATGGTATAACGGAGCCTAAAAAGTATAGTGATGGAATAAATTAAAAATATAGCAAATAAAGAACAGTTACGCAGATATACGAGTGAAATTATTATAATGGACACTGTTATACCTAATACCTATAATATTGACATAGAAAGATTGTAGTTACCATTTTAATGACCACATTCAAATTGCACTTGGTTCATAACGATTCATTTCCGAAACGCTATTCAAATATAGATTGATTGATCGATACTTTTATTTCATCTGTATCGATTCATTCGGCCGTTGAATGAGATGGTTTTTTTTACAATCTACTTAGAAAAATTGATACACCTTTAAGATAAGTGCGGTATGAGGTCTAATTACAGTTTTATCTTTGCCGGGTCATCTTGGAGTAGGTAACAATAAAAATCTTTGATAAGTTAATAATATGTATTTATTTTATCAGATGCTCGTATGGTTTAAGATAAATCTTAACGCTGATCTAGTGGGTTTTAAAAATTTTTACGATTTTTTTTGTGAATTATGATATGTTATCTTCAAATTTATTTTCAGTCCAACAATTGGTCACTTTTTTGCAAAAATACATAATTTACAACAAGTTTCATGACATGTATGTATGTACTTACTTTTTAATAGTGGTAGATCCGTCATGAATCCGCTAGTGTCATCCATGCCCGAGTTCTGAAAAAAAAATCACTACATATTATAAAATAAAGTCCCCGCCATGTCTGTCTGTTTGTCTCAAAGTGATAAACTCGCATACTACTGAACAAATTTTCATACGGTTATAACTTATAACGGTTACGGTTATAACAGGGCCATGAGGTATCGGTATAAAATTTACGTGAGTGAAGCCGCGGGCTAGTACATTAAAATTTATACGTAAGAGATAGGTACATATTTAGGAAAATAAATATATGAATCCTAACTAATATTATAAATGCGAAAGTGAGGTTGATTGTTACCTCTTCACGTTCTATTACTAAACCAATCTACCTAAAATTTTGCATAAACACATAGTTAGGAATACTGGGAAGGACAAAACAGCATCAAATCTTGTCTAGTTTATTTGTAATGTGTGTACAAACATACAGCCAGACAGACAGAAATTCTAAAAAAAAATAGTTTTGCCTTCTATTGGCCTTAGAAAGATATTTCTTTAAAAATATCTCTTAAAGTAGGCACAGAACAGACATAGACCCAAAATTACAGTGGTGGACATATTAGAAACACTTCCAAGTTTCCAACAGATCTTAACATTACACAAGATATACTTGGCCGTAACACTTTTTATTTTGACATAAACAACAAATAGTATAAGAATACGATAAACAACTTGTCATTTATTAGAAAACCTACAAAAATCCAACTAAACACGTGCCGTTTCAATGTTACACTTCGTACAAAAGGCTAAGCGAGTTTTAAGGTATCAAAAATCATGGACAACTAAATAGAAACAATAGGAAAAAATTCAAATTTATATAAATTATAACTATAAGTAATTAGTATTGTATTGTTTACGTAACAGGTACCCTTCACAGGCCACTAAAAGTTCAAATTTATATTTAGTTGCATATCCTTTGTCGTCAATGACAGCTCTGCAATGACGTGGCATTGATTCAAGCAATTTCATACATTTTTTTGTGGGACTGAACTCCATGTTTCGACTAAAGTTTCGTAGAGTTCGATTTGACTGTAATTGATTTTATTTGAGGCTTTTTTTAACGTACCACTAATTTTCTATACGATTTAAACCCGGACTATTTGCTGGCTAATCTAAGACGGCAATACGCAATACGTACCTATAAGAAAACATTTGACCATGGAAATAATAAGTACGTTGTACAACGTACTTATTACTTCAGAAAACATTTCACACTATTGGCCGGTCGTTGTCATGCTGAAAGATCTAGGTTACCGGCAAATGGTCGTCAAAGTAGGGAGTGATTGTGTCCTTTAAGGTGTTTTTGTACTGCATTTAATCTATTGAACCTTCAATCTTTCAAACGGGTCCAACTCCACATCCAGAAAAACATTATACTTTGACATTGTCGCCACCGTGCTTGACTATACTCCTTGTGTTTTTATAATTGAAAGATTGTGTATTTATAAATGGTTTATTGGGCGTCTAATATATTATAGCAGTTTCCATCTAGATTTACCGTGTTTACTTTTGTTTCATCTGAGAACAACACTTTTTTCCATTCTCGTATCGTGCAATCAACATATTTTTTTTGTAAAAAATTATCGCTCCTCTCGGTGTTGCTTGGTAAGAAGCAGACACCCTTCCAGACAATTTACCTTCTACTAATATTTGGTGTACTAGTCTTGACGAGACGTTTCTAGGGTCATCAGACTAAAAAACTTCTTTTTTAACCAGGTTGGGGCTTTTAAATGGGTCTTGTTTAGCAACACGAACAAATACCTTTTAATGGCGACATTTTCCTCGGTAGAGCTTTTCTAACAACATTATTATTACTTCCGTGTCTTTTATAATGATCAATAGCATTAAAAACTTTATTCATAGAACATTTTATCATAGCTATTCTCCTATACGTCCACTTGATCTAAATACAAATTATTTATTGGCTTAGATGATGCATCAAAACTTTTATTTTTGTCCATTTTGACGAAAACTAATAAACACGAAATTACTAAATTAATGCTCAATTGCCGCCAAAACAGTACAAAAGGCTAGGAAATAAGTTATTATTCTTCGAACGTGACATGGATACTTTTTTGAAGTGT
Source organism: Ephestia elutella (assembly GCA_018467065.1). Classification (NCBI taxonomy): domain Eukaryota; kingdom Metazoa; phylum Arthropoda; class Insecta; order Lepidoptera; family Pyralidae; genus Ephestia; species Ephestia elutella. The sequence goes on from CM031583.1 coordinate 9,538,042, forward strand.
TTCTAATGAGCGATTTTTCTGACAGCTAATTAAGAAAAAAAAATAGTATTAAAAAGTCTCAACAGATAGCGTTTTATGAAAGCCGAGTCGTAATAATGGCTGAACCTATATGGTGCGCTTTTTCCTGTCAACCAGAGGCATAAAAAAATCACCTAACAGTTTTACAGTTGAAACTAACAGTTTCCACCTAACAGTTTTACAAATCACAATATTGTATATACTTTTTAGATGTATTTTTTACTAAGTTTTATTTTTTTTAAAAAGGCAATCCCGTGAATTTTTGCTTTTTGTATGGAACTTTTTCTCTCTCCCTTACCTAAGTGCCATCTTTGAAGTCATATGGAACTATTTTTTTTTTATTTGGGTCTCGGAAAATCCGTCATTAGGCGTCCAAGCGGCCAGTAGCAGAAAATAGACCTACGTAAGGTTTAAACTCTTTTTGTATGATAAAAGGTTGAATATGTTGTGTTTTTAAATATTTTATGAGTATTTTAATTCAGCGGCTAAACATATTCTTGCATAATTATTAATTTATTTAAACTAGGTACATATTTTTCACGAATATTGGACGTCGAATATATACTACCATAATGCTTATGAAGTGTTTCTAATTATATATCCACCACTGTATGTATTGATATAAAGTCATGTTCATGCCATTTGATACAAAAAATAATAAGTAGATATAAGTTCTACCTAACTACTAACTAACTAACACAGAAATAATGTAAGTGGGTACACTACCAGTTAACAAAATAAATTAATCCCACGCAACAGTTACGTACGTCGGACTTATCAAAAATTCCTTAGCTTTATACTACTTAACCAATAATTTGATAGTTTCTCATTTGTTATCCATAGTTAGTCAGGAAAGAAACCATAGCGCGTTCTAACTTGGTACAGCGCCATCTATTGAAAATACTTCGAATCTCTATATAAGCGCCATTGGAATCGCGTACAAAAAATATTTCTTGTCGTATTTCCTATTATTATTTGAGTTTTTGTAATATTTTATATTTGAAATGTAAAACAAGTTACTAAATGAATAAATTTAAATGAGAATGAATAATTACACGACTGACCAAAAAAGGAGTGTTATGTTTTCAGGGTTCATGTATGTATGTATGTATGTATGTAAGTTTCTTTATTCCACCATAAGTCCTAAACGGCTTAACAGATTTTGATGTGAGAGGTATTTTTAGATTCCTTGCATTCCACCGAGTGACATAGGCTATATGACGTCACCATAAAAACAAAATGGCGGATTATATATGCGATAAATAGCAGACCAAAAAAATAAAATTTGATCAATCTTATCGAGTGGGGTATCAAATTGAAGGGCTTTAAAAGGCGATTTCAAAAATGTATATAACTTATATGTTTGTATGTACTTTTTGAGTAAAAACTAGTCAGTCGTGTTTTTTATTTTTAATAATTAGCTTGTATACCTATTCTTAGAATATGTTTTGCCTTTACATTTCTTTTAACTTGAATATTTCAAAAATTATATCATTTATGACATTTTGTCATAGAACCTTTATTGTTAGTAATTTTTTCCCCCATCGATTGACGTATGTTTCATAGCTGTACACCAAATTATGTATTTACCCATACATTTTTGGTACTTGCAACTTTATATAGGTAAGCCACTGAGGTTTGATGTCTGGAGATGAACATTTGTGAATTAAATACTACTAATAACGTACAAATAAATTGATACATATTGAAAAATAAAATTTCTAAGAGGTAGAAAGGTCTAAAGATACTACAGTAAATCAATTTCCAATTAACTTGGATCCCTATTTTCTAAACATTTTTATTAAAGTATTCCTCAAAACATGGAGGAAGATTCCTCGCACTGGGGAGTATTGTTTATTAAATTCCAATTGACCGTTCGTTCGGCGGCCATTTTCTTGAGCTTGAAGAGCGTATAATTGGCATTTTTAGGACTTTTTAATATAATATTAAGTTTTTAAAAATACATAAATTCTTCAGTTAAACTGCTAGCAGAGGGGCACTTTTGTCCTATAAGAAGGGTCGTTCCTTCGTAGTACTTTTAATGTTAATTTAATTTAAGTTAGGTATACTAAGTTCATAAACTTATAAATATTAATTAATTATTATTGTAATTTCTTGTGTGTGAATAAAGAATTGTTGTATTGTATTGTAATATTATAAGTCTTTGACTAAGTTATGATTATGACTTATGTCGACGCCCTCTGCCCCACATGGGGTCCATAGGACTCAAATCATACTAAGTTATATTTCGGTCCAGTAAATATTGATGAATATCAAATTCACGATGTGAATAGGCATCGAACCTGTTAGTATAGCGAGCCTGCCTGTAGGCATGGTATGTTTCTTGTAAAAAAAAATACCCTCAGAGGAATAACTATATAATAGAATAACACCAAAGTGGCAGACTTTTTTGCATAGAAAGCGTTCGCATCATCGCATCGTCTCCAGTTGGTTATATGCTTTGAGGTCGGTACACAAGACGTAGATTGCTCATTATTATTGCTCTTACCGGCGCTTCTTCCGTGGAATGTAACGCGTGGTGTAACGCCAGCTCGTGCTGCTCCCGCGCACCGTAGTCCGCGCGCCGGTCGCCGCCGCCGTAGCTGAACCCGCCGTGCGAGAGCTGGAAAAGACCCGCCATTTTAGATCCATAGACAAATGTCTATTTTTTAAGTTTAATCAAACACTAGCGACGTGGGGATTTCGATCACATTTCGATTGAAAAAGTACCGAGATTTTAACAAACCTAACATACGGTTCTGGTACTTCTAAGCTACTTCTAATTATTTTTGGAATTAATTAGTACGACGTTAAACCCTAAAATGAACCTAATATTGTCATTGTCATAAAAACATGTACCTAAACAAAAAAAAAATCATACAAAATTCCTTAAAAAAAACATAAATTCTGTCTATTTTTATTTTCAACAAAATATTAGCCCGGCAACCTTTTGTGTCGTTCCATAAATCGAAATTCAATCACAAAATGACATCTAAGTTTCCCGCCAGAATCTCCCGCCATTGTGTAGGAGACGTATTATAGCCGGAGCTCGGAGACCGGAACATTACCAACGGGCTAATCTGCTAAAGTGGTGCCATAGAGCATCTTGCTTCCAAAACATTATTGTTGGCAGAAAATATTACCTTTAAAAAGAAATAGAAGTTCGTATTTGGAACGTTTATTTTTTAAGACACCATTCTACATTTTTGGAGTTTTTACATATTTTAAATCATCATTTTATAATCCATACTAATATTATAAATGCGAAAGTTTGGATGTGAGTTTGAGAGTTTGTGAGTTTGTGAATTTGTGAGTTTGTGAGGATGTTTGTTACTCAATCACGCAAAATCTACTGGACGGATTTCGATGAAATTTGGTACAGAGGTAGATAATGACCTGGAATAGCACATAGGCTACTTTTTATCCCGGGAAAAAGCACTGTTCCCGTGGGAAATTCACGCGGGCGAAGCCGCGGGCAAAAGCTAGTTTATAAATAAATTAGAAAAAAAATGATAATTAACTTAGGATTTGATTGAAGAGACTCCCTAGTAACAATTTGCGTTGGGAAATAGTGGCCACGATTTCCCAACAGTTGGGGAAAGGTTGGGAGATATTACGGTTTCTACCAACGAAGGCCCAACTGTAGGCTATCAATGGGAAGCCTACGTTACATTTCCACACAACATGCCAACAGTGGGCCAACAGCCTCATTACCTACTTATATTTCGTAACAATTCCACACAACATGCCAACAGAGGGCCAACAGCGCGAATGCCTACGTATTTTTCGTTATATATTCAAACAACATGCCAACAGTGGGCCACCTGCGTCATTTCCTACGTAAATTTCGTAACAATTCCACACAACATGCCAACAGAGGGCCAAAAGTGCGAATACCAACGTATTTTTCGTTATATATTCAAACAACATGCCAACAGTGGACCAACAGCGTTATTTAATACGTAAATTTCGTAACAATTCCACACAACATACCAACAGAGAGCCAACAGCGTAAATGCCTATGTATTTGTTGTTATATATTCAAACAACATACCAACAGTGGGCTAACATCGTCATAACCTACGTAAATTTCGTAATAATTCCATACAACATCCCAACAGAGGGCCAACAGGGTGAATGCTTACTTATGTTTCGTTATATATTCAAACAACATGCCAACAGTGGACCAACAGCGTTATTAAATACGTAAATTTCGTAACGATTTCACACAACATGCCAACAGAGAACCAACAGCGTAAATGCCTATGTATTTGTTGTTATATATTCAAACAACATGCCAACAGTGGGCCACCAGCGTCATTTCCTACGTAAATTTCGTAACAATTCCACACAACATGCCAACAGAGGGCCAAAAGTGCGAATACCAACGTATTTTTCGTTATATATTTAAACAACATGCCAACAGTGGACCAACAGCGTTATTTAATACGTAAATTTCGTAACAATTTCACACAACATGCCAACAGAGAACCAACAGCGTAAATGCCTATGTATTTGTTGTTATATATTCAAACAACATGCCAACAGTGGGCCACCAGCGTCATTTCCTACGTAAATTTCGTAACAATTCCACACAACATGCCAACAGAGGGCCAAAAGTGCGAATACCAACGTATTTTTCGTTATATATTCAAACAACATGCCAACAGTGGACCAACAGCGTTATTTAATACGTAAATTTCGTAACAATTCCACACAACATACCAACAGAGAGCCAACAGCGTAAATGCCTATGTATTTGTTGTTATATATTCAAACAACATGCCAACAGTGGGCCAACATCGTCATAACCTACGTAAATTTCGTAAAAATTCCATACAACATCCCAACAGAGGGCCAACAGGGTGAATGCTTACTTATGTTTCGTTATATATTCAAACAACATGCTAACAGTGGGCCAACTGCATAATTACCAACGTAAATTTCTTAAAAATTCCACACAACATGCCAACAGAGGGCCAACAGTGCGAATACCAACGTATTTTTCGTTATATATTCAAACAACATGCCAACAGTGGACCAACAGCGTTATTAAATACGTAAATTTCGTAACAGTTCTACACAACATGCCAACAGAGAGACAACAGTGTAAATGCCTATGTATGTGTTGTTATATATTCAAACAACATGCCAACAGTGGGCCAACATCGTCATAACCTACGTAAATTTCGTAAAATTCTATACAACATCTCAACAGAGGGCCAACAGGGTGAATGCTTACGTATGTTTCGTTATATATTCAAACAACATGCTAACAGTGGGCCAACAGCATCATTACCGACGTAAATTTCGTAACAATGCCACACAAAATCCCAACAGCGGGCCAACAGCGTGAACGCCTACGTATTTTTCTTTATACATTTACACAATATGCCAACAGTGGACCTATAGCGTCAATATCTACGTAAATTTCGTAACAATTTCATACAGCATACCAACAGAGGGCTAACAGCGTGAAGTCCTATACGTATTATCCTTTATATTTTCACACAACATGCCAACAGTGGGCCAACAGCGTCATTACTTATAAAATTTTGTAACAATTCCAGACAACATCCCAACAGAGTCCCAACATAGTAAACGCCCACGTATTTTATGTTATATTTTCATACAAAATGCCAATAGTGGACCAACAGCGACATTACCTACTTAAATTTCATACCAAATCCACACAACATGCCAACAGGGGGCCAACAGCGTGAATGCATACGTATATTATATATCATGTAATAACGAATTGCATATTCAACCAAATACATAAAATTCTGAAAATTCAGACATATCAAAGTCAAAGTCAAAATTTTTTATTGAAACTTGGCCTTCAAAGAAGGCTCTTTTTCACGTCGATAACTAATTATTTAATCATAATATATTATGTTTCAAAGCTACAAACTACTAGCATTTCGGAACGACCACTGGTGAGAAGAAATTTCGAAAGAAACTCATGAAACAGTCTTGGTCGCCTAGCATGCCATGTACGATTGGAACTCTTATATCTGAGAAAGTATTTCTAAAAGCATAAATACAAGCTTTTTGAGGCAATTTATAAACTTATTTCACAGTTACGACAAAATAATTAAAAAACTCAATTTACGGGAAATATTCGGTAGGTATAAGGGAATGGAAATCCTTGGGGGAGGCCTTTGTCCAGCAGTGGACGTCTTTCGGCTGAGAGAGATGATGAGATGATTCCACAGTGTTGCCATGTACAGAATTCAAATTACGGTAGCATGATTTGAAAATTACGGTGTCCGTCATACAAAACGTCAAAATTTAAACAAAAAATACGGTGTTTATATGAAAGTCCTAATGCTAAAATTACGGTGATTGTATGAAAAATTGTCGAAAATATCAAAATTTATTACGGTAAACGGCACTAAAATGATGAACGGCAACACTGGGTAGGAGAAATGAAATCGCTTTTCGTTCCGCTAGAGGCGCTAGTATCGGTTATATAGATCTTGCTTGGCCGAAAGAGTGGGAGATCGCTTTGCGCATCGTACACTTGCGACAAAATAAAATGGAGCCATCTACCTAATCTTTTTTTTTAGGTAGTTAAAAACAAATTTAATATATAATAAGGTAAGGTCAGTCGTAAAAACAATTAAAACAAAAAATAATAAGCAGGTAATATGTACATTTTAATTAAAAGTTACGGTGACATAGGTGAAACACCTTCAATTAATTCACGTTCTGGAATGAACTGAATACTAGTCGTGGCAATTTCGCCATCGTCTTCCTTGTCCTCGTCTTCTTCGTAATCTTCATCGTCGTCATCAGAGATCACATCAATCGGAGATTCACATGAAAAATGTAGATAAGAAGTTCACCGGGTTATCTAGTTTGGAATAAAGAAAATTGCATTTTAATCGGTTCACCCGTTTGCTACGCAAACAGACACAAGTAGACAGACAAACACACACAAACTTATAACACCCCTTTTTTTACGCCGGGGGGGGCTAGAAAAGCACACTATGCCAGTTGCTAAAAAACAATAGATAATAATTCAAACACAGATGCAGCAAATTTGTATTTATGTAATTGCTAATAAAGTTACTTGTTTCATTTCCATGTAGCATAAAATAAGACTTTTTCACTTACCAGAGTATAAAAAAGTTGAGTCAATTAATTTGCACGGAAGTGTAGCGTGTTTGTTGTCGTCGTCTAGCTAGAGAGTAGAGTGGCGCGTGCAGGCAGAGTAGCAATGAACAAATCACGACTGGCGGTCATGACGCGTCGGGTGATGAGCCAATCGTATTGGACGGTTTGGTTTCTCCGCCCGGGCCCCCGCGCCTCACTTCATACCACCAAAACAAACCCAAACAAAGAGTTGTGTGCCCAAAGTGTATTAGTAACGAGGTTAGTTCTTATGATTTTTATTGATTATCTGGGTTTAGTTATAACGTGTTATAGAATAGACTGAGTGTTTAGTACCAATGTGATTGTGTTTTATTCTGTAGGTGGGATTAGCGAGTACCAAAATGTTTAAAATTGTCGAATTTTGTGGCGGCCATTATGACGCCTCAGCCGGTGAAATTGCAGTCGTACACACGGAATGGTTGACACCGAGGAAAGGAAATTGCCTGTGGCCTCCACGTAAATTAATGAGCAGATTTAACAGGTGCTTAATTGAAGGCTAATATTTTATAAATCGGGTAAGTACCTACCTACCTACTGGTTTTTTAGGCATACTCTAGGGCATACTTTCTAGCCTTATTGGTCTCGTGATCGGACCGCATGCGGTGTGGGACAGTCAATGGTATGTAAAATGTCTGGAATGGTCTGTTTTTCCCATACTGTATTACGCTAATCGCAGCGTTGTGCGTTCCGATCACGTAGCCTAAGCTTCAGGCTACTAACTAGACAATAGTACTTTTTCCAGTCACGGCAAGACTCGGTTGATACACACACACGTGTCTACTAAGTATGTATAAACCAGCACCATGATGTCTAACATCATGGCAATTGCTGAGCGGAGGCCTTTTTGGCCATTATTTTTGTTATTAAATTTAAACTTTTGCTCTAGATATGATTTGTATTTTAATTATTTATTTCTTAGTCCCCTGCTCTATTTATGAAGATATTGAGATTGAATTTTTTTTTGGTTTGTTGGTTAAGTGCGTCGCACACACATATGATATGATATATAATATACATTATATATTAAAAGCAAGGCATCTTACAGTATACATAGACATTAGAAGACCTGCCCTCGTGTATTATGGTTACTCTTGTCACATGATAAACAATCATAAACGGTACATATAGAGTCTGTCATCCATAATATTCCTGCTGACTGGTGCAGTTCAATCCCTGGTCGGTGCAAATATTTGTGTGATGAGCACATGGAGTCTTGTATGTTAAATATTTTTTTTTATTTTTTTTTCCTTTATATTGTCAACTGCACCATTGTTCTTGGTTTTTTTATGGCCAATTTTCAACAAAAACTGTGAAATTTTGCATCATTGTCTTATACCCAAAATACTGGGTATCCTAGCTTGAGGCTAGGCAAATGTGTGTGAGATGTCCTAAATATTTATTTATGTAGGTATTTCTATGTATAGTACCTAGTTCAAATATTCTTCACACACACAATTATAATAAGAGTAGTCAAGGCTTGGAACAAGCTGCCAGAAGAAGTGATCTCAGCACCAAATGTCAACCAGTTTAAGAAGTTTTCCACAATTGCTTGCCTGCTAAATAATAATATATATACTTGTTTCTTAATAATGTAATTTTTATATAGTTTAATGTGATATATTAATTTATATTATAGCTGTCTGTGTCGCCCATTTAGGGTTCCTGATTCAAATATTTTGAATAGAATTCTTATAACAGTACCTACTCTCATTTCAGATGATTTGACCAAAGCTCGGGCAATATACCACTGATGACGAAAATTACGATCAATGTCAAAAACAAATTCCCACAACTTCCTCCTCACCTATTCAAAACACTGAAGCTTCGGAGACCTTAGGTATGTTAGTTTAATAGAAGTATTAATCAAAAAAGTTATTTACATGTCTATGTTTTTGTTGTGGTTTACTAGGTGGCAGTAGGTACCAGCCTCTTACTTATTTCTGCAGCAAAGCAGCAATGCATGCATTGTTGTGTTCCGATTCAAAGAGTAAGAGATGCCATGTAATTACAGGCACATGGTATTACATCTTAGTTAGGATGACAAAGCATATGCAATCTTTGGCATTCAAGGTTACATATGACACAGGCAGCAGTTTCTGCTTGCCATCAAGTAGACAGTGATCTATAAGTCCTACCTGTCGGTTGCCTGTAAGAAATTGCTGTAGCGATAAGGCCGCCATTGTACATTAGCCATTAAGACATATTGTACTCCTTTTTCTTTTTTCATGATGTATTTTACCAAATTTGTTATTTTGTTCATTGTTACCAGTAGTCTTTGAGGTAATAATAATATATCTGGTTCATAAATATATACACATATACAGGGTGAGATTCCCGATCCAACCAGCGAAAAAAATCCTGTATATAATCTTCGCCTTATATTCATAAGGTTATATAATTTTCAGATGTTACTCTAACACCATTTCTAAAGGAATTGGTTCCAAACATCCATGGTTTAGGTAAGAACAATTTTCAAATTATAACATAAAAAATAACCTGGATTTCTATCGTTAGACGAGAGAAATTCAGAACTGTTCGGACACGTCTACAGTGAGATAGATGCATGACGTGCACCTAGCTTAACTAGGCATACCTACTAGAAAAAATCTACTATTTTTTAAAGTTGGCATACGTTAAATATAATATTGTTATCGACAACTGTTAGTTTTTTTAAAATAAAAAGTCAGGTGTTTATCATATGATTTTTTAAGGCGCCACTACGAAAACTTTAAAAAATCATCCTGCGCCCATTTAAGTAATGGCCCATTAGCAAACATAGTCCTATAATTTGTGCTAAACTATTTTTGTAGTAAATTATATCGCAATTAGTTTCTATTGATTGATTTCAGATGTGATTGCAAAGCACTTGGCTAGTATTGAAACTGACTTAAAAGAGATAAAAATTTCTCAACATGAAATCTTAACAAGATTACGATCAAATGCATACCATTACCATGCGACGAGTGACTTCCAACGGCCCCGGCGGGACGGCCCCGGTGACGGGGCCGTTGAAAAAAAATTTCCAACGGCCCCGGCGGGCCCGGATTTTGCGTTGACGGGGCCGTTGGAAAAATTTTCACCAACGGCCCCGGCGTGGTTTTTAAATGAGACGGATAGCATAAAAAAATTATAGCATACGTTCCGGTAGTGTTTAAAGGGGGGGGGGGGAATTGTGTATTATTTTGTAGACCTAATATGAAATGAAATAAAAAAAAGAGTTTGTATGTAACAATCAGTTAATAATACGTTAATTAGTTATAAATACTATTTACGGAGCAAAAATACAACAGAGACAGTGAGATATTTAGTAGTTGACAGTTTGTTATCTTAATACTATTGTACTGTACTATTATGTAATTTGTGTCATAATATAAAACAAACATCATGTATTTTATTTTCTTATATATATGATTGGGACATGTTATAGCTACAAAAAAAAAATATGATTGTTGGTACCTCGTTGATATTTATTTTTTAACAACAATAAAAAGTGATTGTTACATACAAACTCTTTTTTATAATTTCATTTCATATTTAAGGTCTACAAAATAATACACAATTTCCCCCCCGTTTAAACACTATTTAAAATTTTTACGCTATCCGTCCCATTTAAAACACGCCGGGGCCGTTGGTAATTTTTTTTTCCAACGGCCCCGTCAACGCAAAATCCGGGCCCGCCGGGCGGGGCCGTTGGAGTTTTTTTTTCCAACGGCCCCGTCACCGGGTCCGTCCCACCGGGGCCGTTGAAAGTCACTCCCATGCGACGATTGTGAACAATTAAACTTGTATTTCGACAGAAGAAAATGCCAGCCTTATGGTACACTATTTTATTTTATTAAGTGTCACACTGATAACGGTGGTTAAAACAGTTACCTAATATTGTATTATTTTTAACCCTAGTCGAGTTTAACAATTACAATTTAAACTGTTCATTCCAAAATATATATTTTTTCAAGGTTTTATCTTAACACCTAATCTTAAAATTTTAAAGATTGTATGAGTTAAGAAGCCACTAATTTTGACAAGTAATTAGTGGGTCTGCTACTTTAGTGTTTGTAAGTGCATTGGCCATTGTTACTCCATTACAGTAGTGTCGTTTTAATATGCGCTTTGCTAGGATATTATAATTTATCAGTTGATTGTTATTTTAATGGGATTTCATTTCATTTCATGACAGGTTACACATCTAAGCTTCGGTGGGGGTCATAAGGTTCCTGTAATAATTAGAGGATCCTGGAAAAACTGTTCACCAACAATCTCGCGATAAACTGCAATTGGACGGGGAAAAATAACAAGACTGCATTGAAGAATTTGAAAATAATTAAAATAATACGAGGTAAATATAACATTATAAATATGAAAATTTTTAGGGCTCCATAGTCAACAAGGGACCCGTATAGTTTTGCCATGTCCATCCGTCCTTCTGCAGCTTAGCTTAGAGACAGAAAGATAAAATTTGGCATGGACATACTTATTAGTTACGCCAACAAAGTGGTAAAATTCACAGGAGTAGTAAAGAATTTAAAAGGAAAACTATCACAGCTAAGTATGCTTTACTAGTATACGAAATAATAATAACCCTACATTGCGCGTGACCTGACCTGACACGCACTTGGCCGGTTTTGTTTTTATAATGTACCTCCGCTCTACAAGCTTTATCTATGGGTGTGACGGGATGCGAATCTGTGTGTGTGTATCAGAACGTAATTTCATTTTTTGTATCATCCTTTGTTTCTTTGTACCTAAACCACCCCTATTATCTGCCACATGTTTATTGCATCTTCTTTAATTTTATCGAAGTGCACTTTTTTGCAAAAATATTTTTTTTGTTATAGACGCAACGCGCGCTAACTTGATTGCTGCTAAGACAACGGATGCTGAAATAAACGAAGTTATTACGAATTGGTTTAGATTCACCAAAGATCGCCATGGAGGACGGGAAGCTCGCAGAGTTCGACTTATCAAAGCGATCCAGGAAACGAATTCTTGCTAAAAAGACTGCACAAATCATGGATGAGATAAATATTTTGAATTTTCCTAATAGAAGCCGAGATTCGCGGGTCACAATTGTAACTAATTTAGATACTAGTCCGTCTGTCGTATCTAATAATAAATCACCTTTATGTACATATGATGGACCTCTAAATAGTTCTGCTTGCAGAGCTCGTGATCCAGAAAATGTACTGTTTAATAATTCTACTCATAAACCTACCAATTCTGTCTGCGTGAACTCCAATCCAGAGAATATTAATTCATTTCTTATATCATGGTCTATCAAACATAATATAAGTCACTCTGCTCTCACTGATTTACTGAAAATGTTAAAACCACATCACCCAACTTTGTCACGAGATGCAAGAACATTACTAGAGACGCCGCGTAGTGTTAACGTCATAAACTGTGCAGGAGGCTCATACATATATTTTGGTCTCGAAAGACAGTTAAGAGAAAGAGCTTTAAAGGGCACAACTTCTAAAATGTATCCATTTCTTCAAAGAAAACTGTCACAAGCAGAGTCTTTTTTTCTTTCCGTTACTCTCAATGTTGATGGTTTGCCAATACACTCTAGTTCGACTAATTCTTTCTGGCCCATTTTGTGTATATTAGATCAATCACTTGACCAGCAGCCATTTCTTGTCGCACTATATTATGGTGAATCCAAACTTAATAATGCGGGTGATTATTTGCTAGTAAACCACAACAAAAACATAGACATGTAAATAGCTTTTTTGATTAATACTTCTATTAAACTAACATACCTAAGGTCTCCGAAGCTTCAGTGTTTTGAATAGGTGAGGAGGAAGTTGTGGGAATTTGTTTTTGACATTGATCGTAATTTTCGTCATCAGTGGTATTACTTAGTGTGGATAAACCAACTGCAGAATTTTTCTCTTGAATTTTATTAATGACATCTATTGAAGTTGTTCCAGGTGTAGATGATGGCTGTAATGTTGTTTTTGATCTATTCTTATGTTTTATTTGAGAAGTAGGTGGTGTTGGATAAAAGAAATTATCATTATCATCTGATTTATCATCACTTGTGTCACTATCATATATTTTTCTGGACACTTTGCGTTTTCCTCTACCAGAAGTTTCAACACTATCACTGCTATCTTCAGAATCAATTTCTGCTTTTTTGGCTATTGCCCGAGCTTTGGTCAAATCATCTGAAATGAGAGTAGGTACTGTTATAAGAATTCTATTCAAAATATTTGAATCAGGAACCCTAAATGGGCGACACAGACAGCTATAATATAAATTAATATATCGCATTATACTATATAAAAATTACATTATTAAGAAACAAGTATTTCCTTTTCGGCGTTCCCTTTTGAAAACTTTATGTCGAAAATAAAGCGACTATAGTTCGTTCACATAGCATGCCTTTGGAACAAGTTACCAAGAGACTTGGTGAAAAACCAATCAACGATAATTCGAGCCAAAAAAAAAAATATATTGAAAAAGGGGGTATTATAAAAAAAAATCCAATATATGATCAGTGTACTTTAGGTATATCTTTATCTGATTCTTGCTTTGTTACTTTCAACGGTGATATTGTCGTGGTCAAATCAATAGAATTAGAAAGTAATTTTTACAGGTTAAAATGTAACTGTTTTATAAATTAATAAAACCGATTTCTACGAAGAACCAATCCAAAGCAGCAAATTAGGTATATACAAAGTAAATAGTACAATCAAAAGAAAATATTTAGGCGTGTCTGATTTAAAAAAAAAAATGTATTCTTTTGCCAAACTTCAGTGATAATGATGGTTCTTTTGTTTGTATACAATGTTGTATACCCTTTGTCAGCTTAAAATTACATCATTAGATAGTATACACTAAAACTTACCCTAATATTAATATGTAATTATTTTTCATTGTGTATCTTAGTTTTTCTGCTTTAATGATGAATCAATAATATTTTTATGTTAACAGAAATAAGATTTGTAGTTTACGATTGCAAGAGTACAGTGATTGAAACTATTTCTTTCAATACATATGGTGTTTATGTTTAATAATAATAATTAAAATAAATTTTTAATAATTTTCATATTGTATTATTTTCGCCACGCTGGATAATCTACCCTTAATATAATATAGCTGCTGTACGAGTAATGTACCTTTATTTCTGTTACAGGTCTACTACGTGTTCCGTACAGAGTCTCGATGTACCTTTTTATTCTGCTTAAGACCAACTTCTGTTTCTTACGAAGGCATTTGTCGGGCAGCCGTGTTGCTTGCAGTCAGGGCACGCATGCACGTCAGTAGGGCCTCTGTAAGAAACACGTAGTTGGCCCAATGTAGAATAAAAACGTAAGGCCTCTGTAAGGAACACGAAGTTAGGCCAGAGTAGAATAAAATACGTTGGGCCAGAGTAAGAAACACGTAGTTGGCCCAAAGTAGAATAAAAAACATAGGGCCACTGTAAGAAACACGTCTTTGGCCTAAAGTAGAATAAAAAACGTAGGGGCACTGTAACGAACGCGTAGTTGGCCCAATGTAGAATAAAAACCATAGGGCCACTTTAAGGAACACGTCTTTGGCCTAAAGTAGAATAAAAAACGTAGGGCCACTGTAACGCACGCATAGTTGGCCCAATGTAGAATAAAAACCATAAGGCCACTGTAAGGAACACGTCTTTGGCCTAAAGTAGAATAAAACACGTAGGGCCTCTGTAAAGTACACTCAGTTGGCCCAAAGTAAAATAAAAGGGGTTGAGCCACCGTTAGTCACACTACGGTTGGACCAATGTAGTGTACATTACTGTAATAATACTGAAGTTATAAAAACGTTGGGCCCACCGATGGCATATACGAAAGTAAGGATGACATAACTAACAATGAACCAACCGTATTGTTGGCCTTTTGTTATTTCGACGCCGTCGGCCCAACGTTGTCCAACCTCTCTTCTACGGTTGGCCTTTTGTAGGTATGACGTGGTTGGCCCAACTCGCAATAATAACGATGGGCCGATTGTTGGCAGATACGTAAGTAGGGGTGACAAAACTAACCGTAAGCCAACCGTGGGCAGCTGTTTTTTCACAAAGGGCCAACCATATGCCAACCATTTTTGTTACTAGGGCTATTACTGATGCTCAATAATTTATCATCTTGAGAAAACGCTCGATGATAATTCCACGAATACCCATCGAGATATAATGACCGAATACCTAAGTATTTAGTTTAGTCTAAAAACTATCGAAAGTATTTGAAACTCGTTATCGCCCAGATTTCAGCGAAGGTAACTATTTATTAGCATATTTGTTGGCAAGCGGGGCTCCAAATATGCAGGGAGATGCAGGGATTCTTTCGCGAGGGTGCGTCGTCGAGGGGGAATAGTTCAGGACTTAGATTATGAACCGATATTGACTACCTTCTGTTGTTATATTAACGGTATAAAACTTCGATCGAAACTTTGGTAACTCAAGATCTATGAAGCGTCTATTAATCTACATCCTATCATACGGTCATGCACAAAGTGCCCTATGGATAACGCGAGCTCAATTTTTGCTGCGCGTACAAGGAGTACACGAGAAAATCCAGGAACATGATGAATAACTTACATGGATGGAATCTATGTTATGTCTATAAGGAAATCTCCAGGCCATAAATATCACAATAAAGGAAAACTTTCATGGCCTCTTATCGAGTGTGTAGATATAATCAGATTTTTCTCAATTCGCCTAAAGACTATCTAGCACCAATAAATTGTCTTATATACACTAGAAAACTAAACAGTCAGCGTGTGGTTTCCTAATAACGTTTTCCTTTACAGGAAGGGATTGTGAAACTTACCTCTCTTATCGAGTGTGTGTGTATAGATAATACTGGTGTCCCTTAAGACTTGACAGCTAGCACCAATTTTCATATACACACTAGTAAACTAAACAGTCAGCCTGTGGTTTCCTAACGACGACGACGTTTTCCTTTACAGGAAGTGGTTGTGCCTAACGATATGCCGACGAGAAATTTCCTGTTCCCAAAAATTTCTTCCCTTGAAAATATCGGAAAATTCTTAGAAATTTCTCGGTTTTTTAGGAAAATTTTCCGTTCTCTAGAATATTTCCGAGAAATTTCCAAGAATTTTTCCGCTGTTTCTTTGAAAATTTCGGGAACGGCACATCACTAGTTGGTTCTCTTAGAGGCCTTAAATCCCGTTAGAGCATGACGGATAACTTACATGGTGTGCGTGAATGGCGTCATGGTGGTCCCTGTGATGACGCAGGTGCGCGTGAGCCTCGTGGTGCGCGTGGTGGCGCGGAAGCAGCTGCTGCGGCGCGGACAAGGAGTACACAAGAGAATCTCCAGGCCACAGACACATATCACACATTATGGAAAACTTACCTTTCTTATCGAGTGTGTGTATAGATAATACTGGTGACCGATTTGTCTCAATTCGCCTAAAGACTTGACATCTGGCACCAATTTTCATATACTAGTAAACCTAACAGTCAGCGAGTGGTTTTCTAACGACGTTTTCCTTTACAGGAAGGGGTTGTGCCTCTTCAGGTCCTAAATCCAACTAATGCATGACGGATAACTTACATGATGTGCGTGAATGGCGTCGTGGTGGTCCCTGTGATGACGTAGATGCGCGTGAGGCTCGTGGTGCGCGTGGTGGCGCGGAAGCAGCTGCTGCGGCGCGTAGTGCTGCGCGTACTCCGCTCCCCCGCCTCCCCCGCCACCGTACTCCATGCCATGGCTCTGGGAGAAATAGAACTGCTGTATTTTGTTACATTTTGGCCCGACGCAGACGACCCTCTTTTTGTCCGATCGAGTTGAGTCTGCTGTCAACTATGGTTATGGCCTATGTGCGTTACTCCCAAAGATTTGAATCTTTAGTTACTGAGTATGATTTTTAGTCTTTGAAAGTAGAACCTATGCAAGGTTCTACTTTCACAGACTAAAAAGTGCGTCACGGACTCATGGCACGGATAGTCTGTGGTCTGCGGCCTTTAATTGATCCGTTACAACTTGGCCAAAAATACTTTGATAAAGTCTAGAGGTCGGATTTCTCAACCGATTCCCGTGGACTTTTGGGAGCAGGTTCGATAAACATATGAAAATCGAGCAAGCAAGTTTTAGAAAATTGTAGAAAATGGCGGAGTTGGCATATTGAATTCCATGTTTCTAACGACCATTTTGTGGTTATCTCTATAAACTCGCGAGGTCTACAGCTCACAGAGCCACTTGTTTAAATTGAGAAGATTATTATTGTCGATGGAGTGTTTTCATTGCCCCACTACTTTCAGCCATCCTCTTTACTGTAAAACATGACTTTGTCCTGACGTTGAAGTTTCTTCTAGGACCCCAATTTAGGATCGGGGTTTCTGACCATGGGTCGTGTCTTTAAGATATAGAGCCCTTAAACGATCTGGGTGATACAAAGTCTTTAAACCAAGCAAGCCATTGCTTTTCTACATGGAACCCTTGATTTTCGCCGTATAAATTCTAGCACTGGCAACTACTACACAGAAAAAGAAAAAAGATACGTACTTGTTGCTGGTGGTGCGGGCTCGCGGGGTGAGGTGCGGGGGCGAACGGCGGGGGGAAGTACGGCGGCTGGAAGTCGGCGAGGGAGGGCTGAGCGCCCCCCCTGAACCCGCCGCCGCCGAGCCCCAGCCCGCCGCCGCCGAGACGCTCCTGTCAACAATGTAAGTAAGTAACTAACAAGCTAATTATTTAAAAAAATCAAAAATACGACTGACAACTCACAACGCCTATGTCACTTGGGGAATGCAAGGAATCTAAAAATACCTCTCGCATCAAAATCTGTTAAGCCGTTCAGGACTTTAAACATAATATGGCCAGAAACATTTAAATAACAATTAAAAAAAATACTGGTGATTTAGGAACTTTAGATTTCAAATATAAAAATATATCAATTAAAAGTAAATTTATTTTTAATTCTAATAGGATAGTTGCCAGCAAATGGAATTAATTCTTATTTCAAAATGTCATAAACAAAATGTTAATAGGATTTGTTTGAAAGAGGAACACTCATGGAAGTAGTAAGTACTTAGGTACTTATTACTTCCATGGGAACACTATAATATGTCGCCGGCGGTGACAACTTTTTTAAATTTGTAACAGTCATTTTTTAAATATAACATTTTGAGCCCCTTCTAACTATTTCAACTTGAACATTAAAAGTGCATTATAGAGCTTAACGTTAATTCTAATCTTATAAACATCATCTAACTAATTTTCACGTGCATTCTAACAGTAAAGTAACTTGTATTATATTTCAAAAGTATGATCCGAGTGATAATAATGATACAGACAGACACGCGAACTTTGAATTAGACATCGTCGAATTAATTCTGATGATTTAATGTTTATACAGTGAGGCACAGATAAAGATAGCTTATTGTATTGTTATTGCACTAGCAGCGCCCGAAGGGCATTTTGAAATGAAAAGTACTCTATGTCCTTGTATATGCTTAATAAGAGCAAAATTTAAGTGAACTTTCTTACGTTTTGTTAAGAAAAGAATAAGGAATATGTTTCGCAGTGGTTTATTCGTTTACTTTATGTATATAACTATGCATAACTATGGTATAAAGTCTAATTTGGTTATATTTTTTACGAATTTCAGAAATACATCGCTGAGCACAACATTTCTTTTCGAACTTTTATTCTTGTAATATGATAGATTTTATTAAATAAAAGTACATAAATAGTGAGACTTATCATAGAACTAACGGCTGACACCAGATTTATATTTCTACAACGCGTAATAAAAAAGTACATCGCTGGCTGGCGACGACAGTTCGGGGCGAAAATCTTTAAAAAAATAAGCGGAACAAATGATGAGTTACATTTATTTCTGTAGAACTAACACAGAACTAATATTCTAACTTATTTATTAACACATAGAACAATGTCAATCGCTAGGTACAGACACACTATTGTGTATGCGAAATTTCAGGAAAATAGCGTTCTGGCTGCTCTGGTCACGTGGTCCTTCCTTTGTCCTACCAATCGGACCACATGAATTTTATTTTCCGGTTGGTTTGATTAATCGAATTACCAGGAATCGTAATTCCACTTCGTCCTACCGATCGAACTAAATGAACTCATATTTTCCTATTTATTGTAACCTAGCCGAGTACTTATGTAGTACATTTACCCTCTGAATTTCGTTAAAAATTTTAAGGATGTTAGTAAATAAGAGAGATCACCCTAATTAGACTTGAAATAACTATTAAATAAGCATGGAAAGGTAACAAACTAACAATGAATAATAATAATTTTAATTTAATTTATTTATTTCTATTGTAATTAAATTTTTATTTAATTTATAATTTTATTTGTAATTTAAGTTATATTTTAGCTAGGAATATCAAACACAATATAAAAATTGTTTGTGATTAAATAAATGAAATAAACAAATATATAATCTCACTTTCGCATTTATAATAATTTATTAGTTTAGAAGTCGAGATTAGACGTATTCCTACTGCACATGCACAATAATGCAACGTGTTCCTTATATTTCAATGTAATGTGTTTCAGGTTTGAGTTTTTTGTAATATGCGCACTGCATATTATTTATATTTAGATAATTTTTGCTAGAATTAAGAAAATAAATAAATACGGACAAATTGAAATACTAATATTAGGCCGTAGACCGTCTACGTGTCGTCGTAGACCCTATAAAAGACTTCAACGTTATAAGTGCTACGAGCTTGCTACGAAAACAAAGGTTCATAAGCTGTCTTATTCATAAAAAAGTTAACAAACGTTTTAGTTAAAATGTTTTGTCTCATTTTTCAATGTCAAATATTATAAAGAGAGATAAGGACAAAACATATTTTAACTAAAATGTTCGTTAACTTTTTTATGATTAAAGACGGATAATCTCTATACCTACTCTGGTTTTGCTATAAAAATATTTATGTGTTATTATTATGTTTAGTAAAAATATTTGCCACGATAGCAGGATGCATCCCGATAAATGGGCATCACACCCTGGGTTCCTGAAGGTGGTCGACGTCGGAGAGGAAGGCCAAGGAAAAGATGGCGCGACGACCTTGACGCTTTCCAGCCGGTTTGGTCGAATATCGCTATGGACAGGGATAGGTGAAAGCAAGTGGGAGAGACCTTTGCCCAGCAGTGGGACAACATATGTTAATTTAAAAAAAAAGCAAAAACATGTTAATTTAAGATCAATCGAGCGAGTGAAGCGAGCATTTTGCTTTTGTCGCGATGTGGGTTTGTTTATGAACGGTAGCTCGCATTTCTGAACGGATCCTTACGAAACTTGACACCCATATTTCTTAATTTATATAAAAAAAACTAACTGGCGCCCGCGGCTTCGCTCGCGTTAATCCTTTCGTAGCGGATGCCAACATCATAACATCCACCTGCATGCCAAATTTCAGCCCGATCCGTCCAGTGGTTTGGGCTGTGCGTTGATAGATCACTATATCAGTCAGTCAGTCACCTTTGAGTTTTATATATATAGATTTGAAGCGGTGGTGGTGGCCGAGTGGTCGGGCGCCCGCCTGCGAATCCACAAGTCCCAAGTTCAAATCTTGCTCGTGCTATATGAGTTTGTATACCAATCTAATTCATGTATGTATGGTAGTTTTCATCGAACACCGGTGAAGGAAAAACATCGTGAGGAAACTTGCACTTTGGTTGATGATTATCAGCTAGTGTGTGAAATGGAGAAGGCAATGGCAAACCACTCCATTAACATTTGCCAAGATAGTTGTGTGTATGTTTCATTCCATATAATGACCACGACCTTCAGTGATGAGGAATATGACTTTGAAGGAGGTTAAAAATTTTTTTTGAAAATAATCTATTTACATACATACATACATAGAATCACGTCTTTATCCGTTACGGGGTAGACAGAGCCAAGAGTCGTGAGACTCGGAGGTCACACTTAGCTGAATAGCGGGCTCTCTGATGGAATGGAGATTCAGTTATAGTGACAGGTTGCTAACCCATCGCCTATGAGTGGAGGGATCCCAAGTTTAAGCCCTTTCCCTCGATTGACTTTTACAATCTGCGCGGGAAGAGAAGCAGCTGGCACATTCTATGTTTTTTCTTCGCTTTCAGACCAGCATGGACGCATAATCTATTCACCTTCGCAAAAATCTAAAAACTCTAATATCAAGCTCCTATTGAAATTTAAAAAAATGACTACCATTTATATTCCATTGTCTAACAGTCAGTACGTATGGTAGTAGTTTCCTAACTGCAATTAATCAGTTCTATCATACAAGTATGGCAACCGGTCCGGCGGCGAGCCGTTTCGACAGCCTCGTATTCTAATCGATACAATTTACTAAATGTGGATCACCGAAACTAAACGCAATGAGAGTGGTACAGAGATAAGGCTTCTCGCAAATTCGAATTTAGTAGGTACACTTTATGATATTATTCCTCAGAATTTCGGTCTCATAAATGGCCAAATTTTTTTACCATTGTTTTGTAAAATCGCCTTTTCCTCGTGGCCAAATTTGCCGAACTGGTTTGGCAATGAGGAATTAAATTTCCTAGTAGCCAAACTGTGAATTATTGCACCGGCTAGGCAGTAAAATCGACTCGAATGTCGAAACAGAAAATGGCATGAGGAACTTTTTATTTTTATTAAACCCTTTGGGGTAAATTTTGGCATACTGAATAGTTTCAAAAAGTGATTTACGACTGCTAAATTAAAGATAATTATTATTTTTATATTTAGGTATTTTATACGTAGGTAGTCTGTTACTATTAAAATTAATCTAGATCATCCGGGCGCAAAATGCTAGCCAGAGATAGTTATTTAATAAAGATTAATTTAATTAGTATTATATTACTTAATCTTTAGTCAAGCCTTTGAAACTTGGCCTTTTAAATTACGTTAATATTAATATTATTTATTATTTAAAATAATACAAATATATTAATATTATAATTTAAATCTCTAAGCTACAAACTACTAGCATTTCGGAACGACCAACTAATTCTCTAAACGTTCGCTGTTTTGTGTCGCAACGATCGGCTGATTGATTAGGTACTAACTAACTGACTGACTGGTCTTGCCGGATGCGGAACCGTTGACATGTGTACTTTGTGGCCCACAACTGTTGTGTCGAAACTGAAGCCCAATTATGACATGGAAAAATTATGGATTGACTAACTGTATGATAAAATATTAGGTGGAGAACAATTACTGCCCATATATTGGAACAATATATTAGATACATAGATATCTAGTATAATACCACAGATAATGTAATATTACTACCGTAATTCTTTGCCTCCTGTGATAAGTAATTTAAGTTGAGTTATACCCTTTTTGTGATTTTAACGTTAGCTTTATTAGAAAAACTAGCTGGCGCACGCGGCTTCGCTCGCGTTAATTCTTTCTTAGCGGATGCCTACGTCATAACATCATCAACAACCTGCATGCCAAATTTCAGCCCGATCCATCCAGTGGTTTGGGCTGTGCGTTGATAGATCACTATGTCAGTCAGTCACTTTTGAGTTATATAATAGATATTTTTAGATCCAACTCACGTTCTTCTATCTGCTAAAGTTTCGGAGATAATTTTGTGCAAAATGGTATAACTGTCGGACTTTTTGCAACATCGTGGCTATCAATATGTCAAGTTGTAACCCCTTTATGTAAATTAACGCCAAGTAATTTAACTGTGCAAGTATCAAGTAGCCCACTGTTCAGCTAATCAGCGTAGCGTAGTCTTATGACTCTTGGCTCTGTCTACCCCGTAAAGGATAAAGACGTGATACTATGTACGTATGTATGTAAGTATCATATAGGACTTAAAACTTTTGCACAGAAAAAGGTACAACTAACAAGTTTTTCATGAATTACTTTTGAAATTGTCATATTTTGCAAAAAACCGAAATGTATAGTTAATATGAACATTTTACTCTACAAAACAAGGTACTCAAGTTGAACCTATCTCGCTCAGTTCAAAACAAGATTTTTTTAAATTTTGTTTTTGCTCTCCTGTAAAACTAAGGGCTAATTTTTCAATCATCAAATAAATGTTATATGACGGATAATGTGTAAAGCGACTAAAATTGTAGGGTCATGTCATGCCTACAGTGCAACTGCCGCAGTGCTGTCAACTTATTTTAGGCATTCTATAAAACTAGTTCATAACATTTATTCGATGATTGAAAATTAGCCCTAAGAATTATACTTTATCTAAGGTTCGAACCAAATCACACTCCCCAAGTAACCTACATGCCAATTTGGCTGTGCAATTTTAAAACATAGCAAGGGACTAAAAAAAGTCATACCGCGTTTTTACTAAATTCGCTTTAGATAGCACTATTCTAAAGCGAATTTTTTTAAGCGGGTTTATTTGTCCCTTGCTAGGTTTTAAAATTGCACAGCCAAAGTTTCAGCTTCCTTCAGTAGTATTGGCTGTGCAGCGCATTGTCTGTCAGTCAGTCAGTAACGGGAGAACGTTATATATATTGATTGATATATAGTATGAATACGCTTGCAAGATAAAAATGTAACAAGTATTTAGGATTTAAAAAAGGCATTAAAGCCATAGGTCAAAAACAAACAAAACTATAATCGGGCCGAAACCTAAACTCCCGTATGACGTATGTCACTTTGACAATAATAGTGATGTACCTAAACACGAATCGCTGCGATTATTTGATGTTACGTAAAAAAACAAATCGAAATAAAATAATTATTTTTATTAATCAGAAGTCTGAACCTGAGTCTGAGTCGCTGTCATCGTCAATAACATGGATAATAAATTCATTGTGAATAATATTATCTACTTGATGTCACTATTCGCTACGATTGCGTGAATTCTTGTCCCTCTTATTTTCTTTTTTTGTATTATTTTAATGTTAGATATTTTTAATCTTAATCTCAATAATTTTTATATCCAGCATTTACAAACCTTGTTAAATAAATCGATAAATTAAACGATGTATCGCGATTTTTTACATTTTCACTATCGATTTATTGTAGACGGATGCAATGGAACTCCCTAAATGGGAAAGCCGGAAGTTCAAGTACAACATTTCCGCGCATAGATTTGAAATTAAAAAAATTCGGAACTTCATGGGCTTGACCCTGATGACACCTGTCATACGGGAGTTTAGGTTTCGGCCCGATTATAATAGATTTATTTTTGGCGCCATCTCACAAAAATGTCAATAAAGCTTGAAATATTGCGCGCCATAGAGAAAGCTGCGGGGTCAAGCAGGTCATTTCGTAAGCTCTCGGTAACAAAAGCTCTATTGAGTTAGCAAGTTTGTTCTATTAGTGATAAATTATGCTAGTGTTGGGCAAAAGAGTTTGATTGATAGATATCGATAAAAAAGTAGTAACCGTAATTTATATCTTTATTATTGGAATGTCTCTTAAATTAGATACTTAATTAACTGTTTTAAAAAGTTATATTATATTTTTTTAAACAGTTAACTTTATTCCTATTATTATATATGTACTTAACGATAAATAAGAGGGTTAAAATTAAAATTTTTCAACGTCAAAAATATTTATTACAATTTTTGAAAATCAACATAATGCAAGTATTACAAAAATATGCCGAAACAAACCATGCTTGGATCAATTTCATATTTTATTGTGATCAAAAAGCTTCGAGCAACAAGGACTTCCGCGCGCGGCCCGGAAGGGAGGCGCCATAGATGTCTTTCCCCTCTGGCAAAGCTTAGGTCCAGGTGGACTTGAGCGTTTATAAAAACTGTTTGCATTCGGACTTTTCGCTAGACAGAATCCATCAGTCAGTGTGAATGACACATAGGCCGCAATACAAAAAATTCCGAATTGTTCAATTATGTGCTGCAAAAAGACGTCTGGGACATCTATTTTACAGAAAGATGGTGTTACATTTCTCTAGTAAGTAAATTCTTATCATATGATTATAAATTAAACAAAAATTCATACATTTTATTATAATTTCATTGTTGGATTTGTTTACTAACATCAGTCCTGTCGCCCATAGAAACACGGATTTATCGAGTGATAAATCCGTCCAACATCTAGATTTAGTGATGTTACTTTGCTTACATTGTGTGTTGTAGTCCTGTATCGATAAACTGCGATAGTTATAGTTTTAAATTGTTGTATGTTGTAACGTGTATTTTCATATTTTTTACAGCTTTCCTAAAAATACCTACTTAGAGATGTGTGTATGGAAAAACTTGTGCAACAACTAGCAAACCTGGGATGCCAAAAAGACAAGTCCCGTTTGTTTAGCTCATTATAAGGCATCTGATTTCCACGAATGGTGTATGTCAGCTCGGATGAACAAGACAGTGACACACAGTGATGTGTCAGAGAAAATTACTAGAAATAGTTAAGTTATATTTAGATAATTTAAATTTTATAAGTATTCCTTTCTTGTCTTCATGGTACTTAACTAATAAACGTGATAACTTTGCAACTGTGATTTTATTTATTACTAGCTTTCGACCGCGGCTTCGCCCGCGTGGATTTCCCACGGCGACAGTGCTCTTTCCCGGGATGAAAGGTACTCTATGTCCTTCTTCGTATTTCCAGCTATGTGTATGCGAAAATTCAAGAAGATTGTTTCAGTAGATAAAGTGTCAAAAGGAACAAACAAACTCACTTTCGCATTTATAATATATAATTAGGATTATGCTAATTCTGCGAAGTGCACACTCTGCGAAGTGCACCAATTGCGAAATCCACCTTTTGTTCGAGTGTACGTTTTGCGAAGTGCACATTCTTCAGACCCACAGATAGAACCACTAGTATATAAAAAATGCAAATCACTGCTAGAGCCCCGGGTATGTCATTCATAAGAACGTATCCATATTTCCATACCTCCTTAGCAATAAATATTATAAATGCGAAGTAATACTGTTATACTGACGGCTAAACCACTCCACAGATTTTATTAAAGCTATTGATTTTAACAAATAAATATTTCTATTTCTATTGATTATATAGTTGAAGGCCCGAGAAATTCGATAATTTATAATTCATCGATAATGCAGAATTACATTTTTGCCATTCACTATTGAAAACAAAGTCAAAAATATGTTAATGTGTGTTCTGTCTTATATTCGTACCATGGAAGTAGTAAGTACTTTGTACAACTGGAAGGTTCACTGAGACTAGAAAAGCGAGCCGAAAGAGAGGCTCGAAATCGTGGCGCGTCCCTTTCTGACGAGGGTGACCATGTTAAACAAAATTCTTAGGACCAGTGAACCACATGTCACATGTCATGAGTCAGTGCGAAGGCAATTGAGCCTACTTTCGTGAGTTGTGTGTGAGTCAAAATTACGCTCGTTCGTGCTCTTACGCCCCTACAATTATGCTACTAGAAAAATATGAAGCTATTCCATAGGTTCAATAAAATATAGTACTATTTATAAACTCAGTAAAATAATACTCAAGTTAAAAAAAACAATTTATTTAATTACTTACACGTTAATGTCCATTTTATTTACTTATTGGGAACGCCAGCGCAAGCTCCAGACGGGTGATCAGTCCACTCATGCCGGGACCATTTCTCCCAATTCCCCGAGACCCGTATGTATAGGGTTTTGAGTCACCTGGTAACTCACGTTGGTGGCGACCCACTGAATCTACCTGTTACTTTGCAGGATTTTAATAACTGCCCTATTGTTATGTCGCTCAGATCATCCTCAGATAGGGCGTCTGAGCCCAATACTTCTCTCCTTGCAGCAGCGTAAAGCTAGTTTAATAATCCGCCCGGTAAACTTCAGGTTGGAAATGTAAGCTACATATTACGAGTTATTAGTTAATTTCCCACTAATCATCCCAATCCATTTTTTTCTTAATTCTATATTTGCGGTAATCTGAAAAAAAATCTTTGTTAGGATACATTTATTTTCTTTATAATTATTATGTAGTCACCCTACTACCAGAAATGAAAACTTACCCGTGGAAGGAAATCCCATAACCTGGGTATGATTTCTTTATTGCAACCTCTAATAACACAACATTTATTAACCATTCTCAAACTCAAATAATAATAATTATTAAAAACAATTAAATTCACGCGCTACAGAAAAAAAGCAGCCATTTTGTTTAATTTGTGTTGCTAGTGTATTGCAAATATTTACTATTTCCATAACTAGAAAGTTTTTCATGCTATTACGCCCTTAGTACACCGACGCGTTCGCATGCGAAAACGATTCGATGCGAAACGCTTGCGATTGCGAAACGTCTGCGATACACTGCCGGTTTTTATATGGCATGTTTTGTAGAATGAAATTAAGAATTTATATTTTAATATATTGGTGTATATTTTTACACGTCGCTTCGCATTGATTTCTGATTACATGACGCATTGCGAAGCGAAACATGACATTAGCGAATCGCCTACGTCGTCATTGTAACAGCTACTTCGCAGCTACGTGCGAACGTACTGATAAGGATGCAACTATACTAATCTCGCTTAGTTTGAACGAGACACAGCATATACGAAACGCTAGCTCTCATCCAACTGACAAGTTTTTTGAAGTTTCGTTGCCGTATGCGAACGCGTGGGTGGACTAAAGGCGTTATTAATTAACTAGCTGTTGCCCGCGGCTTCGCCCGCGTGAGTTTCGCTTATATGTAAAATCTTTGTGTGTTCCAAACTGTAGTATCCTAAACTCCAGTACCTACTCAAAATTTCAGATCTCTGGTTATCCAATTATATTAGGTACTCGTAGTACAGTCACGGTGTTCAAATGAATCAAAAGTGATATTTCATTCAATAAACGATCTTCATCTGCTCGTTATCTACAATTTCCCGTGTACCACCACTCCCACCCCTCTTTGTCTTATCCCGTGTCCTGGCTATTTATACGTCAGTAGAAAATGCTCATTAGGTTGAACGACATTTTCTAAGGCCCCATTTCCATTTATTTTATAGAGTAGCTGGTCTTTTGGAGTTCTTCATCACATGTTCCATAATCTTCAATTTTTATACGTCAGTCGAAAATTCTCATCAGGTTGAACGACTTTTGATAAGGCGCCATTTCCATATATGTAATAGTGTAGCTGGTCTCTTGGAATTCTTCATCAGATGATCCTGATCTTCGATTTTTATACGTCAATAGAAAATGAAATATCTATCTATATATTTCAGTAAAAAATACTGCATGTACAGACAAAATATTTTTACTGTTTTATTATATGTATATATTTCTTCCAATATGTTGCCAAATGAATATGATTTCAAGTAATAGTTGTATCTAGATGGTATCTAGTAAATAAATAAGAAATACTTACACAACGAATTTCCATTGATTCATTGTAAACGTTTTCTACTAAATAGAAGTAAATTCTTAACATAGCAACTGAGTGAAAGGGACACAATGACGGGAAAGTGATTCTCTTTCGGGCACGTTTTTTATTTTAACTATGATTATTTTAAAAACAGTACTATTGACTTCAACATTAAGTTCATTTTTGTTTGTCACGGATTTTGAAGTAAACCTTCCAGTTGTACAAAGGTACTTATTACTTCCATGATTCGTACACAAAAATCTGACGGGTGGTGACAGATTTGTCAATGTATTGTTTTATTTTTCATATGTGGTGTCGTAATTTGTCGTAATTACAGATTTTCATTATGTATGTGTGTACCGAACAGCGCTTGCGTGAATTTCCCTCCCCCCGAAAAAAATGCCAGAAAGATTTGAATGAAAACATGTCGCTATGGCTTCTCCCTCCGTAAGGAGTCCGTGTTGCTCTATGTCAAAAAGACTAATCGAAAATACTTAAAACTATTTTATGATAGCCAATATATCAAAAATAATATCAGCATCACAATTAACTGTTAATTACTAAAAAAAAGGTACGATAGTGCGATTAATTATCAAAAATCGATATCGATACTCGCACGTCAAATCGAATAGAATTTACTGTTACGACAACATTCGATCAATCAAATTTGGAATGTGTATTAGGCACATACCGGACTATATCTCAATTACAATACGATAAATTTGATCGATATATGTGTCTCATTAACATAGGAATTGAGCTTTTCACTAGTATTGCTTTATTATTTGATTGATTGTGTAAAAACAGTGCTTGTTAGAATATTATTACACTACTACTTAAATCCTATATAACCTTGTTATAAATCTGCTCTATAGTCTGAGTGGGCTAGATAGCAATTTCGAAACTAGTTTCGGTTAAAGGAATATTATTCTTTATTCGAAACTAGTTTCGAAACTCTGGTTTCGAAAGTGGCCGAAGGGATCAAGCTAATCTATATGTTTGTAGAATTATATAAGAGCTTCTTCTATCCGATTACCAATTATACCTATGAGTGAAGGAATCCCCAGGAACTTTAAAAAGTCCTTCAAAAAAATATCTTAAGAATATAAAAAGCACCAAGAAGCATGCATGTTAAGCATGTTAGATGACCAAGACTGTTAAATGAGTTTCTTTCGGCATTTCTTTTTAGCATTGGTGATTCGAAATGCTAGTAGTTTGTAGCTTGAGATTTATAATCTATATATATATATATAACTCAAAGGTGACTGACTGACTGACATAGTGATCTATCAACGCACAGCCCAAACTACTGGACGGATCGGGCTGAAATTTGCCATGCAGAGATGTTATGACGTAAGCATCCGCTTAGAAAGGATTAACGCGAGCGAAGTCGCTGGCTAAAGCTAGTACAATATAATTATATAATCAGCGATTTTCTGACAGCTAAATTAAGAAAAAATATAAATATAAAAAAGTCTCAACAGATAGCGTTTTATAAAAGCCGAGTCGTAATAATGCCTGAACCTATATGGTGCACTTTTTCTTGTCAACCAGAGGCAGAAAAAAAATCATATAATAGTTTGACAGTTGCACAAATCACAATATTGATACTTTTTAATTGTTTTTATTACTAAGTTTTATTTTTTTTAAATGCCAATCCCGTGAATTTTTTGCTTTTTGTATGGAACTTTTTCTCTCGCCTTTTACTAAGCGCCATCTATGAAGTCACCTGGAACTTTTTTTTTTAATTTGTGTCTCGGAAAATCCCTCATTGTTTTTTGACGTGAAAAAGTTCTGTGAAGGCAAAGTTTAAAAAAGTATTTTTAACTTTTTGACTTTGACTATCAATTAAAGTGATACCAGAAATAGTTTTACAACTTAACTACGCGAATTTTAATTAGAAGTTCTCCCGTTATGGATCCGCAGTTAACGATCGAAACCAAATCATTTTATTGTACGCACTTGATGTTAATTGATTCGAAGACGTGTTTATTTGTGTTGGTTAGTTTGACTTGAATTGGATCTCAAATATTCACGATGCTTGGAGCGAATCTTTACAGTAAAGCTAGGCGCACACGGTAGTATTTTTCCTTCTGAAATGTTAGATTCGGAAACCCGAATGCATGTATTTATTTTCTTTATTTTTTATTTATTTAGTCGTATAGCATGCATGTGTCCAAAGTCGCTTTTCGTATTTATTTAACTAGTAGCTATAACCTAACGTCTAAATTCTTAACCCATTGGGCTGCGTTCGCATCCGGAGAGAACAAGTCAAGGGAGTTGCCAGCATATTTTCTTTTTGGGCAGTCGTAGATAATGTGGTGGACAGACTGCACGGGTGCACCACAATCGCATGCCGGTGAGCTTCGCCAACCACACTTGAACATATATTCACCGCAGAGTCCGTGCTCAGTGCGTAACCTATTCATCTGACACCAATCTCGTCTGGGCTCTGAGAACCCCCAGGGCTTTTTGGTGGGATCATAGTGTGATGGGGCGGCCTTGGGAGGGTTAGACCTCCATTCATCTTTCCAGCTCGTTCTGAGATCGAATGGTTTATCGCGGAGGCTATGAGCAGTCTGGTAGGGCGGCTTCCGAGACTTCAGACGGTGGAAGGGTGGATCCATAAACTCCCGGTGAACTGGCAGGCTTGGGTTTTTTGCTATTTTATTGGCTTCATTCAGTAAGGCCTGTTGTCTTCTGAGGTGAGGAGGAGGTATATGGCTTAAGGTGGGCAGCCACTGAGTAGGAGTGGATTGGGTGGCACCAGATATGCATCGCATAGTTCTGCGCAGCTGAACATCCACCTTCTCGGTGTGGGCACTATTGAGCCATACGGGGGCACAGTATTCTCCTGCGGAGTAAACTAGACTTAGGCCAGTTGTACGCAGCACATCGGCTCGCGCACCCCAAGATGTACCAGTCAGTTTGTGCATGATGTTGTTGCGAGTCCCCAGTTTCTTGCCTAGCTTGCTGAGGTGAGAGCGGTATGATAGCGAGCGGTCCAGAGTGACACCGAGGTATTTAGGTTCAGGGTTGTATTTGACAGGTCTATCATCAAAGCTGATTTTTGGGGCATATGTGGCCAGTTGGTTGTGAAGGTGGAAAACCGAAGCTTCAGTTTTACTGGGATTTGGAACAAGCCTCCAGTTCTTCAAGTATACATTCAGCCTCGACAGGTCATTAGTAAGTTGGTCTTCAGAAACTGAGAATCTACTATGCTGGTGGGTAAGGGCAATATCGTCCGCATACACGAACTTCCTAGATGCGGTATCCGGTAGGTCGCAAGTGTACAGGTTAAAGAGCAGAGGAGCCAGTGTTGAGCCCTGCGGAAGGCCATTTTGTAAAGTTCGAACACGGCTTTGCTTGTCTCCCAGAAGCACGACGAACTGTCGGTTGCTTAGCATATTGTCCACAAGGCTCGCAACTTTGCGGCACGGAACCGCCTTCATAAGTTTATAGCACAGACCATGACGCCACACTGTGTCGTAAGCTGCAGACAAGTCCACAAATACAGCCACAGTTTTCTCCCGCCTCTGGAAGCCCGCTTCAATATGTGTCGTAAGTGATAGAACTTGGTCCGTGCAGTTACGACCACTCCTATTTTCTTTATTTAACTTCTTTTACAAAAAACACCTTAGGCTAATCAGACGTGGTGAGGGGCGGTACGTAAGCTCCGCCTTAAAGCAGACACAATAACGTTACTTTTCGAATTTTCTATAATTTGTGTTTTTGTGGTGATTATTTTAGAGGTTTTTTTTTATTTGTGATAAAACACAAAATATATTTTATAAAATGAGCGGATATCGTTTTAAATAATTGTAGTCTTTATTTAATTCTTTAAAAAAATTCTACTGTTATCGCTTAAATTACGATTATTTTCGACGATAAAGGAAAAAAAAACAGGATTATGTATTTTTTTTATCTAGTTTTATTTATTTTATTTATATTTTGATTCGATATAATTCTAGTTTAGTATTTTTCTCTTTACGGGATATTTTTTCTGCTTCAGTACTTCTAACCTATGGTTCACACTTGACGTTTTAAGACAGTACGTTTTCGGAAAATCCTGATTGGGTATGTCCTTAAAGCCAGAGGCTTTTTCTACCAGTCAACCAAGAGGTGATGCAGAGAGAAAAGATATCATTTTGGGGTGAGTGCAAATGAGCACAAAAACTCTTAAAAAGAAAAGACAAGAAAAACTTAAGAAGACCGAAATTAGTACAATTACTTACTACATATGTATGTATGTTATGCATGCTTTTCATACAAAATGTTCGATTGGCCGCACACGCACAAGCACACGTCCGTTTGGTTTTCCGAACGGAAAATATAAGACACGTGTGCGCCCATTTCAACATTTTGTATGAAAACGTGCGTTCGGGTCCCCGGAACTAAAACGGACGGAAAAAAACTGACGAGTGAACAGTTTCTTTTCCAGATAAATACTTATCTGCAGATTAGTAAATTGTGATTCTAACTCATTCCTTGCAAAATAATTTCGGGTTGGTTATAATAGTCTCTTCCCTTCGATGTCATTATATAGAAATCTACTGCTACATTCTAGCATTGCCATTCAACTTGGTAATGCTGCCAGCCTTCTGGGCACGTTATTGCGAGATGACTTCTTTTTGGTATTATACGATAAATTTCCCTTAAGTTTAAATTTTTGTTAGTTTTTT
Source organism: Ephestia elutella (assembly GCA_018467065.1). Classification (NCBI taxonomy): domain Eukaryota; kingdom Metazoa; phylum Arthropoda; class Insecta; order Lepidoptera; family Pyralidae; genus Ephestia; species Ephestia elutella. The sequence goes on from CM031583.1 coordinate 9,571,137, forward strand.
TTACTTTAATTAGGTACCTATTTACTTTCATTAATTGTTTTGGTGTCTACTAGGAGAAGAAATAAATCAGAATCTGTTCTGATACTTACGGTAAGGTGCTACAAAAATTTCAAGTGTGTACTTGCAAAACAAAAGTTGTATGTGTGTGTATTTTTTTACGATAAAATTTAAGATGACATTTTATTTATCACGACTGCTTGTATGAATATGATACATATTTTTGCCAATCATTACATGTCTTCGGTAGTATAGTGGTCAGTATCCCCGCCTGTCACGCGGGAGACCGGGGTTCGATTCCCCGCCGGAGAGAAACTCTTTTTTTAATTTTGTTTTTGCTACGAAGGTATGAATCATTTTGTTATTCTCTGAATAAAATATTAACAACATAATATATTTTTTAATAAAATTTTAATACCAAAAAAATCCTCACCTGCACCTCAATCACGCTCGATAAGTCCACGTACGCCAGCGCAATTTTTTTAAATCACTTCACAAAAAAAAAAACACGAAAAACACACACTGCACTTTGTTCCTACTCTACTTGACTCTACATTGCTCTAGTTATTTTGTTTTTGAATTTGCTCTTTATGTACCTAAAATCACGTCTTTATACTTAAGGGGTTCATAGCAAGGTAATTACAATAATATTTAGATTAAATTTAGATTCAAAGTCTTTGGTTTAAAGATTCGACGAGAGGTGAGCTTTTGGTACGTAGCCACTCATGGCTCAAGCAATATAGTGAGAAAAATCTATTGTTGTATTATGATAGGTATAATGATATGATTTATACAAAAATATTAGAAACATTTTTAAAAAATTTAACGTCGATCTAGCGTAGCAATGCTGCCAGCCTTTTGGGCACGCGGGGCATAGACTTGAGGGACATATTTTATTTGAGTATTCTTTAATTTTCTATTCAGAACTGATTTTTTAATTTTTATTGTTTTTTCTTAATTTAGTTTTTAATTGATGTTAATTTACATTTTAGGTTCAAGTAATTACTTAGTTATTATTTTTAATACAATGATTACCATTTGAGATATGTAATGTAATAAAAAAAGGTGTTATTTTTAAGTTTAGAAATTCCGTAATCAATAAAGCGTCTATCCACAAATCGATTTAACGAAAGAATGTATCGACTCGTACAAAACATCGAATTATCTGCATTAATCGAGTTACAGTGAGGTGAAAGTTACAAAAACAGTATGTAAATGATGTTCGATAACGAATATCGATAATTATCGATCCCTTAAAAGGCGGGAGAATCGAGCATCGGTCGGCTCGTGATTACTTTTTAAATTGTTGTTTGGATCGGCTACTGTTTTTGTGGAAGGCTAATTTTAGAATGAGGTTATGTTTCAGCAATTTATTAATTTAGTATCAAATGTAGGTAGTCGATACTTCGACATTGGGTACTTTAGCACTGGAATACGTAGTACTAGGATAATTTAGAACTAACGTAGTACATAGACATTTCGTACGGAGACATTCCATAGCGGAACTCGTGTAAATATATTTTGTTTTGTAATAATATTTTGTAAATAAATAAACGTTGATTGATTAAAGTTAAAAGAGTTACATTAGCGAAAAATTCTAGGTTAATTGTAAGAAATAGAGAGTTATCTATGGAACGATATAATTCTTATCCATACTAATATTATAAATGCGAATGTTTGGATGTGAGTTTGTGAGTTTGTGAATTTGTGAGTTTGTGAGTTTGTGAGGATGTTTGTTACTCAATCACGCAAAATCTACTGGACGGATTTCGATGAAATTTGGTACAGAGGTAGATAATGACCTGGAATAGCACATAGGCTACTTTTTATCCCGGGAAAAAGCACTGTTCCCGTGGGAAATTCACGCGGGCGAAGCCGCGGGCAAAAGCTAGCTAATTTATATATTAAACGTAATGCTGAACCATAAACATGTAAGAAATTATTATAAAATATATAAAAACACTCGTCATTATTACATTAATTTATCAGACATTTATGACTAATATTTTTTTTAAAATTTATTGTAATTGTAAACATGAAATATAATATTTTAATTGCAAATTCAGTTATGTTGAATTAAATTATCAAAAGTATACATATATAATTAATAAGTTTAAATTGATGTACTAATTGTATCTTTTTTTTTTGTTAGCCTATTGGCTAACCCCTAATTGACACAATGTCGACAAATAATTGTCGTCAATTCCTACTAAAATTTAATTCCTATTTCTTTAATAATTTTCTTAAATTAATTCATTTTGAATTTAATTTTAGTAGGAATAGTCGAGTGAAGTAATCTATGTATTTTTGTTTATTATGCCAACTAGTCGAAGTGTGTACAAACGATTGATCCAGACCGAATATCGATAAAATCGATTCAACACGTTGAATCGAGACTGAATGGAATTAAAACTGGTAGTTAACAAATTACCAATAACGGGATCGATATTAATTTGAGTTTTTATCTAGTTATTTTATTGCGAAAGCTATGATATCTTGATTAAATCCATTATAGTTTTTTTGACCGTTATTTAGATTGAATAATTAAAAAACCTTGTTATTATTTTCATCGAACAGTAATAAGAATTCAGTAGCCTGAATTAAAAAAAATAGCTAAAAGCTAACTAGCGAATGTAGCTACCTTATTTTCATTTTAGACTAAAAGGTTTTACTTCGCTATGATGCTTATTAAAGTTTGATGCGACAATTTTTCAAAAGTTTTTTTTATTGGCTTTTAACAGCAAAATAAATATCAAAGTTTGAAATTTTTCGTTTTATTTTATTCCGAGAGGTTTATTTATGACTAATTCTATTAAAATATTTCGAGACAAAATGACTTATTGTTTATTTTTTGGCATCAAAGATATTCCAGTAGGTACTTTGCATATTAATCTAGAGGTTGCATTTAATTAAATAAAATAGGTTTATCCGTTTTCAAAGGTACCAAGTAAGATTATTGATTATGTGCACACAGTAGGTGAGTAACCCATTTATAACAACTATAATACCAAGTGAGATATTCGCAAATCTAAGAATTTAGCGACATATCATTCATTACAGCTTTTATTTATAGCACTTGCATTAACCGACGGATTTGACTCGTTAATCAAATTATTAAAAATCTTAGTTTTATCGACAAAAAAATGTTTATTGTTTACAACACTATAGCCACTAGAATCAATGAAAATACATAATCGGCGAGTTAGACAAGCCAAGTTTTAATACAGATTAATGCCAACACTTGAGTTTTCCGTCGGACTCGAGTGGGCGCGAATCGAATCGATAATCGACGATCGTTAATTACGATCGCTCGCGTCGCGCGCTCGCGGCCGACTGCCGAGGGCGCTCCGCCCTCGGGCCTCGGGGTGCCGCGACCTTACCAGTGACAGCCGACCCTTTAGGACATCGGTGGCGTTACTATTAGTTTTTATTTTTTTAATTTTATTTAGATTACTGAACTGGAGACCGAGGATGGGACGCAGAAAACAAGGCAAACCAGCTGCCTGTTGGAGTGACGACATCGCCAAAGTTTGCCCATTATGGAAAAGGATTGCACAAGACCGAGAAGCTTGGCGTGCATTAGAGGAGGCAGTAGATAAATTAAGCTGCAAAAGAAGAAGAATTTAATTTAGATAGGAATAAATGAAGGAAGAAGAAGGCCTTTGCCCAACAGTGGGATCTATACGACTGAATAATAATGTCGTGTACTTTTCGTCATGTGTGTATGTTGTTTCAGATTTAGAAGGGAGGTCTAATGTAATCGAGTTTAGAGTAAGAAGAAGCGAAATCTGATTGATCACATACCGCTTTACAAGCAATGTTATACCACTTTTTAAATACAATGTTTGGCATATGACCTCGCCTGGTGTAAATTGATGCCTTTGCTCTGAGCTGACTTTACTTAATATTGATAAATCACATATTAGTTCCATAATTACACAATGTGCGATAAATACATACATTTCAATCATGTTTTATTAGCAAGTCAGGTGTGTGATTAATAAAATTAATTAGAAATGGGGTCAACTAGAATCAGATAAAATTCGTCAATAAATTTAATTTTGCAACATGTCGCAATACAGTAATACCTAATTTAAGACGTGGAAATAAATCAAGAAACACACTACTTTTACTTTTTTATGGGCGGAAGCCGCGGCGTATAAGGACATTCGGTAAATTAGATATTTTGACACATTTATCACTCACAAAATGTTATACCAAAAGGATTTTCCCCTTTTTTAAATACTTTTTTTTACAAAAATACTTTATCGTTTAATCTTGAAAAGCCACTTTGCCCTGGACTAAATGGGTTTAACTAATAGAGATGCTGTATTTAATTCAGTCTGAACAAATATATTTGTTAAGAATGCAACAATGTAAAAACAAATGACCAAAATGCAGCCTTTTATAAAGATAAAAACCACAGATAAAAACTATAAAAACACCTCGAAATTAGAACTAGGAATCTCACTATTAAATTTCTCGATTCAATCTCAGTTTTCAGTTCTAAAACCCGTGGTAGCGCCGCCCCGCCTCTCGGTCATAATTAGTAGGTATTGGTCTCGATTCGCGATTGGTGATCATTCGGATGTGCACAATGTAACAAAAGTTACTGAGTACGGTTCGTTACACACACTTTTTGTTATGTATTCATTGTTTGAGTTGAAGTGAGGCGTAGAAGGGAACGGCGTGAAAAATCTAATTGTCGCTGCGTGAGGATGCCAATTTAGAAGCTAGCATATAATTATAATGAACTAGCTTTTGCCTGCGGCTTTGCCCGCGTGAATTTCCCACGGGAAAAATGCGTTTTCCCGGGATGAAAAGGACTCTAAGTCCGTCTCAGTACTTCTAACTATGTTTCAGGTGAATTTGTTTGTTTGTTACCTCATCACGCTTTATCTAATAAACCACTGTTCACGTGGGAAATTCATATGGGAGATGCCGCGGGCAAAAGCTAGTTATTTATATTTGACACAAGATCAAAAAAGTTCACATTTCCAATTTAAGTTTTTCCAAAATGGCGGCACTCCCACACATAAAAACCGATTGATTCGCTAACGCGTTCACTTTCGATAATATCCGTTATTTACTGAGTTAGTTAGTCACCCTCGAGGGCCGAGAGGGTAGCCTGTAGCCTCAGGGCATGTGAAGTGGAAGGCCCTTATGCCTAAACATGTTCAGAAACACATAAGCTTTGACTGTGGCTTTACGCGCTTAAAAGTTTGTCTATCTTCTATAAATTATAACTCAAATGTGACTGACTGACATAGTGATATATCAACGCACAGCCCGAACCACTGGACGGATCGGGCTGAAATTTGGCATGCAGGTAGATGTTATGACGTAGGCATCCGCTAAGAAAGGATTAACGCGAGCGAAGCCGCGGGCAAAAGCTAGTTTAAAATAAAAATCAAACTTTGTTCTTTTTTACAGTTAAAAGTTCAGTCAGAATCTACAAGGCAAAATGATCATTAAGGCTAGGCAATTAGGTCTTCGAGGTATGATTGCACTTTAACTCTAGACTGTACCTAATCAATTATGCACCTTATACGAATGTGTTTAACCTAAGGGATCATCAACAGACAAGTCATATGCTATAGTTATCTAATCCGCGTTTCATATTAAATATTTATGTACCTACATACATAGTTAAAACGTTTATTTATTTGTTAACGAATTTATGACGTCACACCATGGCCGACTACATTGTTTATGAATTTTTAAAATCTGTCTTGTTGTTTATTAAAGTCAATACATATTGGTCACCTGAAACTTTGGTAAAATATTAATAAGAGTAGGTACCTATTGAAAAAACTATTAGTTTAAAAAAAAATAAACATTCATATTTCAACAAAGAACTGGCCAATTTGTATCGAATACAAAGTTGCAAATGAATAGTAAAAAGAAAAATAAAACGCATTGTGACGTGCACTGATTTTGAAAGAAGAACGCGCGTCGATTGGCTGATAGCCCGAGGCAAAGATAGCGGGGTGCCATGCTGCCAGTCTTTCATCCGGAAATACGAATTTTATTTGTGTAATTTAGTTTTGGAATTAATAAAAAAGTACTTAACTATATATTTTTTTATTGAAGATACTTATTGAAAGCATTTACAGTACTTGATGACCCGTTATTCCAATATAATTTAAGGAAAATAATAACGTCAAAAGATTCTTAATAAATCGATTCTCAAAAATTGTTTTTGACAACCTTTTTTTAGTGAACTAAAGACGACATCATAACGCGTGGCGTGGGTAAAAAAATTCAAGAAAAATAGAAAGATATCCGAAATTTATAGGAAAAATAAACAAACACCAAGTCCTTCGTTCAATCTACGCATAAAAAGAAATGCGATAAAATATATGGTTATCAATTTTTACGTCAACCCTTTTGATGACGTTGACTGTGTTGGTATTTGATTTATTAATTTCGCAGCGATACTCAAGTCTTCGGTAGTATAGTGGTCAGTATCCCCGCCTGTCACGCGGGAGACCGGGGTTCGATTCCCCGCCGGAGAGAATTTTTTTATAATGTAGATTTATTTTCTTTCGTTGTATTTGAATGATTTACTGTTTTATTTCCAAATACCTAAATAAAATGTCGGAAGTAGCCTTACTCTTTGTAATTTAAATTAAAAGAACAATAAACATCGATAATATTTATAAGAATGCTGTTTAGAGGTCTCAAACCTACTATATCGATTAGAATGAAATACATTTTTGGGAACTAAAACTTTTCTAACTAACTAAAAATTTTCTTCTTCAAGTTAGCTCTCGTCTCTAGGAAATTGCAAATTCCAAGCGAAACCGGTAACTGCTGAAAAAATAACCGCATTTGAACCACTGAGGTCAACCGGTCCGGAAATGACCCGTACATTTTGGCGGCAAAAACTTACTTAATTATGAAATTCTTAACCTGGCAATAAAGAGAAAAAAAAAAAATTAAGAAAGCCGCCGCGGTTTTCGTGCAAAATAATGTAAATACAGAATTGCAGCTCAAGTATTTATTAAGATACATTAACGTACGAAGAGGAGTGTGATATCTTTGACGTACCTAATTATGTATGGGACAGGACTGTCTGTGTGTCATATATGTGAATATTTTTCTGGTGGCTGTGGCTAATATAAACGCATGAAGGGATTTTTAAAGGTAAAACTTATCGATCTTTATATCTGAGATTTCGTTCCAACCAAATAAATTTGACAGTATAATGAGGTAGGTTAGACTGTATTCTGTGTCAAAATTCCACTAAAAATACAACAAATTTATATAACAAATCACATACAATCGTGTACATAAATGTATATAACAAATCAAATTCAATAACATTTAAGAATACAAAGGTTTACTTTAGTAGCACGGACGAACCAAATCGTCTTAAATTAAATCGAATATATTATTAGAAAAAATAAATAAAAAATGAAAATCATCAACATTTCAGGAAGTCCACTGCTAGAAAAAGGCCTTTTATATGGATTTCCTAGATAATTATAATTCAATTCAATTCATTTATTGCGTTTCATATCATACATTCACTTATAACTACTAATACAGTTACTGGTTTAGGTAGGTACAATATGAACCCTGTCGGGTATTAGCAAATGTAGAAAGATGGACAATTTAGACTACTTTTCCTAATATATATATATTTTTTAATTTTCAGTTTCTTTTGCCAATGATATTTTTTCTGTAATATTTGTAATTTGTGTGTCCGTTCCGTTATGTTCTCGGAAACGCGTGATTGATTCCGCCGCGGCCGCCCATTGTGGCATTTTTAATCTGTGATTGTGGTCACTTGACCACTTGGTCAGCTGTTTGTCTCTGCTTTTGTCTATATTGTCAAAATATTAACTTTTACGATTTACGACCGTTATTTTGTAGATATCAAAGCAAATATTTGTATATGCTGTATTGCTACATTATAATTTGATAAATAAATTGTTTTTTAATAAATGTAGTGTGGAACGGAGTTTGTTGCGCCGCCACTTCTCCATTTGGAGGCGGTGGTAACCTTAGCTTTAAGTAATTTTATGACGTCAATTAACTAAAAAACAAGAATATGACGATTTAAAAGTGTTATTTTTAAACCTACTTAAATAAAAACAATATTGACTTTGACTTTCTGTAGTTTAGGTAGGTTGCTCTCTTCTAGAAAATAGCACTTAAGATTGAAGAACCATTCGACAGTTCGAATTCGCGATAATTTAGTTATCTTTATCATAGTCCTAACCTAACTAAGATTATAAATGCGACAGTGAGTTTGTTTGTTTATTTATTTATTTGTTTGTTACCTCTTTACGTTTTAACAACTAAACCAATCTTGCTGAAATTTCCTAATTTATGATGATTGGGTAAAAAATAAAATAAATGATGCTATTTAAATAATAATTGAATGTCACTTTAATTGACCAATTTTGTTTATAACATGGTTTACTATTTTTTAAGTTCTAATTATTAAAGTATAATGGGAATGCTTTTTGACTCCATTAAAAGTGACGTCACTGTTGAGTACTGTCATACAAATCCCATATAAATTATTGTTTTTGACATTTAGAAAAAAGTATCTAATTTGACTTGTTGTCATCTACCCTGTTAGAAAGTACTGAAAAGGACATAGGGTACCTTTAAACCCGGGAAAAAACAGAGTTCCCGTGGGAAATTCGTGCGGGCGTAGCCTCAAAATCTAGTAAAATATGACTAGTTTATTGAAGCAAAAGATTTTTTTATACTTCAACCACAGATTATGTAGATCAATTACATTGCAAAAGATTGATTAAATCATGTTGCAAAATTTAATATCAATAAAAAGTTTATGTACCATTTAACAATGACAATAAGTCAGACTATCATTGCTTCTATTATCATATTATACATTTATTATATTCAAATTAAATCCGAAAATCGTATCAATCTTAATATTATTGCATCAGTTCAATAAATAACAATATGACTTACAAATTAAAGCTTAAATTTCAATGTCACATGTGTATGTCTGTATGTATCGCAAGTATTGAGTAATACTGAAGTGGGCTACGATTTGGGAGCAACTTTCTATAAGTATAAACAAGTATGACTTATTCGATGTATCGTATGAGTTGGTACGTAACTGCTGTCGAAATTTGTATGTGAGGGATCATTGGAGCTGGCGACATAGTTTGTACTAATCTGATTCGTTGGATTGTACGTCTTTATGTAATTTTCTAATGAGGAAAATTTACTTGCAAAATCCTAATCCTTTCCTAACAAATATTATAAACGCGAAAGTGAGTTTGTTTATCAATTTGTTTGTTTGTTACCTCTTCACACTTTATCTACTGAACCAATCTTCCTGAAATTTCGCAGTATTGAGAAGGACCTTCCATTATGTACTGTACTCCTAAAAATGTTGTGTGCAATACTACTTATATTACTTAATATTATAAATGCGAAAGTTTGAATGTGAGTTTGTGACTTTGTGAATTTGTGAGGATGTTTGTTACTCAATCACGCAAAATCTATTGGACGAATTTCGATGAAATTCGGTGTATGGGTAGAAAAAAACCGGGAATAGCACATAGGGTACGTTTTTTCATCTGAATTGTAATGTTCAAATTTCTGTGATTGTATCTTGTTCAATAAAATAAAATCTCGGGAAAAAGTACTGTTCCCGTGGGAAATTCACACGAGCGAAGCCGAGGGCAAAAGCTAGTTACAAAAAATTGGCCTCAAAAGATGAACAACAATGGAATTATTCAAGAGCAGTATCATTTTTTTATATCAACTGGAAGTATTCGAAACTATAACAATCAATTACCCAAATGACCAAATGCGTTAGTACAGAAGGGTGTCATTTCGCAATTTCAATAGGTCGTGACTTGGATTCCTGGTAGATGCATAATCATAATCACGACACGCAAATTCGTGCCAATTTGGTGCCAATTAACTGATAAGCCACAACACTAGCAGACAAATTAAGGTAGAAAAAAAAAAAAAAAGAAACAATTGACACATGAAAAAAGGGAATATCTATCTATAATAGGGGACCGGACAAGGTATGAGAATAGTTAAAAATATGTAATTTTATAATAGAATACATATAATTAAATACATTTTGCGACTTTGAGAAAACGAGTTTATTCTCCAGAGAATTTATTAGAGTTCAAACTTCTACGGAAATTCCATTTTCTACGCGTGACGTCATATGAATGTACATTTAGTTAGGGGCGTTTTGGTATCGTCCAAACATCGCTTAAAAATGTGAATTGTTTATTGCTGTATTTTGGGAAATATTTTGGTTGTGGAGGTGATTCTTTTACCCCTATTATGACGTTATTTTATGCAAATGAATTAGTTATTATTTAGTTATTTTATATGTGAGTACCACTTTTGATTTGCCATTATGCGACGTAATTGTGTACGTTTCATAACTAAGGGTTTTGTAGATAGATTTATAGATAAGACGTTTATTTTCATCAACTGACTGAGACACATACAAACATATCAGATCGGAACCAGCGGACGAACTCGCGGACAAAAGCTAGTTTTTGTATAAGTCCTTTTTACAACAGCCATGTTATTGGTTAGAGATTGTACTACGAGTATTCCCTATCATCAATACATATAAATAAATTCCGTTACTGACCGACTGAGTAACTGAAAGACAATGCACAGCCAAAACTACTGGGCATAGAAAGCTGAAATTTGGCATGTAGGTTCCTTAGGGAGTGTAGGGAAGCACCAAGAGAGGATTTCCCAGAATTCCCACGCGAGCAAATTCCCGGACATATGCTAGTTATTTAATATATCACAATCGTTGCTTCGTCCAACTGTCATCGCATACTTTAAGTTTGACTACCGAATTAATGGAAAGAGAGTTAGAAAAAAATAATTTTTTTCTATAATGGAAAGCTACTAGCCGGGACGGACCATTCGTTATCTATGGCGTTGTAAAAAACACAATGGCGGTGTATAAACGAACTGGCCATATATTATTGTTATTCGAATACTGTTCTATTAAGACGCGCGGTTATACCATTTGTCTTTTTGGCAATATTTTTTTTTTTATTTATTAAAAGTGTGAAAAATGAACTGGCAAAGTTTAAAAGTGAAGTAGAGTTCATTGGGATAAGTAGAGTTCATTTCTTTTCATTCATTTCATTTTCGACGTACATAAAATATTTGGGAACTAATTTATATACAGCATTTATCAATAACATTTTAAATTTCTTCTGAGATATCATATAGTTATATTTTTATAAGTGTAAAACATATACTGATATGTAACGATTTCAGTGCTTTAGTCCACAGAGGGTATAAACATTACAGAGAATACAGAGTATTCTTAAAATATTCCGTCTAGACCAGTTACGTTTCAGAATGCCAAAATAAAAATAAGGAAAAACGAAAACCCTAACAAGCCGAAACGTATAGAGAACCAATAGTAAGATCAATAGTTGTGAAACATAGTACGGTAGAGTTGGTGCGTAGGCGGCCGTGCGTCTGCAGAGGCCTGTGGTACACGCGACACGCGCAACGACCTGCCTAGGGCTGGCCATACAGAAAAAAAGACGAATTCTAAAAATATTTAAATAAAAAAAAATATTCATTCGCAGAAATAAAAATTTACTGCTGTCAAAAAAAAAAGAAAATAATATTTAGATATTGAAAGTCTGTGTTTATTTCTACAGCGTACTGGCAGGTATTGAAAAAAGAAGTCAGTTTCACAAGTAAAAATTTAGTGATAGAATCTAGAACCGAAAAATTCAACATTTTAAATTACTGCTGTTGATTTTATTATTATTATTTTTTTCTATGTACTTATGTATAAATAAACGTATTTCGTATAAAAGAAACTAAACGGCGTCGTAATTTTAAAAGGGGTCCCTATATCATACTTATGTCCTTTTCCAATTTTTCAAAATTTAAGTATTCTCATTCGCACTATGAACTTTAGATCCTAAATAACCCATCATTTGACAAATATAAAACACGGTTAAAGAAAAACATTAACTTACATTGCCCTTTCAAGCGTTACAAGTTTTCAAGCCCCATTCAGAGGTCATCGCATTCTAGTCATGATGACAAAAAATGTGGTCATTGGGCGCTTGACATATTTCCACGGTAGGGCTTTGTCACACAGCAAGCTATGCTACTAGATGAGATCCATAATTATAATATAAATGCGAAAGTCGGTCTGTCTGTTACGCTTTCATGGCTAAACCGCTGGACCGATTTTGATGAAATTTGGTCTGAATATAGTTGAAGACCCGGGGTTAAAAAGTCTACTTTTTTTTCAAAAATTAACTCATAAAGGGGCATCAAGGGGCATTAATAGGGGGTCAAAGTTTGTATAAAAAACACTTAAGATATATTTTTTGTAACTGCAGCTAGTCTATAACATTTTCTCTTTGATGACCTGTTGCAAAAAATGATTAAATTTTTTATTCAGACAAATAAACTTCTTGATTTAAAATAAATACCTATGATAATAAAATAGTTTAAAGTTGTCTTTGTTATAACAAGCCTATGGGTTCTGCCTGAAATAAAAAAAAATATGTTTTTCTAAATAGTCGCGCTGTAATAATACGTTTTTTTAAAGAAATAGACGAAATGAACCTTTATATAGAAAGAAACGAATTTTGAAACTTAGAATTGAAAAGTATGCATAAAAAAGCAGAGTTACTATTAAGCTATACTATGTTAGCTAACTATTTAGCTGGCACTGTGCACAGCGTTAATTCATCCAACCCACACACTGTATAACAATACCCAAAACATACAAGATTTTTGCTAATTGGATAAGGCTCCATTATGTCTGTGAGGCGTCATAGTTGGTTCTATGGTATATGGCAAAACTGTGAAAATTCACACCTAACTCAAAAAGTCTCTACATTGAGTTTTTTCGCGGTATGGTAGGTGACCAATTTTTGAATGAATTGATGAATTTTTTATCAATATACTAGCATGGCCGAGCCTTTGTTCCCGTGGGAATTTTGAGAAATCCTCTCATAGTGCTCCCCTGCACTCCCTAAGTAATCTACATGCCAAATTTCAGCTTCCTACGCCCAGTAGTTTTGGCTGTGCGTTGTCTGTCAGTAACTCAGTCAGTAACGAAAGTTGGGGCGAAAACACATTGTTTGTATGTATGTTTGTTCTGCGATAACTCTCGAACCGTTGAATTCATTTCGATGATATTAAGAGTACGTGTAGCAACTATCTATAGAATTTTTAAGTTCGTTGCGCAACAAATTCGGTTCAGCCGTTTTTGAGATATACGCATATTTTTAAAATAATAATCGCGGCGAACCACTAGTATATATATTAATGACCTAATCATGTTGTGTCTAAAATACTAATTTGTCTACCTTTCCCATTATTGTGATCGATATGTTTACAAAACGTAGAAATAATTCATTTTAGACAATGCGTCCAATTCCCTAGAATGCTAATGCATATTTTTAAAACATTTTGAAAACTTTGTCACTGGCAAATAAATATGTAAATTGTAAAACATTTCACATGATTATGTCTCATAAAATTTAAGACTGTTTCGGTAAACACATAAAAATAAATTATATTTTTACTAGCGGCCCGCCCCGGCTTCGCTCGGGTGGACAATATATTTGTTTTTAGGGTTCCGGACGTTATAAGATCACTTTGTTGTCCGCCTGTCTGTCAAACTTTTTTCTCAGGAACGTTTAAAGGCCGATTTAAATCTTTGCTTAAAGGTATGAAATTGATATCGAATACCTACTCGGATCCACGGTCTCTTTCAGCAAAAAAGTCGGTAAATGTTGCTAATTGTCGCATAATAGCGATTTCAGACAGCAATTAAAAACCTATGGAGTACTTCCCGTTGACCTAAAATTATGAAATTTGGCAAAAAGCAAGGTCTAACAGTACTTATCTATACATATAATAAAACAGTAAAAATATTTTGTCTGTACATTTAGTATTTTTGACTGAAATGGATAGAGGGACACAAAGAATAATAGAAAGCAAAAATATTGTTTTTGAATTTCTTGCGGCAGCAACAGCGGCGCGGGATTGGCGGACTCCGCGAGTATATTTTAAAACGTTTTCACCATGAGTTTTATCAGAGAAGCTTTTATTAGCGAAATATTACATAGACCCCCAATATGGATGTCGAAACATATGTCTATCAATGTGCTGTAGCAGTAGCGGATGTAGGGGGGAGGGCACGGGGGCGGGGGGGACCTACTGTGGAGGGAAATTCCATAACGTTGCATTATGAAATTTTTGCCCATCTGCTCCTTCTGCAGTGGCGTAGTGAGAACCGAAAGTCAAACGTTTCCACACTCATTCTAGTGTAGTCATAAAACTTATTCGGATGTTTCCTATAATCTTGGTATAAATTACGAAATTCTCCGTGAAGGTATCTATTTTCTTTAGTTCGTGCACTTCCTTGCTGATATCGAGAATGTCATATTAAAAAAATTGCTACTTTCAAAACAAAAAGGGATAATTTCCGACTCTCCGAATACGTCCACGTAAACCGCTCCGCTAACCGCTACTGAGAGTACGTGGCGTGCTTTGCTTTTCGCCCCGCCCGCCGCGCCGCTTAGACTCCCGCGCAGCGCCCCGCTTAGACCGACGCTATCTATACTATTAAGTATGTATTCTGTGCCGACGCGCAAAGTCGTAAACCGGCCGTTGGAGCTATAATGTGAGATGCTTTGTGTGTACGGATCCCTCGATGCGCGAGCTTGACTCGCACTTGGCCAGTTTTTAGGGTTCCGTGCTTCAAAAGGCAAAAATGGAACCCATATAAGATCACTTTATTGTCAGACTGTCCGTCTGTCTGTCAAACTTTTTTTTCTCAGGAACGCTTAAAGGTATCAAGTTAAAATTAATACTGAATACTCGGATTCACGGTCTCTTTCAGCAAAAAAATAACCAAAATTATACGTCAACGCGATTAGGAGATATTACCGTAAATGTTGCGAATTTGCGATTTCAGACAGCAATCAAAAGCTATGTATTATATGGGTACTTCCCGTTGACCTAAAATTATGTAATTATTTTTTTTAATTAAATATGACAATAAGCAAGGTACAACAGTACTTGTACAGTAATAAATCTGAAAGTTGTAAATATGTTGTTGTAAGTCTAAAAAAAAGTGTTACAAACTTATTTTTGCGCTCGATGCAGTATTAATCCTTGGGATCGAACTACAAAGTTAAGTTTGTTTTTGAAATTAGTTGGTCTTTTAGTTAGAGCTATAATGTGAGATAATATGTGAATGAATATGATATTTACATTATTACCTCCTAAAATAAATAGATACGAAAATGCGCCTGCAGTACTTATATACCTACTGCTGCGCCTAGCGTCTTTGCGAGTGCAAGGTGGTTACGCGGCGCATTGGATAACTCGTAGTATTTCGTAAACTATTAATCCAAATTACATGCGGTAAAAAGCAAATATTAAATATATTAAGTACTTGTGATGATAGACTTGTTTAATTTGATAAGGATTAATAAACTGTGGTTATTATCACCAGTTAAAAAACACCTAAGGATTTTAATTATTTTTAAAACATAAAAGTGGTTATTGTGGCTGAAATATAAAAGCTTGATATATGCTATCGCGGACTTTTTTGTAGACCTATTATAGATACACAATTCCTCCATACATGGTTTTGATACATCTCTTAGGGATTGGACAGCGTTTTCGATGAAAGCTGCCGGGCGGCTAATTTTTTTCCGACTTCCTTAACAATTATCGTCATATTTCAACTAATATACACAAAACCTAAACAAATTATACACTAAAACCTTCCTCATGAATCACCCTATCTATTAGTGAAAACCGCATGAAAATCCGTTGCGTAGTTTCAAAGATTTAAGCATACAAAGGGACATAGGGACAGAGAAAGCGACTTTGTTTTATACTATGTAGTGATGAAGTGGCGTTTTTCACCTGGTAAGTTAATAACGTTTCACTTGCATGTTTTTACATAAATAATAATTATTTATTAGACAGGAACGGAAACAGCAAAAAAAAAGTAAAATAAATGTCTCCAAATTTTTATTGGTGACTTAGGATTGTCACCAATAAAAATTTAACCAACCAACTAATATTAGAAATGCGAAAGTGAGTTTGTTTATTTGTTTGTTACCTCTTAATGCTTTATCTACTGAAACAATCTTCCTGAAATTTCGCATACACATAGTTAGAAGTGCTGAGAAGGACATAGGGTACCTTTCATCCCGGGAAGAAGCACTGATCCTGTGAGAAAAACTGAGAGGGTATTAATTCCCAAAAATACTTTAATGGTTTAGAAAGCATAAATTTGAACGATCCTTTTTTTTATGCGTCTGCCTTCTAAGAATCATGAGTAAAAAAATTAAGAAGTGTTGTCTTAGAAATGAAACTAATTTATTGACGGACCGAGGTTTCGTAGAACTCTTAAAACTCACATCTGTTAACCACTTGTGACCTTGTGTTATCGGACATAGACGTAAAAACATTGTAAGTTATTACGAAAAATTCCAGAATTTTTCAACGAGGATAAAGCTATTCTCTGTTCCTTTTACACATTGCTAAAACAAATATGTTTTGTTTCATGGTTATGAGAGATACGCCCCGGATGACTGCAGAGCCAATGAGAAAGACAGAGCAGGGACGCACACGCATCATCGAGGGTTGATCGCGGGGATGAAAAATGATGCGGAGAGAGGAGAGGCATTTCGTGGGGGATTCATCGTATCGCAGTGTGTTCGTTTAGACGTGTTTGCAGTGAGACGTAATAATTACTTTTTGTGGGAGATTTAAATATTTTGCTTTTGTTGGGTCGATATGAGCTTAGAATTGAATTGGGGTAGGAGTGTGCTGTATATTGGCAAGTCCTAGAAAATAAGTTTTCAGTTTTGTCAAGGTTTGGTTGCAAAAATAAAAAGAAAATAAGTAAATTACAAACCTTTACGAAACACTTAATTTTACCGAACTAAAACTGATCTTGAAGGCTTTGCCTGATTCATGTAAATAATATCCTCAGTTTTAGTTCCATTTTCCCTTTTATTGTTTTGATTTCCTGAAAGCTTTTAAGCTAATTAAAGTATAACTAATAAAAATATGTGTCTGGTAGGGACTGAATATTCATTCTGAATATTCGGCAGCCCGAGGTCTAAGGGTCCTATTTCAATAGAAATTCGACATTTGCACGCAATCTTAAATTCGGATATCTAATGAAATATAGAGTGGAGGGGACACAATTAAAACCATAATAATGCTGTGATTTTATTTCAGCTAGAATTAAGATTGTCTGTGTGTATATTTATTGTTTAAGATCTATTTAGTATTTTCTTTAATTGTGTGTGAGAATCAGAATATAAACACCATTTATTTCTCTTGAGTCTTTTAAATTACCATTCCTCTAATTAGGACATCTTCACTATTTAATAGATCAATTAACAATTCATTTCATAATAAAAATGCTATCATCATCCTAAGCCATAAGGTATGAAATAGTTTCTATTAGTTTAAAATAGGCTAAGACCCTGATAATTATTAAACTAGTATCTTAAATTAACCTCTTTGCTATTACTCAAATTTAATTGTCTTTTACTTGTCCATTCAGGACTTGAAGAAATATAATATTAAATCTATTTCTCAGGGCAGAATTCTACACCAAAAAGGTGAGGATTCTACAAAGAATTTAATTAATTTGCCAATAACATCAATATTTGTATACGGCTCAAACAAAAGAATAATAAAGGTATCAGCCCAAAAGACTAGCTAGCAACCGCTCCATACAATGGAACGTATATACATTATTGAATACCAACGGTGCGCACCTTCTAATTTCAAATAATACAAAAAAAAATAATAATTATAATAAAGTTGGTATTCAGAGATTATATTATCTCAAAGATCACATATGAATGGGCGGGGCACTATCTGCAGATAAGTGGCCCCATATCATACCTGTTACTCTATCGAGTACAATTTATATGGTCTGAAAACAGTACCAATCAATAGGCTTACAAGCCTTTATTTGAACCTGATTCATTGACAATCCTAACTTCATTATTAGTTCACAATATTACTATTTATCAGATTATTGAGATATTTAAATGTATGAGCAACAGACGTGTCAATCAAAGATAGTCTATTGTCATACGATAAAGGCTGTGTCAATTAATCAGTTGTTCTAGAGCAATATATGAGCATTTATGTTATTGAAGAGGGCTTTGATGTAATTATTTCGTAACGTCTCCAGTACGGGGTTTGGCCAAGCCCCAGGAACACGAGGCGACGTGTTCAAACACCCTAGCTTTGCGAGAAAATATTATCATACCTATTTGGCAAAATAGCATTTTTTAGAAAATAAAATACGGACCCCAGGGGTAACCGTTACACGTGGTGACGTGGTCCAGGATTCAGTATCTGCTACTTCTTTGAATTAGCAACTGGATAAAATTATTTGGTTTACTACTTAGATTTTATATTATAAAAAAAAAAAAAAAAACACAACGTAGATATTTTTATTTTCAAATTATTAGTCAGACGATCACAACAGATGAATAATACTCAGATTAATCAAACGTATTAACTGAGCTTAAGCTTAATATATTAATAAATTTATTGATGATAAATATATTTTCCTTATTAGTAGGAAATAGATATAATTTGATTTATATATTACAGTATTCTAACAATTTGAATTCAACAGAATACAAGTAAAGTCCTAATAAACTAGGAGGGATCTTAGTCTTCAATATTAGAATAAATTATAATTGGTGTTTTTATTTGCATTCTCATACAAATACGTCAACATGTCCCAAAACACAAGATCACGAGGTCGTAAACGGCGCATTAATGAAAATTTAACAAATCAAGGTCAACCACAAGATGTAGATTTACAGAATTCTATTGTTGATACGATTAAGCAGGTATTCCGCGAAAATCTAGATGACTTTGCTAGAATTTTATTAGCTGAGACAAATAGGCAACGTTCCTTAAGTAATTCACCTTTATTAGCAGATAACGGGTTAGGCCAGAGTGATTCAGTAGAGCGAACCACTCCAGACACCGGTAGTCTAGGTAATGGAAGCGTAACCGGCGGAAATATAATTGTTCTCAAGCCTGAGATAGAAAAGCCTCTTTTCAAGGGCAATAATGGGGCTAGCACAAACCCTATGCGTTTTCTATGTAAGTTGAAAAAGTACATACGAAATATTCGTGGAGAAGATAGAGCATGCGATATCGCTTTAGATTGCATTAAGGGGTCTGCATATAACTCCATGGAAATTTATAGCGATACTTGGAACTCATTTGAAGATTTTGAAAAGGACTTTATTAGGGTTTTCTGGGGCCAAACACAGCAGGAGGCCGAAAAATTTAGGTTAATGAATACATATTGGGATGAAGAACAAGGTCTTAAGATGAGTGAACACTTTTCTCAACAATTAAGTGACTTTAGGTATTTTACCATTTCGATGAGTGAGTCTGAAGTAGTAAATTTCGTTATGCGTCATTATCCTGAACAAGTACAAGGTCTGTGGTTTGCAAGACAGGGACCACGTACAATCAGTATGGGTGCTGAATTTCTTAGAGAAATCGAATCAAATGTAGTAAGTAGGTCTAAAATGGTTGATAACATTTCTTTTAGACGAGGTCGGGGTTTAGGACAGGGTTCATGGAGAGGCAGGAATAAGGTTCACACGGAATTTCCAGTTAGCGCTGCGATACAAGCAAGTACGCGCGGACGCGGGTCATATTTAAATAAAAGTAGAGGTCGCGGTCGTGGAAATTCATATCGTGGAGGCTATAATCGAAGCAATGGTGGCTTCAATTTTCCAGCAATTAAATGGGATAAATCTACGCAGGAATTTAACAACTCTGCAGCTGCGAGCCGCAATATAGGGAAAAACCCTAATTTAGAAAACAATCAGTCGGCAAACTCAAAAGTGCCCAACAATTAAGTCCCATTACTTGGTTGGTTTATATAGGGACATAGGTAAAACAATCGACAGTGGAAAGGTTAGTGAGTCATGACGAAGTACTATCTTATCTTAGCCGGTAAAGTTCAGGTAGACACACGTGTTAATTTTAAGAAGTTGCTTAGGTCAGTAATTGTTTTACTTAAGTTAGATTTTTTTTTGAACGAATGAAAGACGTTATTACTTGTGGGTGAAAAAAAAAAAAAAAAAAAAAAAATTGAAAGATGAATAAAAGGGGTAAAACATTCAGATTAAAATTAATTTGATTCAATATAACGATGAGTTGAGACAGGCAATTAATTGTTTGATAAGGCATAACATTGCAAGCGAAATACAAGAATGTATACAGTCTATAAATAATCATAATGATAATAAAGTTTTGTTATTCTAAATTTTATGAGATATAAGACAGTATTTTATCATAGCACCCATCCCATTTAACACCCATTTGTACTATGTTTCAAGCGAATAAATATATTTAATTTCATTTCATTAGCTATTATTTTCGTAAATTTATAGGTAGGAACGGCGAATAAACTAAGTCTTTGTGTCAACTTTTAATAAACAAGACTTATACAGACAAGACAAACAGATAGATAATATAATGTATAATGTAATCGGGTTTGGTAATAAGTAGATAATATCGGAGCAGGAATTGTGGGCCATTATTTTTACAATCTGTCTAAATTCTAAGCGTATGGAGATAGAAAGTCGTAATTGGCACCGATCTTATGAGTCTTATCTTTTAACATTCATGGAATCTTTTCACTCCGGGTACACTATTTTGGACGGTTTGAATATCAGGTACAATAAGTAAAGGAGACAGACAATGCCATATCTGATGTTTTGTCTCGCAACATAAAGGGAGTTAATGTCTTTATTATTTCAAAGGTGGCTTGCCGACAATTACAATTGTTTGAGGCAATAAAAAGGCGGTTGTTTGAAAACAATTTTTACAAAATTATGAGAATTGCAGATAGACGATAACAGTCTTCGCTCAATCATAAAATGTTTGCTCGGTCAAGGAGGGACGAATAATAATGAAAACGAAATAAGTTTATAGTTTATTATCAAGTTGGAGCAGTTACGCACAATAATGTTTGTACTTAGTGGACTTAGACGGTAATGCGGTTATGCTTATGTGGTTCATTTAGCACGTTACTATGGATGAAAATTAGATAATTAACGAGAATTTGTAAATAAACGCAGTTAGTTGTATGAGGTACAATAGTTCGTAATTAGTTTAGATATAAGTTGTTTTAGGAAGAAATAGGGTTATCACTGGGTTCGTAGACGGCGTTAGGTTATTATACAGTGTTAGGTTAAATGAGTTAGGCGATTAATTAATTAGGTTATCAGCTTTTAATAGGGTTAGGAAGTTAATTCGTGATAGGTTTAATTTAATAGACAGTTTAATTTAATAGTAAACTAGAGAAAAAAAAAAGGGTAGGTAGGTTTATATATATATACATATAGGTTACTTTTAAGGTTCTCTATCGTAATTGTTATGTTAAAATAAGGTTCCCAGCTCACATAATATTGACATTCTATATGAGCCGGAAAAGGAGGGAAATGAGAGGGTATTAATTCCCAAAAATACTTTAATGGTTTAGAAAGCATAAATTTGAACGATCCTTTTTTTATGCGTCTGCCTTCTAAGAATCATGAGTAAAAAAATTAAGAAGTGTTGTCTTAGAAATGAAACTAATTTATTGACGGACCGAGGTTTCGTAGAACTCTTAAAACTCACATCTGTTAACCACTTGTGACCTTGTGTTATCGGACATAGACGTAAAAACATTGTAAGTTATTACGAAAAATTCCAGAATTTTTCAACGAGGATAAAGCTATTCTCTGTTCCTTTTACACATTGCTAAAACAAATATGTTTTGTTTCATGGTTATGAGAGATACGCCCCGGATGACTGCAGAGCCAATGAGAAAGACAGAGCAGGGACGCACACACATCATCGAGGGTTGATCGCGGGGATGAAAAATGATGCGGAGAGAGGAGAGGCATTTCGTGGGGGATTCATCGTATCGCAGTGTGTTCGTTTAGACGTGTTTGCAGTGAGACGTAATAATTACTTTTTGTGGGAGATTTAAATATTTTGCTTTTGTTGGGTCGATATGAGCTTAGAATTGAATTGGGGTAGGAGTGTGCTGTATATTGGCAAGTCCTAGAAAATAAGTTTTCAGTTTTGTCAAGGTTTGGTTGCAAAAATAAAAGAAAATAAGTAAATTACAAACCTTTACGAAACACTTAATTTTACCGAACTAAAACTGATCTTGAAGGCTTTGCCTGATTCATGTAAATAATATCCTCAGTTTTAGTTCCATTTTCCCTTTTATTGTTTTGATTTCCTGAAAGCTTTTAAGCTAATTAAAGTATAACTAATAAAAATATGTGTCTGGTAGGGACTGAATATTCATTCTGAATATTCGGCAGCCCGAGGTCTAAGGGTCCTATTTCAATAGAAATTCGACATTTGCACGCAATCTTAAATTCGGATATCTAATGAAATATAGAGTGGAGGGGACACAATTAAAACCATAATAATGCTGTGATTTTATTTCAGCTAGAATTAAGATTGTCTGTGTGTATATTTATTGTTTAAGATCTGTTTAGTATTTTCTTTAATTGTGTGTGAGAATCAGAATATAAACACCATTTATTTCTCTTGAGTCTTTTAAATTACCATTCCTCTAATTAGGACATCTTCACTATTTAATAGATCAATTAACAATTCATTTCATAATAAAAATGCTATCATCATCCTAAGCCATAAGGTATGAAATAGTTTCTATTAGTTTAAAATAGGCTAAGACCCTGATAATTATTAAACTAGTATCTTAAATTAACCTCTTTGCTATTACTCAAATTTAATTGTCTTTTACTTGTCCATTCAGGACTTGAAGAAATATAATATTAAATCTATTTCTCAGGGCAGAATTCTACACCAAAAAGGTGAGGATTCTACAAAGAATTTAATTAATTTGCCAATAACATCAATATTTGTATACGGCTCAAACAAAAGAATAATAAAGGTATCAGCCCAAAAGACTAGCTAGCAACCGCTCCATACAATGGAACGTATATACATTATTGAATACCAACGGTGCGCACCTTCTAATTTCAAATAATACAAAAAAAAATAATAATTATAATAAAGTTGGTATTCAGAGATTATATTATCTCAAAGATCACATATGAATGGGCGGGGCACTATCTGCAGATAAGTGGCCCCATATCATACCTGTTACTCTATCGAGTACAATTTATATGGTCTGAAAACAGTACCAATCAATAGGCTTACAAGCCTTTATTTGAACCTGATTCATTGACAATCCTAACTTCATTATTAGTTCACAATATTACTATTTATCAGATTATTGAGATATTTAAATGTATGAGCAACAGACGTGTCAATCAAAGATAGTCTATTGTCATACGATAAAGGCTGTGTCAATTAATCAGTTGTTCTAGAGCAATATATGAGCATTTATGTTATTGAAGAGGGCTTTGATGTAATTATTTCGTAACGTCTCCAGTACGGGGTTTGGCCAAGCCCCAGGAACACGAGGCGACGTGTTCAAACACCCTAGCTTTGCGAGAAAATATTATCATACCTATTTGGCAAAATAGCATTTTTTAGAAAATAAAATACGGACCCCAGGGGTAACCGTTACAAAACGCGGAACAAGCCGCGGGCAAAAGCTAGTAGGTATAATATAAAAGTAACATATCTTTTTATTTGTAACAATTCTAGCTGTTGCTCGCGGGTTACATCGCGCTTAAGTAGCCTATATTCTTCCCGAACTTTCTCTTTATAACTAAACTAGCTTTTGAGTGTTTTTTCCACGGGAACAGTGCTTTTTCCTGGGATGAAAGGTACCCTATGTTATTTTCAGTACTTCTAACTATGTGTATGCGAAATTTTGGGTAGATTGGTTCAGTAGATAAAGCGTGAAGAGGTAACAAACAAATAAATAAACAAACTCACTTTTGCATTTATAATGTTAGTTAGGAGTACGATAGGATACTACAAAAACTAATGTGTAACAGAAAAGTAATGTTAATAAATGTTAGGTGACCAAGACTGTTTCATGAGTTTCTTTCGGCATTTCTTCTCAGCAGTGGTCGTTCCGAAATGCTAGTAGTTTGTAGCCTTGAGACATAATATATGAAAAAGAGCCTTCTTTGAAGGCCAAGTTTCAATAAAGAATTTTAGATTTTGATTTAATGGACAGTAAATAGATTTTTCACCTTACGCCCATGTGACGGTAGCGAAACGGCCAAGCCACGTATTTTGACTAAGGTTAGAGTTTGTAAAGTTAGGGTTCGTAGAGTTCTACATGAGATCTGATAATTTTTTGACAGTGCAAGCCTTATGGTCTCCTCTTGGCAACACTTTACATACATACATATTATCACGCCTTTTTCCCGTGGGGGTAGGCAGAGACTAGCGATTACCACCTGCTATGATCCTTACAGATCTCTCTTGCTTCCTCTACACTCATCAGTCTCTTCATATATGCTCTCCAGTTATGGGTGCTCCTAATATCTCCCTTTTTAAGGAGGTCCGCAATCTGGTTGGAGTGCGTTAATAACTTTACATAAAAATGTTTTTGTTGAGATAGAGCATCTTTAAAACATTATGGAAGGATCCATAACCAGTGATAACAATGTTTTATAATAACAGACTTGATGTTAAAACTTAATTTATGAACTTAATTTTTGATTTTACTTACTTGACTTGACCCGCAGTGGATCTTGGCTTCCGACACGAGATGACTCCAATTTTTGATTTTAAGCACTTTTTTTTAACAAAGTTTCATTGCTTAGTCATAAACCACTTCCAGGGTCCAAAGCGTGTTATTATAATCACATTTCGAAAAAGCCTTCGCTCATTGATTAATCATGTGGATAAGATTGCGAATTCCGACCGACAATGGAGTACAATGCGGAAATAATTGGGTCCGTAATCAATTTCGTATCTTTGGAATTGACTGTAGGAAGAAACTTGAGTTTTTAAATTGTCTTAAAATGTAAGATCATGAATTTTTTGAAATTTGGTAGGGAGTTTATAGATGAGTGTTGGATAACGAAAGCGACAACGTCTGAAAGATAACTTTGTGAAATAGTCATGTTAAGATAGACATGTCAAGAATGGAAAAAATACGGAATGAGTTATGTTACTAGGGAAGCATGAATGTTGAGAACAATGACAATGGGGAAAAACGCTTTAGAGATTTGGTGAGTTGGTAAATAAAAAGAATCCTAACTAATATTATAAATGCGAAAGTGAGTTTGTTTGTTACCTCTTCACGCTTTATCTACTGAACCAATCTTCCTAAAATTTCGCATACACATAGCTGGATGTACGGAGAAGGACATAGGGTACCTTTCATCCCGAGAAAAGGCACAGTTCCCGTGGGAAATTCACGCGGGCGAAGCCGCGGGCGAAAGCTAGTGGAGAATAAAACGAATGGAGCTTAAACTAATCCTACTAATATTATAAATGCGATAGTTTGGATGTGAGTCTGTGAATTTGTGAGTTTGTGAGGATGTTTGTCACTCAATCACGCAAAATCTACTGGACGGATTTTAATGAAATTCGGTGTACGGGTTGAAAAATATAGGGAATAGCACATAGGGTACTTTTTATCCCAAAATTCCCACGGGAGCGAAGCCCCGACGCGCAGCTAGTAGAAAAAAAAATTTTGGGGAATCCGCCTCTACAGTCACAGGTAATTTCAGTCATCAAAGACTGAAACTACTTCATTAAAACTATACATATATCCTAACTAATATTATAAATGTGAAAGTTTGTTTGTTTGTTTGTTTGTTACCTCTTCACGCTTTATCTACTGAACCAATCTTCCTGAAATTTCGCATACTCATAGCTGAAAGTACGGAGA
This sequence comes from Ephestia elutella, assembly GCA_018467065.1. Taxonomy (NCBI): domain Eukaryota; kingdom Metazoa; phylum Arthropoda; class Insecta; order Lepidoptera; family Pyralidae; genus Ephestia; species Ephestia elutella. Next base: position 9,597,001 of record CM031583.1, read on the forward strand.
AGGACATAGGGTACCTTTCATCTCGGGAAAAAGCACTTTTCCCGTGGGAAATTCACGCGGGCGAAGCCGCTGGCGAAAGCTAGTCAATTTATAAATGTGCGGAATAAGTTAAGAGGTTAAAAGTTTACAAACAGACAAATTTTGGCGGTGATCAACAAACAAACCACATTGAAAACCGTTTCACACTTTGAGACCAGGTGTTTCTTACGCAGTCCTTCTTCAGGAATCCCGCTGTGTGTGAGTAAGGCTTGGGGGTAAGTACAAAAGTGTCCAAGACGTGACGTGCTACCGTAAACACGGACCCGCCCCGCAGCAAGATAAGATAAAATTGATACCAGGTTGTACTTGAAGGTTAACCTTAGAACCTACTTGATGAAAGAAAAGAGTGTTATAATTAAAACTTACGTCTCCATCCTGGCTGTCACTTCCATTCAAGTATTCCCTCGTCGTGACGTCACCATTACTTAGTCCCTTTTCACTGTTCATTTCCATCTCATTGTCTTTCATATTATAGTCATTTAAATCATCATTGTCTATAGTCATTACTGATCTGGCCTCATCACCCACTTGCTCCAATTCTCCTGACATATCATCATTTACTGTAACATCTACAGGATGTCTCAATTCAAGCCTTATAGTTCTGTTGCAATCTTTATCTATAGTAATGTTAATTTCTGATGCGACATAGTCATCCTTTTTCCTTTTCAGGTTCTGCGGACTATCAACTTGTTTATCAATAATTTTAATGTTATTATTGTTACCAAATTTTAGTATATCCGCGGCCATTTTGTCTAAATCGTCGTTTTTCTTTCTTTTGAAATGGAAAATGTCTGTTAAATTTTCTTGCTGAGCCATATCTGAGTTGGTTCCGTTAATTTTAGTCATGGCGAAAGTATAGTTCTAATTGGTCGCATTGTAAAGACCTGTTGGGGGTTATCTGTATCCATTGTCGGTTTAACACGGCGTAAATCATTGGGAGATGATTATCTGGCCAGTTGATGACCGAGCCGACCGGCCAGTGTAACGAGACCTCCGCTTTCAGCTAATGATCCTATCGCAAAATCGATTTGTTCAGGACCCGGTTATGCTGGTCCAGATGTATTGTTACCGCGTTGGGCAACTATCGGTGAACTTTTACACGATTATTGTGCCGTCATTACGTTTCGTATGAGAATTCTATTTTCTTTAGATCGATGATTTTTGCTCCATCTCGCTCTAACTCGGTGCGTTGTCTCGCTCTTTTGGTCAGATAATGTTATTGTTTACTTGCCCCGTTATTGATGGTATAGGAAATTGGTGTGGATGCCAATATGTGATTATCTTCTGAAGAACTGTATTATGATAACTATATGTACAATCCAATTACCGACAAAGTTCTTATTTTGATTTAAAAACTTTTTTGTTACTCTAAATCACTGGCACTGATTTATTAACACTGGCACTCAATTCGAACAAAAAGAAAATATAATTCTAATTTAAATTTAAGGTCCGTTAATGGTCGCTTAGTTGATTAATTTTAAAATTTAGAATCTTGAGTTCAAATTTTGAATTTCCCGCGGTCGCCACGTGACGGGCGCGCGTCGCTCGAGGCTATCACATGGAGTGGGTGCGCGCGCAGGCGCACTGCCTCGAGACATGATAAAGATGGGGAGAACACAGTCCATGTATGAAAATCAGATAAATTATCATGGTATAACTGTTCTGGATTAAATTGTTCAAATATGTCAAATTTTATGGTCAGATAACAGCCATTGCCATTAACGATTCTTTTTAAAATGCTATAAAAAGTGTAAATTCTTCTTCTTCTTTATGTGCCTATTAACAATTCTTTATATCATTGAATGTTGGCAGTCAGCTCCTTAAATTTAGCCTTGTTCAAAGCCAGTCTAAACAGTTGTTCCACTGTCTTGATTCATGACACCCATTTAAATATTTCAAAGGTTTTATTCACATTTTTCAACTAAGCTAACGTTATACCTGTTATAAGCTTAAAGACAGAAAAATTATGTAAAACCTCACTCGACACAGAGAACGCTGTAGAGTTTTCGTGATTGATCTGAAAGCTTTGCATTTACTTGACCAAAAAAGCTTCTTGCTCGCACCAAACCGCAAATCTATACTTCGTTCCTTTCAAATCCAGTTTGTGTTCCAATGTGTGTTACACGCATGCTTAATACACATGTGTGTGTTAAATTTCGTTGATATTAAGGTGTGTTCTTGGGAGACCCAAATATTTGGTCCCATGTGACTACTGGATGCAGCGAAAATTCGCAGGTATTGTCCATGATATTTGATGGAATTTGAATGAATGAATTTGTGATTTGTCGGCTTCCGTGACGCAGTGGTAAGGTCGGTAAGGTTGCCTCTGAACTATGGGGTCCCAGGATTTATCCTCAAAGTATCTACATATATTTTGTCTTTAACAATTGCTCAATTGGTTGCCTGGAAGAAATTGCTTACAGCGATAAGACCGCCTTTTGCGCATCTTTCCCTTTTTTTTTTTTAGTTTTAAGTTACTTATGTATCTGTACGTTGTGATTACTTGCACAGTGTGCAAATAAAGTATTATTGTTGTTTTTGTTGTTATCTATAGTATTCTGGATAAAGCCATGTGAGGATGGGATGTCTGATAAGATTATTTGAGACAACGATTGGTTTAAGACCCCTTTATGTAACTGCGTTCATCGTACATTATATTGATTTTTAATATACTTTTTTCTTCTTCCTCTTTCTTTTTTCGGCCTGTATGACCTACCCATTATTATTAGTAGTAGATTATAGCCTACTGCTATAATGTAGATTATACTTATCCCAAGAAGGGATCTATTCCAGTCAACCAGCAATCGATTAGTAGATTATTAGTGTAGTAGTCCTACTACTACAACAAAACGAACAACCTTACCGACCTTACCACTGCGCCACGGAGGCCGACAAATCACAAATTCATCTCTTCTCTTCTTCTTCTCTCAGCCGAAAGACGTCCACTGTTGGACAAAGGCCTCCCCCAAGGATTTCATCCATGGAGGGTTTTGCCGTAATCGCCACGCTTGGCAGGCGGGTTGGCGATCGCAGTGTGATGGCATAGTACGCGGAAAGATGCTGCTGCCCATCCTCCGGTGTTTTAAATCCCTTAGTCGCCTCTTACGACACCCACGGGAAGAGATGGGTTGGTGCTATTCTAGGGCCACACCACAGGCCGCCACAAATTCATAATTCATTCAAATTCCATCAATTATTACGGACAATACCTGCAAATTTTCGCTGCATCCAGTAGTCACATGGGACCAAATATTTGAGGGAGGCCTTTGTCCAGCAGTGGACGTCTTTTGGCTGAGAGAGAGAGTCCTACTACTATACTAACAATCCAGTCAACCAGCGATAGATTACACCGAACCAGTCAATCTATCGCTGGTTGACTGGAAGAGATGATTTAATGGAATAAGTCCGCCATTGTATATTCACATTTTTATTTATGTTATGTTCACTATGCATCCTTAGTACAATAAATATACTACAAACAAACAAACACTACAATCAATGCAATAGACCGCGGTAGCAAGACGAACATATCTTTGCTTTAACATAGATCAATCAGATAATGAGTATTAATGAGTAATTATGGAGTATTTATATTATTATGTGTAAAAAATACGATCGCTTCGTGTCCGTAACGAAATGGATCGACCGGTCTGTCTGTCCGGCTGTGTAACGGAGAAACTGTTTCATTATGTTTAATAAATTGGGCATTGTCTTCCACATGCGATGTTCAATGTATATGTATGTCTATGATATAACTTGTTCGTTTTTTCATGCCTTTTTTACAGCCACATACTTGTGGTACTTGTAGTTGGTGATTACCTGTGTAAATTTAGGGTTATTCACCAATAGACCTCGTTTGGCTGACTACAACTACTGCAGTGAAACTTGCGTTGAAAATAAAAATAAAAGAAACACTGTTATAAGACGCGTATAATTTTGAAAATTAAAAAAAAAATGACAATGCTCTAATAAAAATTGAATCAAACAAATACCTGTATCCGCTTGTTTGTTGACATGTTTAAAAAAAGAATGAAATAAGTCGAAAAATGGATGATATGACTTATAAAAGAATATTCTAAATCAAAACCGAAAAAACAAGATAATCCCGACTAAAGGGGCTTTTAGAATTTAGAGGGTCTGTTCTAATCAGTTGTGCTAATCAGCACTAGTCAAAAAAAAAAATTGGTATTTCTGCACCAAAATCAGCTCCGACCCCCAAGGCCCTACTTTTTGTTCTACAATTGACAGCTCAAAAAAAATTCGAACCAGCAAAATATAAATTTCAAACCATGACATAGAAAAAAAAATCATTCTTTAAAAATAAAAATATTTTTTTTTTTGCTAGCTCTATGTTTCAAACACTTTTTTCTTAGATAACAAAGAAAAAATTTTGCGTAGAAATAGAATCACAAACTAAAATAGACTTGACTTGCAATAACAGACACTACCTATTATTATCACTCTTCCTTAGTATGACAAGCTAATTATTAAAAAAAAAATAACACTACTGACAACTCCCATAGCCTATGACACTCGGAGGAATAAAAATACCTCTCACATCAAAATCTGTTAAGCCGTTCAGGACTTATGGTGGAATAAAGAAACTTACATACACATTAAACCTAGAAAAACCTTTTTTGGTCAGCCGTGTAAAAAGTAATGGCGATGGTCATGATCACTAATTCTAATTAGATCAATTGGAGAATTTACAAAAAAGACAAGTTTATGGCAAACTTAGGTAGGCACCTGTAGGACTTGTTTGTAGGTAACTTAAAAAGTAAGAAAACACTCTTTGATTACAGTAATATAATAATACAATGAATAGTAAGTATGAAGAATAAATTGTAGATTAGATTGATTGACAAACTCCCTTTCCGTATTATGGAATATTGCAGCAAAGTCGACTTTGCTGCAATATTCCATTCGCAATAATAATAGCATAAAAGCAATTAAATCTGACAAAAGCTCCTGGAGCTGTCCACGAAAGCTGTGAACTGCGCGGGCGACGGTCAAGAGGTCTTGGGATTATTGACATGTCAACTTGCACCACGTGGGAAGACGTGGGAAGCCTCTCTGGTTGGTCATAGACAAGTATGATATGATACGGTTAAAGATAAGTAGGAAAATAAACATACTAAGGATTAGTAAACTAACCTACAAATCATACTAAAGTCCATTTATTCATAATTATCCTATTATGTAAACAATCTTACCATGTCTTATTATGATTTTACAACAATATAAATTAAAATAGACTTTTTAGGAAATAACTTTCGTGGTTAATAAATGTTTTACTTTAGAATATTTAGATTTGAACTAATATTTGATTTATTTTCAACAAAATTAAAAAAAAGTACTGTGAAGATTGTTTACATAATAGGACAATTCAGAAAAAACGGAGTTTAATATTAGTTATACTTAAATGCGAAAGCTTGGTTGGGTGTTTGTGAGTTTGGATGTCGTTACTCAATGACACAAAATCTACTGGACCGATATCGATGAAATTCGATACCTACAAGTAAGGAAAAAGTACCTTAGGGAGGTATATTATGTGGAAGTGGGTATATAATGGAAGTATCTAATAAATCCATATATTTATGATAACTGAAAACAAAAATTACTAGCAACTAGAGTTTATATCTTCTTCTTCTCTAAGCCGAAAGACGTCCACTGCTGGACAAAGGCCTCCCCCAAGGATTTCCACAACGACCGGTCCTGCGCTGCCCGCATCCATGCGCAACCCGCGACCTTCACCAGGTCGTCGGTCCACCGAGTGGGAGGCCCGCCAACACTACGTTTTCCGGTTCGTGGTCGCCACTCGAGAACTTTTCTGCCCCAACGGCTATCTGTTCTGCGAGCTATGTGCCCCGCCCACTGCCACTTAAGTTTGGCGATTCTGCGGGCTATATCGGTTACTTTAGTTCTCCTACGTGAGTAGAGTACGTGCCAAGGGCAGAAAAAAAATCACATAGGAGAACTAAACGTACTCACGTAGAGTTTATATACATAGTATTTTCTAACATCTTCATACTATGAATTGCTAAACTACGTCATTATAAGGAAAACAGTGACAACTGTTTAACGTCTAAGAATAATTTGATTAAATACGGTTTAATGATATTGTAATTTAAATATGTAATAACTGTAATTACGCAGTACACTTATGTAATGTAAACCGGCCTGATCGGATGACATCAATTTGATTGAAAAAGAAACTTGAAGTAGCTTTACGTGATGCAATTATCTTGTAATAGAGTCTGATGTTCGTACAACCATCCATACTGTTAAGATAATTAAGTCTATCAGTTTATAAAATACCTAGGTATTTTAATAATGAAAATCAAATAAAATTAATATTACAAAGCTAGATTTAAAATTTTCTATAGTGCCATCTGTCGGTAAGTAGCTGTACTATAATCTCGATTGGGCTCCCTTCTAATGTTGTACTCTAGGTGGCGCTGTAAAGCTTAGAACTTTGAAACAGTTCTGTTAATAACTGCTTTACAAGTTTTTATTCAAGAAAGCAAAGTAAAAAATAATTTAATTAATAATAATTATTATAAATGTTATTTTTAAAAACTATTTGTATATTTATATTTTTAAATAATTATAGGTAAATAATTGATCAGCGCCATCTATTGTCGAGTGGTAAATACCAAATAGTTCATTTGTACTTACCCAGGTGGCGTTGCTATCATTTGATACAGTTTGAAATGTAGGCACACAACGGAAAGTCATTTTCTATTTAATTTTCTAATTTGTTACACGTGAACTTCTTGTCACAGCTTACCTAGAACAAAACAAAACACTTACTTAGTGATGCAAATTATTTATAGTTCTACTATTGTGTTTGGAAAGCTCTTACGGCAGTCTACGCCTTGCTCTCCAGCGAGTTACCTTTATTTTAATCATACAAAAATAAAATAATCCTCATTTTTTGAAGTCGGTTACTTTTGTGTCTCAAAAACTTCGTTAAATTTAAACTTTGTATGTTATTCAAAAATCAATATTTACAATATACCAATACAAAAAACTAACTGCGATTTGGACCATCTGCATATTGGCACAAGAGTAGTTCGCCTTTGATCCCGCTTTTGACGGTCCCGCGTGATGGTTGGCGGAAAAAACATCGTGAGGAAACCTGCACTCTGGTTGATGATTATCAGCTAGTGTATGAAATGGAGAAGGCAAACCACTCCATAAAATAGCCAAGATAGTCGTTGTTTCATTCCATATAATGACCACGACCCTCACTCATGAGGAATACGACTAACGCAACGCAACGGAGCAAGGGGCTTCGAGAGAGATTACTCTTCGTCTACTATTTTTTAAATCATTCGAATCATTAAAGTTTGTGAAACTAGGGAGGGGACAAATCTTGGAATACTCCTATGTCGAGATACTTAAACTCCGTTTATTCTTACCAGTCCTATCATGTAAACAATCTTACCATGTCTTTTTGTGATTTTACAACAATATAAATTAAAATAGACTTTTTAGGAAATTACTTTCGTGGTTAATAAATGTTTTACTTTAGAATGTTTAGGTTTGAACTAATATTTGATTTATTTTCAACTAAATTCAACAAAAAGTACTGTGAAGATTATTTACATGATAGGACTGGTAAGAATAAATGGAGTTTACGTTAGTGTTAAGAACACGCACTGTTTGACTATACAGCTAATATAGAAAACAATAGAGCAGATAGGCAGCTGCCCAAACTATTGATTTATAGACGGGTGAGACAGCATAATTGCAGACGGTGCCCGTCCATCAAGTGATTGGACTGTAATTAGTTACTTAACAATCACGACAGGCTAAGAGGTTAGAATCGGACCGCTTTTTGGCAATCCCTAAAGAAATATAAGTCCGAAAATAGTACCGATACACTTTAAATTATATATATTTTTTTATATGTAGTAGAACTACTATAATTCATATTTATCCCATCATCTGGAGTCGACGCAATATGTCCTTTCTCGCCACAATTTTCTACCCTTAGCCATAGTTTTATCCACTCCCAATACCTTCATATCCTCCCCAACACAATCCATCCATCTCTTTTTAGGCCTTCCTGTCCCCTTTAATTTATATTGTTAAATATTGAATCAGAAATAATAAAGACCTTCGAATTTAAATACTATCCTATTCATTTAGCCCACACGTTTTGCCCACCCCAAGTGTGTCAAGACCACATCACCAAAATGAGACCAAACTAAACTAAAACTGTGGTAAAATTAACGCTATCATTGTCCACTCTTTGTAGACAGCGAGAATATCCCCAAAGCGTGGATTATGAACCATAAATATAAATTGTAGTCGTTCCAAGTTACGACATCCATCTCACAAGCATTTTTCCGAGTCGTCGAGTCGAGCGAAGGAATTTAAACCATTCGTAATAGCCCGATAATCTTATTGACAGTTAATTTTAACCTGTGCAGACCTTGTCTATGGTCATTAAATACAGATTCGGAGTGATTTCTAGGCACCGTCCGCGGCTGTATGCCGAGGCGGCCCGTGCCACGCCCGAGGCTACACGAGCGGGCATTTTTTATTGACCAACATAACAAAAAAAAGAAATTTAAACACCGAACTTTCCATCTTAACTCTGCATGATAAGGTTGGATTTTAATGGGACGAGTGTGGAGTTATTTTTTAAAGTGTTTTTTGGAGCAGACATCAAGAATTTTATGCCTCATTGTGGAGCGCGCAAAGAGCTATTATTATACGCGGTTTTTGGCGGAACGTAAAGAATTATTTGTGTAACTTGTGCGGTTATATCCGTGACCAAGCCGAAGTTACAAATTTGTCAAAGATACTGATTTAGTCATAGTCCATGAAAAAGTATAATGCCAGCTCATTTTACCGATTATGGAAGTAAGGGTATATTCTAAAAAAGTGCCGGAAAATTGGGAGCCATTAATTCAACGAACAAAAGATTATTTCCAGAGCAAATAAATTGTGAATAGAGAGAACAGAAGACTCATAATGGTATTATATGTTACTGGCTTTTGCCCGCGGCTTCGCCTGAATTTCCCGCAGGAACAGTGCTTTTTCCCAGGATGAAAGGTACCCTATGTCCTTCTCAGAACTTCTAACTATGTGTATGCGAAATCAGGAAGATTGATTCAGTAGATAAAGCGTGAAGAGGTAACATACAAACAAACTCACTTTCGCATTTATAAAATTAGTTAGAATTAGGATTCATACTCAAATTTAGTAGGAAACTTAAGATCATTGTATAGATTATGTTAGATAGTATTAAGTAATACTGTGTTAAAGATTATTCAAACATTCGCTAACCCAAAATTAACAACAGATTTCTTGTCGACACGAAAATAAAACCATACTTTTTCTGTCGAAAATAAAACTATACTTTTTCTGTCGATCCCAGGAAAGGCTCTAAAGGGCGCTCATTATCCCACGTCTGGGCAATTTAGAAATTTTGGGCCTTAGACCCTGTGATGGAGATGACATGATGCTGGTGAAAGGTCGTCGAAATTACAATGTTTTGGAGAGAAAATTTAACGATTATGAAACACGACAGTCGAGTTTCGTCATAAATGTATCTAAGGAATGCAGACTTATACTTAGATTTAGGTCGTTTAATAAAATAGAAAGATACCTTTACATACATATATATAATCCGTTATCTTATTGCACCAAGCGCTTTTTGTCAACATTCTATAATGCGCACAGCAAAGGAATGGAACTCCCTGCCTGCGTCTGTGCTTCCCGAGCACGTACAACCTGACTCTCTTCAAAACTAGAGTGAATAGGCTGGTTCTGGGTAAGCTCGCTACATCGTAGACCTCATATCTATCTTCAGGCAAGATTGTGGTCAAAAGCACATTATCTTTTTACACGACTGACCAAAAAAGGAGTGTTATATTTTTTCAGGGTTCATGTATGTATGTAAGTATGTATGTATGTAAGTTTCTTTATTCCACCATAAGTCCTAAACGGCTGAACAGATTTTGATGTAAGTTGTCAGTCGTGTTTTTTATTTTTTAATAATTAGCTTGTATCCTAATCTCAATCCAAACTAATATTATAAATGCGAAAGTGAGTTTGTTTGTTTATTTATTTCTTTGTTACCTCTTTACGCTTTATCTAAACCAATCTTCCTGAAATTACGCATACACATAGTTAGTAGTACCGAAAAAGACATAGGGTATCTTTCATCCCGGGAGAAAGCACTGTTCCAACTGTTGCACTGGGAAACCCACGCGGGCGAAGTTACGTTTCAAAGTTCATCATCGTCATCATCATTTCAGCCGGAGGAAGTACTCCGCTGGACTGCTGCTAAATTTCTTCGGTTGAATTTAATTTAGGTTTAACTAGCTTTTGCCCGCGGCTTCGCCCGCGTGAATTTCCCACGGGAACAGTGCTTTTTCCCGGGATAAAAAGTAGCCTATGTGCTATTCCAGGTCATTATCTACCTCTGTACCAAATTTCATCGAAATCCGTCCAGTAGATTTTGCGTGATTGAGTAACAAACATCCTCACAAACTCACAAACTCACAAACTCACATCCAAACTTTCGCATTTATAATATTAGTATAGATTTAGGTCTTTATCGCACCACCTTTATTCTCTCTTTGGTCTAATGGTTGTACTGGTAGAGAGTGCCATATAGCGTTAAGTCCACCATTTGTACATAATTTTGTAATTTTTGCAATAAAGTTTTTTAATACATCATAGAATCACGTCTCCATCCCTTACGGGGTAGACAGAGCCAAGAGTCGCAAGACTCGAAGGCCACGCTTAGCTGAATAGTGGGCTCTCTGATAGTTTTTTAATCAATATATAAAATAAATATAGATAATATAGCATAGCACATAGCATACTTTATGTTGCTTGCCTTTAATTATATTCATATGACTTGAGTAAAATGGACATGACCATTTGTAATTATGAACCATACAGGATGGCTTACCTATTGAATTTTACGTTTTCCTGTTTATTTGCAAGATTCTAACATATTCTAAGATAACATCAAAGGTTGCCGCAGTAAGATTTAATTTATGCAAATAATTAAAATATTTTGCAGTTAATCATTATTGGCAATAAATAATAAAATTGAGCCCACGCGGTAAGTTAACATTAATATTATGAACATTTTATTCAATACAATTTACAAATAAAAGGGACTTTTTAATTTTGATGTATTTCTATCCTACTAATCTAATCTATACATATAATAAAACAGTAAAAATATTTTGTCTGTACATTTAGTATTTTTGACTGAAATGGATAGAGGGACACTTAAAAAGAATAATAGAAAGCAAAAAATTTTTTTTGGAATTTCTTGTCTGTCTGTCTGTCTATCTGTCTGTCTGTCTGTCTGTCTGTATGTATGTACGCGTTTCACGCAAAAACTACTGGACGGATTTGAATGAAACTTTTTTTGTTGGATAGCTATTAAGCCTGGGCAACATATAGGCTATAATTTATTTTGAAAACTGGAACACCTGATGAAGAACCATAACAGAACAGCTAAACTATAAGAAATATGGAAATGGTGCCTTAACAAAAGTAGTTTAACCTGATGAGCATTTTCTGCTGACGTATAAAAATTGAAGATCTGGAACATCTGATGAATAACTCCAAGAGACCAGCTACACTATAACATATATGGAAATGGCGCCTTAGCAAAACTTGATTAATCTGATGAGCATTTTCTGTAGACGTATAAAAATCGAAGATCCGAAACATCTGAAACAGTTTGGAACACAAAAAGCCTTCATCTAAGCGAAACTCACGCGGGCGAAGCCGCGGGCGATAGCTAGTACTTATTATAAATGCGAAAGTTTGGATGTGAGTTTGTGAGGATGTTTGTTACTCAATCATGCAAAATCTACTGGACGGATTTCGATGAAAGGTACACGGAAATAGCACATAGGGTACTTTATATCCCGAAATTCCCACGGGAGCGAAGCCCCGGGGCGCAGCTAGTATTCTAATAAATTCAGGATCGGCAGAAGGTCCTTCATCGATTCCAAGGTAAGAATGATTAATTCGTTGATAGTTTTAGCCAAAATTCCTAAGAATATTTTTAATTTGCGAACTTGATTTACGAATGACATAATTTGGTAGAAGAAATGGTTCCAGAATACAATATATTGGTTCTTAACTTACAACATTCCATAACAAATTGCGTCTAATATTACATTTTTAAATTAAGAACCATCCGTCTACGTAAAAACGGAAGTCAATATTTTGATTTATTAATTAAAGGGCAACAAAAAGTCCCAAAAATCATGAACAAAATTATGTTCTTTTTCGAAAGTGATAATGTTCAATTTCGAATAAAAACAATGTGCTATGCGTATTCAAAATTGGTAGCCCCGTTCATTTCAACATTCCAAGCCAGTGTTCTCTTTTTAAATTCGGGTTGTTTTTAAATTGCCAGTAATTTGTTTTTCTTTCTTTTTTCTTAATACAGCGTACCAGTATTTTATCAGATGTTAGGGTACAGAAAATTAAAAAAAAAAAAAAAAAATAGGACGAATGGTCATATTTCATTCTAAATTGCGTTTTACTTCTATTATTGAGTCATGAATAAGAATAGAGCATATGGGTTTTATTAGGTAGGTTAGTACTTACTTCTCAAAAGTATATTTAATTCTAGAACTAAAACCTAAACTAACCTTGTCAAAAAGTATTTTTATAAAGAGCTACATTACCGACATTTTGTTTTTTAGTATCAGATAGAAAATATATATCCTATATATCTTATCTCATCTATCATTTACGTTAAGATTTTTCTTATTACACTTTGACTAGACAATAATAAAAAAATAATTAATGCAAAAAAAAACTTTTAAAATTAGAATCAAATTGCAATTATTTCTTAGAATAATTTATGCCTTGTCATTTAATCGTTTGAATTATGAATTTTTTAATAATCGAAATCCGAACAGGGTTAAATGCTTTGTCGAAACGGCCGCGAGAGGGCGTGGTCGTATGATGGATGCGCGCGCAAACACGAGATTGAATGTCGTAGTATGAGGCGACGGCCTATTACTCATCTACCACATTAAAAATACTCTTGTCTTCACTAAAATCAACTTTATTATAGTAAATATAAGGTAAGAGAAATGGTTAATGTATGTTGGTAAAGTAAAAATCTTTTGTTAACGGTCGATTTGAGTAGGAAAGTTAGAAAATGGATTTTGAGATGTTTACTAATGAAGGAAGTGGTGGTTTGTTTTGACAGGTGGCTGTGGCCACTGGCTGGCCGTAGTAACTCAGTCGTAATTTGTAATTGTCTACTTGTACGCTACAATAATGAGAATTCATTAAAAATAGACTTGTTGAAAAATCTCTAGGAGTAGGATATAGGTAGTCTTCATAATATAAATAAGTTGTGGTTTGGGATAGAGTTTGTTCTATTTTAGGTCCTACTTTCCCCTTTTACCAAATTAATTGAAATCTGTCTAGTAGTTTTGAAGTCATTACACTAACATATTACTAATACATATACTAACAAACAAACGAACATCCATATTTTTCATTCGCATCGGATTGTGGGATAGGGTTGTATTTCGCGACATTTATCATTTTCATATTTAATTTAATTCTAGTATGGTAAGAGCTTCTCTCTCTCAGCCGAAAAAAAAACGTCCACTGTTGGACAAAGGCCTCCCCCAAGGATTTCATCCATGGAGGGTTTTGCCGTAATCGCCACGCTTGGCAGGTGGGTTGGCGATCGCAGTGTGATGGCATAGTACGCGGAAAGATGCTGCTGCCCATCCTCCGGTGTTTTAAATCCCTTAGTCGCCTCTTACGACACCCACGGGAAGAGATGGGTTGGTGCTATTCTAGGGCCATACCACAGGCCACAGAGATGGGTAGGTGCTATTCTAGGGCCACAAAGGTAAGAGCTTAATGGTATGAAACGATACAAAATAACTATTATTTAGCAGTTGCTAATAGGATACATGGTGGTTAGAGTATTAATTGGACTGACAACCCAGATTTATCAGGTACTTACATATAAAAACTGTCTTAAGAAAAAATCACTTTGTTATCCTTTAAGTCTAGGTACAATTTTTATCCCATTTTTATTCCGTTTTTTTTTTACAATTTCATCGATAGGTCTCTTTACCAGCACGTGTCGGCTGAGGCGTACGAAGGCGTGTTGTTTTAATGAAAAAGTAGCCTCCGAATCGTGCGCGCGCGCACGAGCGATCCACCGCGTTACGGGGAATAGGGAGACCATGTTTGAAGCCACAGAATACTAAATTATATATAGAAGGGGCTTGATTATGACGCAGCAAGTGGCACTTCAAGGACTGTCATTGCAATTGTATTATACAATTGCAATGACAATAATAATGAGTTAGGCCTTGAAGTACAATACAATTTGTATAGAAATAAGGTAGGGCGCCCGCCTGTGGATGCTAAAGTCCCAGGTTCGAATCCTGCCCGGGCCACATGAGTTTGTTTTGTATACCAGTCTGACTCATGTACCTATGTTAGTTTTCATCGACCACCACTTGCTTCCGGTGAAAGAAAAACATCGTGAGGAAACCTGCACTCTGGTTGATGATTATCAGCTAGTGTGTGAAATGGAGAAGGCAATGGCAAACCACTCCATTAAAATTGCCTTGAGAGTTGTTGTGTGTGTTTCATTCCATATAATGACCACGACCCTCATGTTACGTTACTCTCACGTTAATTTTTATTTGCGTGAAATATCAAGTGTCATTATTCGTATGTGCAAACTTCAAACTGGCCACATGTGTTATTAGTTCAAAAAAATCCGATTTCTGTGGTTGTACCCTTAATTTTGAGATTTCGATGTACTGATACATACATATTATCACCTTTTTAGCCTTTTCCCGTGGGGGTAGGCAGAGATCAGAGACTTCCACTTGCTATGATGCTTACAGATCTCTCTCGCTTCCTCTACACTCATTACTCTCGTCATACGAGTTCGCGGGTTATGGGTGGTTGTGATATCTGATGACACGAGCAAACCTTTTATTGTGCGAAATGGGGAAGGCAATGGCAAAACACTCCAATAACTTTTGAGTTCTGTTTTTTTTTAATTTATAGAAATTTATCATTTAGGTTTCCTAAAAACTTTCAGAATCATGGCAAACCTACTCGGGACGTAATACAGTAAATGTAATTATTTTTAAATGTACTGGTTTAGGCGTGCCCTGGCCGAAAGGAAATGAGCCAATGTTCATGTTATAGGCTTTATATTATCGACACGCTTCTAAAATTATTACCTATCTGTGCGCAAGCGGTCGTCGTTAATGATTAACTTTTGATGGGATTAAATTAATACATGTATGTATGCTACTTGAATTAGAAAGATGTTTGAGTCTGTATTTTAATTTCTTAACATTATTTAAGTAACTTGCTATAATCTTTTGCTAGAAACAGTAACTTATAAATAAATTAAACAATTATTATAAAATAAAAAACACGACTGACAACTCACATAGCCTATATCACTCGTAAGATTGCAAAGAATCTAAAACCACATCTTTCATCAAAATCTGTTCAGCCGTTCAGGACTTATGGTGGAATAAAGAAACTTACATACATACATACATGAACCCTGAAAATATAACACTCCTTTTTTGGTCAGTCGTATAAAAATAAGGAACAGAAACAAAATTACAAGTTATAAAGCGCCTCGATGTGCCCAAAATGCTGGCTGCATTGCAATGCTTAGCCTGTCGCCAAAGAAGCTGCCAGCCCTTTGGTCACGTGATACCTCAAACAGTTTTTTCGAAATAAAATAAAAGCTGGTAATAACGAATTAAATAATATACATTACGAAACAAGTGTGCAAAGTTGGTCATTACGCACAAGAGGCGATATAATAAAGCCGAGTGTGCGTAAAGACCAAATGCACACGTGTATCGTACGACGTTTTTCAACACACTTGTGAGTAAAAAAAAATAATGTGGTCCTAACATCTAATTATCTGAAAACGATTGCGCCCTTTTGTCATTCCTCCACTTTATAAAACATTCGTATGTCGCCAAATACTTACGTTTGATTTTGGAGGCAATAAACTATTACTTAATAATTTCAGGTGGAATTAAATTTACATATTCTTCCATACTAGTCGACATTTTATTAAATATTTAATATGCTAATACGGCGAAAAACTGAAAATGTACCTAACAAACACAACATAATAAATATAGTCTTGTTTTTTATTCGCGTGCCGCCGCCCGCCGCCCCGCGCCGTGCGCGGTGCACGCTGCGGATGGTATATCGCCATACAGCCAGTGCTTGGCTGTATAAAAATCATTATCTTTGCTTATTGAAAAACTGTTGTTATTTTCCTTATTTGATCTTATATGTTTTACGCGGCTTAATTAAAAATGCTTTGTGGAATTCATAACACGCATTAGTTTTCTATCTTTTGTATAGCGCAGTATGGTAATTTTTATTTCCAAACACCTCCGTAATATATTCGTAATACCTTCGTAATATATGGCATTATGGGCCTAAATTCGATGTAATAAGACCCACTTTACGAGAAAGTGTGTTGAAAAATATATAAAACGGCAGTCCCATATGTCACAAATGGAAGCCGGGATAATGGAAGAATACCATATACATAATAATATGATGGCAAGGCTTTTAGAAAAAAAGAAAAGAAATTCATCTGTTTCGGCACATATACTAAAAATACTAACTTACATTGACACTAAAAACACCCCTTTTTGAAAAAATAAATAAATCTCGTACTATAAAATATCAATTGAAATCAAGTAAATATAATAATTTGATTAGTTGTGAAAACTGATTCTATTTTTTTTTTTAATTTGCCTTGGTTCAAATTAGAATACCATTATTACTTTGCGTTGTAATGTTTGAAGAAAAAAAAAACTAGTTTTTAACAAGGCATGGATGAGGTCAAAAAGTTAGAGTGGAAAAAATAAAAAATAAAAATATGTACTCATGAATGAATCCATAGAACCTGAATGAAAGAGCATACCTCAAGTGCGAGCGGGACAGATTCTATTAACATAATTAATGGTTGTAAATCCTTACGTGTCATATCTTCCGGTGCCGAAAAAAAAGTAGTAGATTGGTTTATGGTTATAGTAAAGTGTAATGTACAGAAAGCCAATTTGTTTTAAATAATGAAAAATCTCAAAAAATTCCATATATACTGTGTGAGTAAAATATTAAAGAAATTTATCTATTTACGATAAATCAAACGCAAACAATAAGTAGTTTGTAAACAAAAATCTTAAATGAAATAAAAAACTGTTTAAGAAAGTAAGAACTAAACGCTGTGTTTTTGTAGAATATCGCCTACGATCTACGACTCTCGTAGACCCAGTGCTACGAACCTACGAATGTCGTAGCACTTCGTAGATGTCAATTGTCACTAAAGATTGAATACTTTTGAGCCCTTTGCAGTGCGACCACGATTTTTTAGCGCGTGGTAGAAAAGCGAACTAATGTCTAAGCTATTAAAATTTCTTATTAAAGAAGTAGGTGGCGCCCTCACTCATGTGCCAAAAGATCGTGGTCGAACAGTAATTCATTTATTTTTCAACTGACTTCCCAAAAAAGGAGGAGGTTATGTTTCGATGTATGTATGTTTTTTTTAATGTATGTTCGCCGATTTCTTTACTACTCCAGTACTGCTATATTTAGAGAAACTTCAGGCGTCTATTCGTTATAACATGTATGTTTTGAAACTAAATTTATTACCTATCCGTGTAGGTGCTAAGGTAGATATTGTCATTAATATCATTTAACTAGTTTTGCTACGGTGCTTCGCACACATGGGAATTCCGTGATTCATGATAGTTAAAGATAGTAAAATAAATCAATTGTTTACCTACCTATAATAATTAGATATTTTTATTTTATGTTATCATTGGTCTTTCAAAATAGGAATAGTAATGCCAACACTGCAATCTCACACGTACCAACACACAAAATTCTTAATTTAAACACTGTGTTGAATTTTTACTTTTTTAAATTTGATTTAGAACACACTGGACATTTTTTTTTTTTATTATGCCTCAGAAGAAGATTGCCACGAGTAGTAAGTGGGGGTTTTGTCCAAATTGCCTTATCATTTGATTGTGTACGTGATTCCCAATGCGGTGGACGACGTGATTACTGATCTTCATTCGGAAGGTTTGATTCCAATGCAACTCTTTTTGATAGGTTTCTATAGACATATATAAGGCTAAGATACCGCATCTTCTCCATCATCAATCTGTCATATACATATAATTAAAATATTGATTATAAATTATTTATTTTTGTATTTTTGTCTGTCTTTCTGTGTATGTTTGTACGCGCATCACGCAAAAACTATTAATTGTGGCATGCCACAGAGATTGTTTATTGTTTTTTTTTGTTTGTTTTTTATTGTTTTATAGGATGGCTTACATCAATAAAAATAAAATAAATTTATACGGACAAACATAACCATGATAAGTAATAACAATAAGCTAGGCTATAGCTGTCTTTGTCTAAACATAAGTAGCTAGACTGTGAGAGTAGGACAGGTCTAGGCAAACAATATCTTGAGTGTTCTGGGGTAAGCCAGCCAGTAATGCCTTTAAGCATTTTATCTAAAAAAGACATTGATTATATTTGATCAACTATTCTATTAGATAAAACAAATATTTTACCAATAAAAATTAACACGCATTGTTGCCGACATTCCCACAAAAGAAGCCAATGATATGATAAAAAATAATTCTTTACCGGTAGCACGCAATAAAAAAAATGGCGTCTGATATTCGAAACATTTAAATTGCACAGCTACCGTGCACGCAGTCGATTCTGCGATCTGCAAGGTGTAATTACCCACGCCGATTTGCCCATCCAAATCCAATGTTGCCACAAATAAAAATGCTAACTCGACTAATTCGTGGGAGTCCGGCTAAGCAACAGCGTGAGAAATGGAAGGTTTTTGGGAAACGTGACGAGTGGAATTCGAGACGTTCCATCTTCAATTTTTTTATTTTTTTTATATATTTATACTCGATTTAGGCAAAGTTAAACTTCGTAATATAAATTTGAACTATGGCAAAGAAAAATGGCGTGATTGTTTATCTAGGTTTGAAGGCTAGGCCAGCTATGCCAGCTAGGCTAGGCTATATAAAAGCCAATGGCATTGACTTTTATATCTCACACACAAGTCTGAACCTCATCAACTTGAGTCGTTATGTGTGTTTCATTCCATTCCAATGAGGAAAACCACTGTGAGAGGACGTGACTAATCAGGTTGTGTTCCAGTCTGCGTAGATGTTTTCAAGAAAATAAATCAAAGAAAAAAAAAAAAACTCTTTATTCCAACTGGGCCTTCGAAGAAGGCACATTTTCAGGTCGAAAAATAATTATTAAATCATAGTATATTATGCCTCAAAGCTACAAACTACTAGATAAGTAAATTTTGTGGTAGTGTAGGACCTAGACAAATCAAAAAATAAAGTTCGAGTTTCACGACTCTTGGCTCTGTCTACGCCGTAAGGGATAAAGACGTGATTCTTGACTGACTGCTTACAACCTGTAGCCCTGGGAAGACCGGTGACTTCTAACACAGGTATCTTTTACTTAAAAGGAGTCGCCTGCCACTTGTAGTAGGTAATCAATGTAAGTGAATCAATAAAATATTTTTCATTTTTTTTCATTTTCATTTTGTATCTGTATTGTTAAAAATTCAACGAACTTGCCGACAAAGCTTTACGCTTTGTTTCTGCGTCCGCCATAATCGACTTATCGAAACTATTATTCAAAATGGGTCCCATTAAAATTATTCAATGTGAAAGATTGTATATTAATGTAAATTATTACTGAAAGGCATTAATGGGGAAAGCGGTGCCGTTTTCAAATTAAAATAAGTTAATTCTGGCAACGGATGCTGCACCCTGCTGGGTGGACGCATGCGCAAGTGTAAAGTACCGATAGTGTTTTAATAAACCTTATTAATATGAAAATAAGGTTCAATTATGGACAAACTTGTGTTACTATTTTAGAGGTTAAGGCACATTTGCATCTCTATTTGACAGTTCTAAATAAATGTTGCCAGCAATAGCAAATAGTCCCGTCCAGATTCTTAGCAATAAAATAATTAGCAGAGATGATAATTAGCAATAAAACCTCAATAAAAATAAAGAAGTCTTGACTTCAGTTCCTTAAAATAACTGTCTTAACAGAATTAAACATCAAAAAAACTAAAAAGAGTGTTGTAATTACTTTCTAAGAAGCGTACACAAACCTTCAACACAGCACAGAAAAAAACTACAACTACAAAAAAATAAAAAGAACTGGCAGTCAAGAACTTAATGGTTTGTTTTAACGTAAAAGTCAAATCCATCGCCATCTCGACAGCCATTTCATTCATAAATTGGTCAGGCCGGACTTAGAAATTAGTTTATTTTAATTACTCCCGAGTATTGTTGTATTAATAATTGCTTCGAGGATCGACAATATATTTTATTGTCTATCTGTACACCGTGATTTATACATCTAGTTAGTAAGTTATTCCAATTTTAATTTAGGCCTCTTTAATGGTCCACGCTTGAATGGGTTCTAATTAGGGAAAACAAGCGAAGGATCGTATGAATAATGTCGGATATAAATTTAGCTTACGGCTTAGAAAATCGGCCTGACCTCCGCACTACAATAGAACCGAAATTGCCGTAACAAATTGACATTCGAAAAAAAATTGACCGTGAATTATTATAGTTTTTGCCTGACGCGTAATCAAAAAAAATAGACCATAGAGTAACCACCACCATAGAGTAGACGATGTAGTACACCAAAATGTAAGATTTTTTAATTTTATTGATTTTATAGTAATTTAAATAAACATAAAAAAGTTATAACCTAACTTTAATAAACTTAACGAATCGTTTGAATTATTAAGGAGCAACAAACAATAAGAGTTACGGTTATTGTGCGCCATTAAAATACGAAAATAAAACGATATACGACCGTCGTAGTTCACCTTGCGACATTACTCAATACTTCATTAACTGCTGTTCACAATTCATTGGTTATAAATCAAAAAATTAAAAAACAACGACCCGCTCATTTGGCTGCCCGTGCCGTACACACTATTAAAAATAAAAAATAAAACCAGAAAGCGCGTATCCTTGCTCTTATTGCCTATTAAAATATAATATCGACAATGCTTATTGAAATTCGAATTTTGGAATAGGCAATTTCGGATTGTCGCAATTTGTGACTGATATAAATAGATAGATAGATTAACACTTTATTGCACCATTTACAGAAAAGAACATACGAAGAAGTGACAATAAGTAAATATAATAATAAGTTAGTTTCATGTACCTAAATTATCAGCAGTAAAAGTGCTGTTACATACAGTGCAGTTAACTTTTACACGTGTGCCTTCACCTCAGTTTTTTTACATTGACTTAATTTGCTTCAGACCTTTAAACATTTGTATTTTATTGTCATTCTTAGTTCCTATCACCCATTTCATGTAGTTGACCGGTAGAAAAAATCCCTACATTTTTTAGTCTCTATTTACGTCGCTTATCACATTCACTTATGTTATTTATGAAGTAACTAGCCGCGCCCTGGGGCTTCGCTCCCGTGAGAATTTCGGGATAAAAGGTACCCTATGTGCTATTCCCGGTTGTTTTCTATCCGTATACCAAATTTCATCCAAATCCGTCCAGTAGATTTTGCGTGATTGAGTAACAAACATCCTCACAAATTTACAAACTCACATCCAAATTTTTGCATTTATAATATTAGTACGATACATGCTGGTGCTGCAAAAAAGACATTTAATCTAGTCCACACAAAAACACTGTCATTTTGTCTAGATCTGCGTAGGAGGAGCAAACGACGCGCGAGATTTATTCCAGTCTAATTTATTAGTTGTGACTCTAGACAAGTGGAAGTAATTAATCTATGGTCACGTCATTTTCTGACCATAAATATTATAAAGTTGTTAGCATTCGGTTTTGGCGGCAAGTCGTCTAAACGAGTTGTCAATTGGCTAGTTGAATTAGAACCTCGAAAGATTATTTCAAGCAGGTTTCTTACACGTGGAGTCTATCATTATACTAGATCTATGGTTCCTTTTAAAGTACTAGCGTCCCGCCCCGGCTTCG
Organism: Ephestia elutella; assembly: GCA_018467065.1. Classification (NCBI taxonomy): domain Eukaryota; kingdom Metazoa; phylum Arthropoda; class Insecta; order Lepidoptera; family Pyralidae; genus Ephestia; species Ephestia elutella. The sequence goes on from CM031583.1 coordinate 9,619,149, forward strand.
CTCGGGAGGTACATACATAAATTGTAGCCTATGTCGCTCAGGTATAATGTAACTTTCTATTGGTGAAGGAATTTTTGAAATCGGTTCAGTTGTTTCGTAAAATAAACAAACTTACAAACACCCTTTTTATAACATTAGTGTGACTCCGCTACGGAATATCTAAGTACGAAATATCTGTGTACGTTAGTTCTACGCTACGTATTCCATTGCTAAAGTACCCAATGTCGATTTATGCGAGTCTATGTACGAGTATGTTACTTCTAAAATATTTGAGTTCTACGTATTCCGGGTTCTATCTTTCTGCCTTATTTTGGGGAGCATTGAAAAAAGTGTAGTAGTTAGAAATCTGTTGTTTTTGTTTATTTAATATTTGAACCGAAAACAACTATGTAGTTATTTATCTTCCTCATAATCAAAAAATACCTAATATTTATACTTTAATTATTATTTTATCAGTTTAAAGTATATAAGGATAATTTACTTTCATTATAATTTCTACCCGGTATAAATAAAAAATATCGGGTATAAATTAATTTTTACCCATTCTACCCATTCTTTCCCATTTTTACCTTTCAGAAATTTATCTCTAGTAGTAGTTCAGTGGGTATAGAGAGTGGGGGACAAAAGTAATAGAGAAGTCATGATGAGCCGTCAATCGTCAGACAACTATTTATAGAGTAGTTACTCTTTAATTATGTAGTTAATCAAATCCGTCTTACGTTTTCCGCGTTCACGCAAATCCGGGGCACGGCCATCTGGCCGTGCCCCGGATTTGCGTGAACGCATGAATTTCCCGGCAATAAGTTTGCCCATGTTTTCTCCCTATGGTAAAGTATGAAAGTACCCTATGTCCTTCTCAGTACTTCCAACTATGTGTTTGCGAAATTTCAGGAAGTTTGGTTCAATAGATAGAGCGAGAAGAGGTAACAAACAAACAAACAAACAAACTCACTTTCGCATTTATAATATTAGTTAGGATTAGGATTGTTATGTAGACTAATAATTTTAGATATAAGTTTAAGTGCTTACATTATTTAAATCGAACATAGATTAAGTAAATGCTATCCGGACAATCCTACGTGGTTTTTAGGTTGCATAAAATTGTGCCGAAAATAACAATTTTCTAAAAATAATGGAATAGAAAAAAACCGTTTTGACATGATTGAATATTAAACACACATCCATTAATACGCATTTTAAAATTAATAAGACAATGTTAGAAGAAGTTACCTATAGATTTGCAGATTATTTACCTATAATAAAACTGTAACTGGTTGATATATACAACAGATAATACACCGCAATAATACACGCAACGAATCGAGCGTAAAGGGACGCCCACAATAGAAGTCCAAATAATTTGACAAAGGCATTCAGGCACGGACTAATTAATTAATTATCCGAATCTGAATTACATTCAGCGCATTGACAACACTGGCCACCAAAATGGCCGCTGTTTGCGATAGGGTTGACAAAAATAAAGTTAATATCACAATATTACTTATTCTAATTACTTTAATTAATGTTAGGTAATTTATAATTGGAATTGACTGTATTAATGTAATTTAAGAAGACCAATTAATCAACCTTATTATCTTTGCCGCGTTTGTAAAAGAAAATATAGTTTCAGCCGTGTTTTAGAATAGTTACTAGCTGTCGCCCGCGGCTTCGCCCGCGTGAGTTTCGCTTAGATGAAAAATATTTTTGTGTTCCAAACTGTTTCAGATGTTTCGGATTTTCGTTTTTTATACATCTCTCTACAGAAAATGTTCATTAGATTAATCAAGTTTTGCTAAGGCGCCATTTCCATATATGTTTTAGTGTAGCTGGTCTCTTGAAGCTTTTCATCAGATGTTCCATATGTTTAATTTTTATACGTCAGCAGAAAATGCTCATCAGGTTGAACGACTTTTACTAAGGCGCCATTTCCATATATGTTATAGTGTAGCTGGTCTCTTGCAGTTCTTCATCAGATGTTCCAGATCTTCAATTTTTATACGTCAGCAGAAAATGCTCATCAGGTTGAACGACTTTTGTTAAGACACCATTTCCATATTTCTTTTAGTTTAGCTGTTCTGTTATAGTTCTTCATCAGGTGTTCCAGTTTTCAAAATGAATTATAGCCTATATGTTGCCCAGACTTTATAGCTACACAACAAAAAACGTTTTATTTAAATCCGTCCAGTAGTTTTTGCGTGAAACGCGTACATACATACAGACAGACAGACAGACAAAGAAATTCCAAAAAAATTTTTTTGCTTTCTGTTATTCTTTTTAAGTGTCCCTCTATCCATTTCAGTCAAAAATACTAAATGTACAGACAAAATATTTTTACTGTTTTATTATATGTATAGATTATGTTAACTAGCTTTAACATACGATCAGATCCAAACTATTTTCTGTTTCACATAATTTTTTCTGTACTATTAAGAAATTAATGTATGAATTTTCAAACAATTTTCACAGTCAGTAAAGACTAAAATTGTTTCTACTAACTTGTAAAAACTATACACAGTACGTAGGTATCTTTAAAGTATTTAATAAAATTCAAAAAATAAATAAAAATAAGCAGAACTAAATAAAAAAATGTAACAACCCTACCATCGCTCCCGTTCCAAATTCAAAATTGGAAATTAATGGCGGATTTGACAGCAGCGTTATTGTGCGGCTAATTTAAATTTTTAAATCTTATCAAGTGAGCGATGACAGCGCCTTAATGGGATCGCGCGGTTTTAAAGTCCCTTCCATTCCGTTTGAGCCGATTGTTTTATTTTTAATTCCCTTTCGCGTAGGTCAAGGAAATTAATTCATTAAATTAGGAGCGGTGGTGCTGGCCACAAATAATTATTTATGTCATATTTTAAAATAGAACACAGATTAAAATGTAAATTAAAAAGTTAATTCACATTCCATTTTGTACTCAGCCAGTGTGTTTTTAAATAAGCATAGCCAATTTAAATTATTTTCAGATAGAAAGCAAAGTAAACATAAGTCATTAGGCATTGTTGACACCGACTGCCTTCCTAGTAAGAGGCTGGTAATGGACCTGTCACGGTGTAAATGATGCCTGCCTTGTGTGAGCAAAGGACCGCCTAGCTTTGCCAATACGTTATTGTAGGAACTATTTAATGAATCTTTGTTTCATTAAGTCTAGCTTTCTCTAGGTTTCTTTTTCAAGTTCTAAAATACTAAAATTAAGGTACTTTTTGACACGAAAAATATACTTTTACTAAACGCAACGGTCCACTGAAAAAAGGAAAAATATTTTTAACTACTTATACACGTTAGTTTTTTTCTACGTGTTTATTTACCTTGTTAAATGATTCTACATTAATCAGTCGGAAGGTCAGAAGGTTACCTATCTTATGATAAGTAGAAACAAAGTAGCCTTGAATAAAAAAATCATCAAAATCGGTTCAGCGGTTTATCCATGAAAGTACAACAGAGAAACAGACAGACGCATTTATATTATTAGTTGGAAGTATAGATATGGATTATTATATTAGTTGGTACTGTTGGTAGAGATATCCTATGTCATATAGACGCCATTCCACAGAAATCGGATATTTTGAAATGTCTTATTTCAAATTTTAGTGCGCCATTCCATAATATTTCTGCCTATTATGTTGTTCTGTTCATGTTCTATATATGGGGGCCTTTGTTATAAACCTAATATTTAATTTTTATGACAACTATATCTTTTTTTTTTCATTTCTGTGAATTCGGAAACCAGTCAATTTTAAAAAAATCTTGTACCGTTTCTATCGCACATTCAATAGGTACGCGGTAAATATCGGTAGTAACACAACCGTCGCTCGCTATTTAACACCCCGTTTTACAGAAATAGAAATGTGACTGGGCAGAAAAACGTAGTGACGTAAACGTAAAAACGTGTACTCTTTGGGCTATCAAAATCAAAAATCAAAATAAAAAAATATTTATTGAAATTTTGCCTTTTAAGAAGGATCTTTTTCACGTCAAAAACTAATTATATAATCATAGTATATTATGTCTCAAAGCTACTAACTACTAGCATTTCGGAACGACCACTGCTAAGAAGAAATGCCTGCTGAAGGAATAGAGTTAATACTTCTTTTAACTTAGTTAATTTAAGCAGTGAATCCAAAATTTAAAAAAAAAACCTGTCAGCGATTAAGGCCTACTTGAATGACAAACATACAAACTCCCATTCGTGTTGTTAAAGTGAAAAAAATAGAAAAGCTTTACCTATTTTGCTCTGCTTTTCTCACTCTGTAATCAGCATTAAGTGTCACCATTTAAACAAGTGAACTAGTTATTTTATTTAAAAAAAAATAGATATAATTATAGATACCTCCGTGTTATTTACAGAGCTGTGATAAAATACCCATTTTATTAAATAAAATAAACACATGTTGAAACTATTCTATTCAAAAATACGTTTGCCTCTTTCTTCAAATTAAAAATATTGAAAAGTGAATCAGAGACACAACACACTAATTTTTACACGTAAGACAAAGGAGTGTTATGTTTTTAGGGTTCATGTATGTAAGTTTATTTATTCCACCATAAGTCCTGAACGGCTTAACAGATTTTGATGTGAGAGCTATATTTAGATTCCTTGCATTCCTCCGAGTGACATACACCCGTATTCACAAACGTTACTTGGAAGGTTCATAGTGCCTGTCAGCTCACAGGAACTCAAAAACCTATTCTTAAACGATACTTGAAGGACAAACGTCACTGCGCGTCCAATAGAAAGGCTTGCCATCGGTAACGCACTGAAAAATGCCTCACTTAGCATGGCATTCCTTATCGACTTACGCAAGTATTGTTTGTGAATACGGGTGATAGTGATAGTTGTCAGTCGTGTTTTTTATTTTTAACAATATGTTAACAATAAGCTTGTTTTATGAAATAGACGGTATGACAACAAGAACATAATGGTTCAAAAATAAATAAACATAATTATCCTTTACCTAAAACAGATAATTATTAACAAAACATCAAAACCATTCGACGGATTCGATGTCTGAATATCACATGTATAATTTAACCCTGCGACCGTCAATTATAATCATGGACACACAACTTAGTAAAAAACGCGCTCGGTCTAATTGTACCCTTTAGAAGAATGTTTTAAATGCACAGGCTGCTCTGTCAGGGGTTTTGTTCTTTTAGGAGTTAGTATAAGAGCTAACAAATTGTATTATTATACTTACGTATTTTAATAAAATAAATATTTGGCAGGCTTTTACCCAGAAGTGGGACATGTTACAGCTAAGAAAAAAAAAGTATTTATGCAATAAATGCGAAAGTGTTTTATTTATACCTACTTTTATCACTTCTTTTGATGTTTTATATGGCTTATACTTTTAAAAAGGTATAAGATCTCATGTAGAGCTAAGTTTCTTACTCTACAAGTCCTAATTTCACAAACTCTAAATCCTTGGCAAAATAGATGGCTTGGCCGTTTCGCTGCTGTTACCATAAGATTAAAAATTTGTACACAGTTTATTACTTATCAGATTTAAGTAAGTACAATAATAAATAAATAAATAGTTCTTGTACGAAACGGCCAAGCCACATATTTTGACTACGATGTAGAGTTAGTTAAGTCAGGGCTTGTAGAGTTAGAAGCTTAGCTCTACATGATATCTGATAACTGTTTGACAGTCTACATGGTCTCATCTTGGCAACATTTTAAATGAACATAATTGGTGGGACATTTAATTTCTCAAATTAAAATTATAATACGCCGTTGCTTTTGGGCAAACACTATTCTGAAAACAATAAAAAAAATCACGACAGTTACCTATTTTACTAGTTTTTGTGACTTTTTGCTGTCATAAAATATTATAGTCATGCTACGCAGAGCTATTTATTATCACAAAAAATCAGAATCTTAAAAATACAACAAACAAATAAAATGTACTTTAGCGAGACGTACGTAAGCGAGAATAAATAAATTTTGATTTAAAATTAGTTTGATTGAAGGCGTAGGTTGATATAAGGAACAAATGGTTTCGAATACCACATTAATTACCGTATTTCAAAAAAATAAAATTTGCTTAAATTTATCAAATTTTGGGTTTTAAAATCGACATCGTCAATAGTTATTCTTGTATTATTTATAAATAACTTTGTTTTAAGCTCTCTGTCTAAATCCACACATGACACTTGGACGATCACTAGAAAACTGGACTAGGTTTGTGGTCGCCATTTACTTTGTCTATGGACGACAAACTTGAATGTAACATTGTATTTTTATAATTGTTCTTTAAAAAGAAATATTTCTTACAATTAAGTTAACCAGATGATAATCATACAGCATAAGTTAATTTAATACTGGAACCGGAAAAAATGTACTGTGGTAAATCTCTTTAAGATCTAAAATTAAAAAACTATGCACAAACTAACATAAGTAAATTTTGAAAATATCTGGCATATAATTAAAAATCAGACAAAAGTGCTGGCCACATACAAAAAAAATTGTTAACCCTTCGGCTGCCGACGCAATCAAACTCAAAGTTCTATATTTATTTTAAATCCTAAAAAATAATAAGTCGTCGATAAGAAATCGAACTATTGACATGTAATGTCATTTCCTAATTTAAATTCTTAATTAGTATCTACACTCGATTTGTAATATTAAATAACTGTGTATGAGCGTAGCTATAATAAATAGACTTTTCTCATACGAGTCCTTTTTATTTACAGTATCATTAATATTTCTTATAATGAACACTAACTGTTCAGGGCAAGCGTCGCACACTCCTTATCACCACAGTATAGAGACTATCCCTATATTATGATATCACTAAAACATAATAACATAGTATTGCATACCTCACGATGGCACTGCATGTAAAGGTTCATGCTAAATCTATACTAAGGCAACCATATCACAGAATGCACTGAGTCCCATATCACAAGAGTTCAGATAAGGTATCGCACTTGGAACATATCCGATGCGCCCGGGGCGAAGATCACGGAGACGCGTAAACGTAATAATAATCGACCATCCCGCAGGCTTATCTGTAAACGACTGGAGGCTACAAGCCTTTTGCTGGGGGCGAAACGCCGTGCGTAGCGTCGAACTCCGCCCCGGGGCTCGCTATTGGCTAAAAAGCGGTAGCGGGTTCCGTATGCGCCTCCCCATTGGCCACTTCGACGCCAGTGGGGGCAGCCGCGCGTCAACTGCAATATTTTGACGTTTTTTTACAACTATTTGTAATTCTCTACGGCTATTGTAGGGTTAAGTGAGCAGTTTTGACGGGTGTGCGTTACAATGCCTGATTTTTATTGTGATTTTTTTTGCCTGTTGCGCTCGCGCATATTGTTGGTTTTTCGGCGTTTGAAATTTGAATCGTGCCTGTCGATTTTGATTCGCAACGCTCCGAGCGATTTGGGCACCTGTTTAAATTTCTTACTGAGATTTTTACAAAATGCTTTCAATTTCTGTTCAAGTATTGCACACAGATTTTTTTATTATTGTATCATTTTTTTTATTTATTTAGGCACCTACAATTTTAACAATTGCGATTTGGTCTTTATCGCTTTTTTAATTCAACTTTTGTAGACAAGTGATCTTATTACTTATTGTATTTGCTGAAAAAATATTACAACATACAGATGATGTAAGATTTTAGTTGCATTTTAGATTGTAGTAGTTGTATTCTCAAATATAAATTACGAGACTCATATTAGCATAGTTACCTGCTTAAAATTCAGGATTCATCACGTTTCATGCGTTTCATTAACAGTTAGCGGAATGTGAAAATTTTTCTATACATTTTTTTACTGTTTGAATAACTTTTACTGATTTATAACTAACATAGCCGAGAGAGTGTACAAAAAGTATGCTTTACCTATAATTTAAGTCACAATGTTCTTTTACACATACAACACACATATTTGTAGTATTTTTACTTTGCTTTACTTTACTTTAACGTAGCACGACGTTAAATTACTAAACATTTATTTTTATGTAACATACGATAAATATTTCAGTGAAATACCTAATAAAAAAAATAAATATTTTTTGTGTGTTTGAATGATTGATTACAGCAAGTACAACATTTTCTGCATGATTAAATCTTTAAATATGGCAAAAATTGTATGTTTCTCATTAAAAGAAAATCTGTGTACTTTACTTCACTGACAAAATAAATTATTTAGGTCTGGGCGCGTTTCGTGTGTCTACTTACACTTTAGTTAAAATATGTAGCTTGGCCTTCTCGCTACCGTCACATACATGTGTGTCAGTTCACTGTTCATTTCTTTTCTGTTATACATTTTATTTATTCGTATGGCGTTTAACAGTCGTTCTTATTTATGTATTATGTAAACTATAAACTATAATGTTATTTTATTAAATAAGATGATTGATACCTACAATGATTCTTGTGGGTAACGAAATGGCCAAATTTGACTAAGGTCAATTTTGGCCAATTTTGTAGAGTTTACGCAGTTAGGGCGAGAAGAGTCAGAAGCTATATTAGATACTAGCTTTTGCCCGCGGCTTCGCCCGCGTGAATTTCCCACGGGAACAGTGCTTTTCCCGGGATAAAAAGTAGCCTATGTGCTATTCCAGGTCATTATCTACCTCTGTACCAAATTTCATCGAAATCCGTCCAGTAGATTTTGCGTGATTGAGTAACAAACATCCTCACAAACTCACAAATTCACAAACTCACAAACTCACATCCAAACATTCGCATTTATAATATTAGTATGGATGACAATTTTTTGACAGTGCCGTAATGGTTTCATCTTAGGATCATTTCATAAGAATACAAGGATGGGAACAGGGGGTCTAAAACGGCCATTTTGATGAATCGGAATATGATCCATTTCTCAGTTCCTAAATATTTAAAAATGAAACTTATGTAACTACTTATAAGATTCATTTTTAAATATTTAGGAAATGAGAAATGAATCATATTCTGATTCGTCAAAGTGGCCTTTTTAGACCCCCAGGACCTAATTCCGGTGGGAATTTCGGAAAACATATCTGCTAACTCATCTGCGATCAAAATCCAAACCGTGTCACCAAAATCAAAACCAACAAATAAGTATATATATTTTTTATTTTATTTTTTTCAGTCATTTATTTAACCTTATAATATTAATTAGAAGAATAAAAACCTAAAAACTAATAATATAAACTAATTTAAACTGAAATAAAAACTATAAGTAAACTAAAAATAAACTAAATAAAACTATCCTAACTAATATTATAAATGCGAAAGTGAGTTTGTTTGTTTGTTTGTTTGTTACCTCTTCACGCTTTAACTACTGAACCAATCTTCCTGAAATTTCGCATACACATAGCTGGAAGTACGGAGAAGGACATAGGGTACCTTTCATCCCGGGAAAAAGCACTGTTCCCGTGGGAAACTCACGCGGGCGAAGCCGCGGGCGACAGCTAGTAATTAAATATTTACAAAAGCGCCAGTCCCGACAATTCGTTGTCATGAGGTAACGTGCCCAGAAGGCTGACAGCATTGTCACGTTGGATGGCAAGTATATTGATCAATATAAATTACATAAAAGTAAATTTATTATTAAATATTTTATTTCCCTTAAGTACACACTCCACTAGATTTGACAACAGGAAATAGCCGCATCTCTACCGGAAGTCGCATCGGATTCAGGACGCCATCATGTTTTATTCATGATGCATTATGTATGAGGAGTGCGTCTGTCTGTTTGTCCAGGAGCTGGGATTTTCATATGGTTGGTATGAGGTATGCTGTATTGTTGATCTTAGCTGGTAAATACGAAGTGAATATGTATAAGGAAACGCAAATTGAGCTACATACATCCACCATATCCATACTACATTACGCTTTCACGGCTAAACCACTGGGCCGATTTCGATGAAATTTGGTATGGATATAGTTAAAAAACCGGGGTCAATGATAGGTTACATTTTTTAAAAATCAACCTCCAAGGGGCTGAAATGGGGGGTAATTTGTATGAAAAAGGCAATACTTTTTGCAGCGGGCGGAGCCGCGGGGTAATAACTTATAAATTATAACCTTCTACATGGCATCCCGGAAAAAAATCGGGAATAAGATTATCCAGAAGTTCTCACGGGATGCTCTAAACGATAGGTGCTATTCCCGGTATTTTTCTATCCGTGTACCAAATTCAATCGAAATCCGTCCAGAGCTTTTGTATAACATTCAAATTTTCCCATTTATTGTCACGTACTCCTATCAGCTATGAAAAAAATAAAACTTTTACGTCAACATAATCATAAGATACATACATACATACATACATACATACATACATATTATCACGCCTTTTTCCCGTGGGGGCAGAGACTAGCGATTTCCACCTGCTACGATCTTTACAGATCTCTCTTGCTTCCTCTACACTCATCACTCTCTTCATACATGCTCTCCGGTTATGGGTGCTCCTAATATCTCATAAGATACCTTACATAATTTTCGCATCATTAACAATTTCAGGACATAATCAAAACCTGGGTACATTCGAGTACTTCCCGTTGACTTGGAATCATTTCATATAGCTATTTATTGCCAAGGACAGTAATTATGATTAAAACTTGAATATATTTATGTGCGATCGAGACACTTGAAACCAGTATTTACGTACCAGAGAATAAGTATTCATAATACGAACATACTTTCGAAAAACATATACAAAAGCGACACCACAATACTTACTTACTCCTACCTATTCAAATCAAATAAAACATAATTACAGACGCATAAAAGTCTGAATTAACTTTCGATATAATGACGGCAACTTTTCGTAAGCTCCGCCGACCAAATGTCTGTCACCGCGGGCTGTTTGCTGAACAAAGGGCCAAAGCACACTGGAGCTACGATAGCGACAATAACGAAGCGATCTTTCTTTCTTATCGAGTATGTTATTACTAACATTGGTGTCAGATTTTATTGAAGTCGCCTAAAGGCATCTGACATAAATAAACAAATATATACGGACAAATCACACAGATTGAGTTAGCCCCAAAGTAAGTTCGGGACTTGTGTTATGGGATACTAACTCAACGATACTATATTTTATGACAAATACATATATAGATAAACATCCAAGACCCAGGTCAATCTGAAAAAGATCATTTTCCATCTTGACCTGACCGGGGATCGAACCTGGGACCTCCTGTGTCTGTCTGATAACCGTTAGGCCACGGAGGTCGTCAAACACACCACATGACTTTTACGACTACCGTCAACTAGTGGCAGTAGCCGTATACACACTAGTAAAATAAACGGTAACGGACACGGTAGCCAAGCGATGTCGTGGGGAATAAATGAATTGAAATTGAATGCCAAGTTGAGGAAATAATCAAAACAATTTAAATCCATACTTTCATATACCGTACTAATATTATATAGGAAAACTAGCTTTTGCCCGCTACTTCGCCCGCGAGAATTTCCCACGGGAAAAGTGCTTTTACCCGGGATGAAACTACTCTCTATGTCCGGGTACTCTTTGTCCTTCTCAGTACTTCTAACTATGTGTTTGCGAAATTTCAGTAAGATTGGTTCAGTAGATTAAGCGTGAAGAGGTAAACAACAAACAAATAAACAAACAAACACACTTTCGCATTTAAAATAATATTAGTTAGGATAGGATATTATGTTTGTTTGTCCTTCTTTCATGTTCTTCTTTTTCATACAAACTCGTAGTCGTCGGGTTTAGGTGTTCCTATATCTATTCACCTTACGCCCATTAGACGGTAGCGAAACGGTCAAGCCACATATTTTGACTAAGGTGTAGAGGTTGTGGACTTTTATTGTCAGGGCGTGTAAATCAGGGCGAGATCTGATAACTTTTTGATACTTCGAGCCATATGGTCTCGTCTTGGCAACATTTTACATGAAATGTTATGGGTAATATAAAATTACTCGCTCTCCCTGATGTTAAAATACAGTAACTTCACCATAGTTGTTTGCTATGCTATGCTATGCCGCGTCGCATAGCCCCAGTGTGCTTTAGCCCTTATTATACGGAAACAGCGGTGTCGCTACAAAATTAATTGTATTTAATTATACGGAAACACCGAATTTTCGGACCACACAGTGGTTGACAGATGTCATTGGATGTTTTTCTAAATTCAACACCTCCAGGCGACTAATTTAGAGGTAGGTAAGAGGTAAAATAAGAAAAAAAAAGCATTAAGTTTATTTTCTTCATGTGGTTAGTGGTAAAGTAGTATGGAAAAACATTTTCGAACTTTACTTCGTACCTCAAAATTATGTTTTTTTTTTACTTGTCCCACAGGTGGGGAAATGTCTCCCAAAATGATATTGTAAATAAAATTTGCTAGGATCATATGACAATTTTTGTTGTCATTTTAATTACTTACACAAATTCATATTTTTAGTTTCCGTCTGTAGATTTCACTTGAAGTGCCTACCTACTCATATCTATCTAGCTATGGACAAAAAAAATCTATTTTTTACATCCATGACTAATATTACAAATGCGTGATGTTTGTTACTCAATCACGCAAAATCTACTGGACTGATTTCGATGAATTTTGGTAGGTAATATAACCTTTATAGCACATAGTGAACCCGAAGTTCCTACGTAAGCGGAGTATGCTTATAAACTTTTGAGTTTATCATGGTAGTAGGATTTCATAGACAGATCATACTAATTACTTTTTCCGTGCAATTAAAAGTAAATCAGTCACAAAATAAAAAGTATGACAAATTATTTTTTAATCTGTAAAGGTATTGCCGCAATAACTAAATTAAAAACAAAAAAATAACTCATCAACAGTTCATTTGTCCTAATTCACCAAAACGACCGGAATTGTCTTTTAGCCAGTAAAAAAAAAACCATGAATTAATTGTTGCCAAAACGTCAAACTTTTTTTGATAAATTCACTATTTTAGAAAAAACAAAAAAAAAAACCTTTACCGGGCGGCCCAATTCGTTGCGCTAACCTTTTGGTGACTTAAAATTGGTATTTTGATGTATTGTAACGGTAGATATATTTTATAGGGCAAAATGTTATTAAAAACTATTTCATTATGAATTACCGATTTGATGCAATGTACGGTTCATTAGATAATTTGTTAAATGAGTCGTTTCATTTTCTTTTCTATTTAAAATTGGCTCTACGCAAAAAGTATTAAAGTATAATTTCTTTTCTCTCTTTCTTTGCTTAGAAAAAGCTGATTAAACATCGAGATATTATGTACTTGATTAAACAATACAATACTTTTAAATTACTTTCGTCCGTCGTTGTTAGTCGAGAAGAATCTCAGCAGTAACTAGGGGTTGCTCCAAAAAGCTATATATAGTCAAATGCAGAAAAAATTTACCCTATTTATTAGATACTAGCTTTCGCCCGCGGCTTCGCCCGCGTGAATTTCCCACGGGAACATTGCTTTTTCCCGGGATGAAAGGTACCCTATGTCCTTCTTCGAACTTCCAGCTATGTGTATGCAAAATTTCAGGAAGATTGGTTCAGTAGATAAAGCGTGAAGAGGTAACAAACAAACTCACTTTCGCATTTATAATATTAGTTAGGATTTATTGGATAAATTTGACGTGAAAAAGTGCCTAATCTGGTTTTTGAAAAAATCCTAATCATAATCCTATCCTAATCCTATCCAATCAATCCTAACTAAAATTATAAAAGCGAAAGTGAGTTTGTTAGTTTATTTATTTGTTTGTTTGTTACCTCTTCACGCTTCATCTACTGAACCAATCTTCCTGAAAATTCGCATACACATAGTTAGAAGGACTGAGAAGGACATAGGCTACCTTTCACTCCGGGAAAAGCACTGCTCCCGTGTGAAATTTACGCGGATGAAGCCACGGGCTAGTAATAAATAAATGAATAAGTTCATTTATTTGGGAGATTTACACGTGTCACCATTATGATTTTGCGTTGACTGTTAAAAACATCTTCATCATCTCCATGTGTTATCTTAGCACCCAAGAAAACAGATATCAGTATATCTGTCCTCTTGGGTGCTAAAATAGCATAGGGAATTAGGGAGACATAATATTTCGTCAGAAATCTTTCGTAGTATAATGTTCTTTAAAAAAAGAGCCTAACGACATCCACAATCGCGTCCAAACTTTAAACTTCAAAAGTTGGGCTACTTAGAAAAGTAAGTATACCCCATATAATAGTGTATAGTGTTGCGGGTGGTATACTTTTTTATGTGACCCACTGTACTATGCGATTTAAATGCTATCGGGTTTTGTAATGTTTGTCAAGTTGGCAGCTTGTCATTCAAAACCATTTCAAAACATTCGAAACTAACTTCACTACATATACATCAAGAGAGACCGGAGTGAAGTTGCTAAAGGCCGATCCAAGTTTTGATTCTAATCGAACTGTACATACATCAGAAGTACATAGATTTATTTTATTTATTTATTTATTTTATTTTCAACTCTTACAGACTATCATCACAGGATATTCTCCTAATACAATAGTTGCGACAACATATCTTCCGTTTTGACTAAATTTAACAATTAATTACTTTGATAGCAAATAATAAAGGGTATAATTTAAACGCTCACCAGAAATATTTTTTAAATCCTAAGCCTAAGTACCAAATAAATTAAATGACTCCAAAAAAAATAAAATGTCTTTATAAAGAGGGTCCTAAAATATACTACATTATAGTCCAAAATAAATAAAAAGACATCAGAATAATTGTATGTATTGTTCAAATATTCTTTCTGCTTCCTAAAATGGATAAATGATCATCAAATAATGTCATACAAAAATTTTAATATTAATACCTAAAACCATACTACAATTCGATTGACTGTTATTCAAAAATAATAAACAGATTACTTTAATGTAAGACCAACGGCGGATCCAGGATTTTTCTGGGGCCGTGGCGGATTATGCGATGCATGTTGGGGGAGGTGCAACAAATTGCCGCCCGCCTTGAAACAAATCCTAAAGACTTGCTCTCACTGCGTCACTGTAGGACCACATTTGCAAAAAATCAAGAAATAAACCAGATGGGCAGAAAAAAATGGACACTGTTATGGAATTTTCTGTCCACAGTAGGTACACAAAAAAAGTGGTTACAGGTACACAAAAAAGTAGTCTGGGGGGGGGGGCACGTGCCTCCATGCCCCCCCTAAATCCGCTACTGTGTAAGACTAATATTACAACTGCTTTCCTTTATTCCTTCACCCCGCAACCCACACAGCCGCCACCGGCAAGCGACGCACAGGCCGCAGGTCGCAACCCCGCGCTCTTCTCTCAGTGACTATTAGATATCTCAATACTCAATAAAAAATAATAATAATTGTGCAGAGCAACTACGGTCTGCTACCAGAAAATGTGGCAGAGCGAATCCGGACAAACGAAGCGGCGGGAAGAATTCTGTACCGGAACTTCACCGGGAAAAAACCACCGGTAAAAATAAGTACCGGGAAAAAATCTCCACGCGGCACCACGTTTGCCCGACTAAAACCTAACTAACTTAACGCAGTCTGCTACCACCGTAGCTTATGAAGGGAGCTACAGGGCCCTATATAATAACCTAACCTATAAATTAATTACAATTGAAAAGCACTTACCAAACTAAATCTTCTTTTTCTTCGGATCCAAACTTGAGTGTCTTCGGGAAGGGGGAATTCCTAATCACCCTACCTAACCCATGAGATCTCAATTCCCCAGAACAAATAAATAGATTTCTTCCCGAAATCGGCTCGGCAACAGATAGATGTGAGCGAGCAGCCACGCGTCACATCCCACAGGAGAAAGTCACAATGACGGGTACACAAACACAAAGTTCAATAGTTATTTAACAAACAGGAAATTCACAAATACAACTCAAGCTAATTAGCCATCAAAGAACGCGGGACCTCTCGCGTATTAAAAAATCAAACTGATATCGCATAGGACAATGGCGACCGTTCGCAACCCATTTTACACGCGAGCAATGTGAGAACCCCAAAACGCCTGGCGGCGATAACATGAAACGCCTGCGTTTAGTTTTACCCAATATATTACAAACATCCCCCCGTCCCGGTCTGAGAAGCAGACCGCTAGCTTACTCTACGGGAAGGCGGGCGAGAGAGGTCACACCTCTCCTTAAAATCGAACCGTCGACCAACACCTCAGCCACACGCGGAGTGCCATCTCCGCCAAGAATCAAACGTAATATGCGAGCTCGTCGCCAAAGCAATGAGGGCAAATTTGCCTCTTTTAACAATACTAAATCACCCTCCCTGGGAGGCTCAGTCCTGTCTGTCCACTTCACTCTTTGCTGCAGCAAATGCAAATATTCAAGCGACCAGCGACGCCAAAAGTCCTGGCTCATTTGCTGCAACATTTGAAAACGCGACAACCGATATACGCGTTCGTCCTTCCACGGGTATTCGGGCAGGGCATTCAAAGGCCCTCCCACCAAAAAATGACCAGGGGTGAGAACTTCCAAGTCATTTGGATCTGGAGATAGCGGACAGAGAGGACGAGAGTTGAGGACCGCCTCAACTTTACAAAACACTGTGGCCAGCTCTTCAAAAGTTAGAGCCGTTTCTCCGATAATGCGGCGGAGGTGGGTCTTTGCGGATTTCACAGCCGCTTCAAAAATCCCTCCCCCATGGGGGCAACTTGGGGGACTAAACTTCCAGGTTATTCCCCTTTGAGCAGCAATTTGACTTAAACTAGTACAATTCTTATCAATAAACACAGAAACATCCTTAAGATAATTTACAGTTCCCTTATAGTTTGTGCCATTATCAGACCTAATAAGGGAAGGTAGACCTCGACGCGAAACAAAGCGATCCAACGCGGCGACGAAGGCCTCCGTAGTCAGAGCCGATACCACCTCCAAATGGACAGCCTTGGTGGCCAAACAAACAAATACACACAAATAGCCCTTCACAATACGGGCATTACGAAAGGGAGAAGCCTTGATCGAAAAGGGGCCGGCAAAATCGGTTCCAACGCCGTCAAACGGCCTCGACGGTCGGATTCGATCAGCGGGCAAATCACCCATCTGTGGTTGCATCGTGGATGCCTTCAACCTATAACATGCAATACATCGAAACAGGACACTACGGATTGCTCTTCGGGCAGACAAAATCCAAAACTCGCGTTGCAAAATAGCCAACAAAGCATTGCACCCAGCATGGGCGTTACGAATGTGTCGATCAGACACCAAAAGCTGCACCAAGGGTCCGCCCTTGGGCAACAACAGAGGATGGCGAGTCTCATATGGAAGATCCGCCTTCCGGAGCCTGCCTCCAACCCGAAGAAGCCCATCCGAGTCGATGTACGGGTTCAAACGAGCGACCGCGCCCTTCAACTTAGCGCGTCCGTTGCGCAAAATCTGAAGCTCTGACTCAAACCGTCCGGTCTGCACGACACGGACCCAATGCAACAATGCGCTCCGGCGCTCTTCTGCACCTGCAATCGGCTCCAACCGCTTTGCCTGTGGGTTTCTACAATTATGTATGAAACGCTTAATCCAACTGGTAACACCCAGAAGCTTATCCAAGCTACTATACCGAGCAAGTAGCCAATCCGGCTCCGACGTCGTCTCAGCGACTACAGCATGCACACGGAGCCCAGTCAAACTCAAAGAAGTAACATCTGTCTGACAGACAGGCCAAGAAGTTTCTGATCCCATCAGCCACTCTGGGCCCCACCAGAGCGGGTGTGACACCAATTCTGGTGCCGTACAACCTCGGGAGGCACAGTCCGCTGGGTTAAGCTCTCCCGGCACATGTCTCCATGTTATATCAATTCCGATATTCTGGATTTGGGAAACCCGATTTCCCACAAAAACCTCCAAGGTATGTGGGGCCGCGCGCAACCATGCAAGCGCGACCTGGCTATCCGACCAGGCGAAGATGTCCCGTATCTCGACCGTGGCCGCCAGCTCACATGCAACGTGATGCAACAATTTAGAGAGAAGGTGAGCTCCACTCAACTCAAGCTTGGGAATAGTCAGCCTAGTCCTGATGGGGGCGACCTTGCTCTTCCCTAACAAAAGCGAGACATTGACCCGGCCATCGGCGTCAACTGTCCGCATATAGACTGACGCGGCGTAGCCTCGCTCCGACGCGTCACAAAAGCCATGCAGGCTGGCTCGATATTTCCCGGGGGCAATATTCGACGAGGCAAGGCAATCCGATTGACTTCCTTAATCGATGAAAACAACTCGAGCCAATCATCCAATGGAGGACCAAACAGCGGCTCGTCCCACGAGACGCCCAAAGTCCAAAGTCTCTGAAGAAGACACTTCGCAGAGAATATCACTGGACTGATCCAACCGCTTGGATCAAACATACGAGCTATTACGGACAACACCGTTCTCTTAGTCCAGACTTTTGGTATTTCCAAGTCCACTTGGAATGTGAAAATATCGGTTAGCGGCTGGTACTGCATGCCCAGCACCGCTATCCTGTTGGGATCATCCACATCCTCAAACAGGTGAGGGTTCTGTTGGTGATCCTCCGGGATCCCTTCTAGAACTTTAGGCTCATTGGACAACCACTTACGTAGCTCATAGCCACCCGTTTTCAATATTTCAATCAATTCGTCCCGCAGTAGGAGGGCCTCCTCAATACTTTGGGCTCCGGTGCACACGTCATCAACATACAAGTCACGTGACAGCACGGAAGCCCCACGGGGAAAGCGGATCCGTTCCCGCTCTGCCAATTCAAGCAATGATCTGATGGCGATATAGGGACTAGATTTCAAACCATACGTGTTTGTGTTGAGTTCATACACCGTCACAGGATCCTCAGGGCGCTCACGCCAGAGTATCAACTGGAATCGCCTGTCCTCAGGATGTATGACTGTCTGGCGGAACATCATCCGGATGTCCGCACCAAAAACCACTTGATGTCTTCTAAAGTTCAAGATGATGTCAATTATGTCCCTATGCAATTTGGGACCCGAATGCAAACACAGATTCAACGAAACCCCGTTCGAAGTGGGTGCGGACCCATCAAAGACAGTCCGCAACTTGCCCGTTGAGGCCTTCACCACCGCGTGGTGGGGCAAAAAATAATGCTCAGTTGAGCTCCAATCAACTCGAGCCGGAGACATGTGACCCAAATCCTCGTACTCGCGCATAAATTCAATATATTTATCGCGAAGTACGTGGTCACGCTGCATACGTCGCTCCATGGACAGCAGTCGTTTCTCCGCAAGCGCCCTACTTTGCCCTAGGCTAGGACGAGAGGCAACAAAGGGTAACCTAGTTACAAACCGACCGGAGGGCAACCTCTCCGTGGTCGATCGAAAAAGGGCTTCGCACTCAGCGTGTTCCGGATCCATCCTGGAACTCATAGGTGGCTCCTCCACCTCCCAAAACCTTTGCATGGTCTTGGCCAAGGACGCAGATGCGACGACCGGTGGCTCCTCCGCGGTGCCATTATCAAACACAGGGCCCATCAGGGCAAAACCAAAAATCGTAGACACTGCCATCAGTGAAGACGAACCCAGAGCCTTCTGTGTACCCAACAAAATCCAACCCAATACGTCCGAGCCCAGGAGCAAGTCCACTGGGCCGGGATGAAAGACAAAGGGGTCGGCCAAATCCAGACCCGAAACCAAAGACAACACACCCGGCGGTATGTCTGTCGAGGGGTGCCAACCCGCAATGGTATCCATTACCATAGCCGAAGTCGTGATCCTCATTGTGGAGGACTTCAGCGAAGAAAAGGTGACAAGTGTCTGGCCCGTCAGACACTTCACTTGTATGCCACCAACTCCAAGAAGTGGCACAGGCGAGTCTTCCACGACTAAACCTAACTGGTGTGCCACTCGAGTGGTAACCAAACTGCTTTGAGCCCCTGAGTCCAACAGAGCTCTCAAATTAATGGCTTCCCCCACGACCCCATACGCGGACCACCGCGGTAGGGAGCAGAACCGTCCGCGGCTCTGTCCCAGCAAGGGAGCAAGCTAGTTACGGGCTCCCCACTCTCTCCAAACCAGGGGGCGCCACTGACCCGGATAATATGTCGGGCGAGTGCACATCCCCATCTGAGGGGGGCATAACCCGCGGCCCGGCCATACCTATGGTACGGCGGGTGGTACTCCAGCCGTGGGTACTCGTGCAGCGGCGGAGAAAACCGCTGCGGCTGCATGTGTTGGGTATTGGTAACCCGCGTGGAGGGGGTGTCCCCACTCTCACGTCCGATCTAGGGCCCCCGCCCATGGGGCCCTATCCGGGGCCTGGCCAGTCACATACTGGCCACGACCTTGGGGCGCGTGGTCCCGGTCCGCCAAGACCCGCGCCGGTACGCGACCCCCTCCCGAGGGGGGTGCGACGAGCGAAGCCGCGTCCTCCGTCCGATGGTGGAGGGCTTCGCGCAGGAGCGCCCCCGCCCATAGGGGACCCCTGCCTCAACATCCGGGTGCCATCCCCGTTGCGGTTCATGCAAAGCATCGCGTGGTGCCGCCCACGGCATGCACTGCATGGTATGGCACTGGGACAGTCACGTGCATAGTGACCGCCCAAACAATAAAAGCAAAGTTCATGCCGCTTTGCCATGCGGCGCCGATCTTGTACTGGCAGTCCCTGCCAGTCCCTGCATTGCAGTAGGCTGTGGCCCATCCGACCACATTGCAGGCAGTCCGCGTCCCTCGCGACTGCTGCCGTGTGTGCAACCCGCGCACCAGCTCCACGCGGTGGCGGTTGCCGTCCCTGTTGGGGCCTCCCTCGCCATGAGGGTTCCAAGGGCCTACGTTCAGGCGCTCTGGATGGCGCTGAGTCCGTCATGGTATTCTCAGCCGCCCGTGCCTCAAACTCCAAAAACTTCACCAAGTCAGTGAATGTTGGTAGGGTGGTGCTATCCCGTTCCGCATTCTCGCGCTCAAATCGCGAGCGGATGTCATTGGGCAATTTGCCCAATACAATGTGCACCAACAAAAAGGACCATTGGTCCACCGGCAGCCCCAGTGTGCGGAGCGCGTTACAGGCCACTGTAACGGGCGTGAGCAACTGCAGGCGCAACTGTGCCCTGTTGGCCACCTTGGGCAGGGCCATCAACTGTGCGGCGTGCGCATCCGCTAACAAACGTAAATTTTGGTAGCGGGAGTTCAATAACTCCCAAGCCGTATCGTACTGGTCGTCCTCCACCCGGAGGTGCTGGATGAGCGACCGCGCTTCACCCTCAAGAGTGGAGAGGAGGTAGGCCATCTTCTGGGCCTTCGACAAATCCTGTCGTGCTACGACCAGGGACTCAAACATATTTTTATATGCCACCCACTCCTCCATCCTACCCCCAAAGTGGGACAGCTGAAGGGTGGGGAGCCGACCAGTAACCGCTGGTCCTTCCTGTCTAACAGGTGTGCGAGGGGCTGGTCCGCCAGCCTGTCTCGCCCTTATTGCGGCCGCCGCCTCCACGATGTCATCGTGCAGACTCAGGATCTGGTCCAGGTCCGCCACGTGACCTGCGTAGACCTCCGGGGTAAGGTCGGCTTCGGTAAGCGCCGCCATGGCCGCTTCCGCGTTGTTCAATCGTGAGCGGAGCTGATCCGCTCTTTCCAGTATAGCGGCCTCCCTGTCCTTCCGGGACAGGAGTCCACCGGCCGTCACAAACCATCTCAATTCGTTGGCGAGTGTCGCCTTAGCATTGGGGACCTTCGCCATCGCGTCAAGTCACAAACAAAAAATAACAAAAGGTAAATAAAAAACAACAAAATCAAACAACTACACGAAGAACCGCGGTAGGTATGAGAATGGCACAAACCCGGAACGCACGGTACAAACCGCAAACAAATACAAAAAAGGTTACAAATATTCTTATACAAACAAACTAAGAAAAATCTAATAATTTTTACAAACAATTAATTGTTTTTTACAAACGAACAAATAGAGGGTAGATAAACTACGCTCTGCTACCAGAAAATGTGCAGAGCAACTACGGTCTGCTACCAGAAAATGTGGCAGAGAGAATCCGGACAAACGAAGCGGCGGGAAGAATTCTGTACCGGAACTTCACCGGGAAAAAACCACCGGTAAAAATAAGTACCGGGAAAAAATCTCCACGCGGCACCACGTTTGCCCGACTAAAACCTAACTAACTTAACGCAGTCTGCTACCACCGTAGCTTATGAAGGGAGCTACAGGGCCCTATATAATAACCTAACCTATAAATTAATTACAATTGAAAAGCACTTACCAAACTAAATCTTCTTTTTCTTCGGATCCAAACTTGAGTGTCTTCGGGAAGGGGGAATTCCTAATCACCCTACCTAACCCATGAGATCTCAATTCCCCAGAACAAATAAATAGATTTCTTCCCGAAATCGGCTCGGCAACAGATAGATGTGAGCGAGCAGCCACGCGTCACATCCCACAGGAGAAAGTCACAATGACGGGTACACAAACACAAAGTTCAATAGTTATTTAACAAACAGGAAATTCACAAATACAACTCAAGCTAATTAGCCATCAAAGAACGCGGGACCTCTCGCGTATTAAAAAATCAAACTGATATCGCATAGGACAATGGCGACCGTTCGCAACCCATTTTACACGCGAGCAATGTGAGAACCCCAAAACGCCTGGCGGCGATAACAGGAAACGCCTGCGTTTAGTTTTACCCAATATATTACAAACAATAATAATAATAGAATTTTATTTTATTGTCTACCTTAAGAGTAAAATATCTCTTAAGTAATGTTCAAGAACGCTTATAGACAGTTTAGTAAAAGTGGGCACAACCATTTTCTTAACTAATTCTTATGAGAAGGGATAACCCTTACCTAACCTTATGATAGCTAAGAAAACATGAATAGATAAAGTTAAGAGTTGTAAATTTACAAATCGTCTGTAGAGATTTTTCTAGTATCTCACCAAACTGTTTATAGATCACAAATTTTACTAGTAGATAGTTTATAGATAAAGTTGAAACCTTTAGAGAAGTTTTTATTCGTCAAGTTTTAAAACCAAAGTAACTCAAGACTAACAACTTTTAGTAAAATTTGATTTGTAATAGACAACGACACATAATGGCGCAGAACTTACAAGAGTTATTTAAACTTATTATTGCATCATGGCGTAACAAAATGACTTCTTATTTTTTTACATTACTTGTTTAAGGAAGTTAATAATGGGTAAAGAAGCAAATCTATGTGCGATTGAAATTCTATCATAAGATATTATGTAAAACTCTCTGAAAATAAAAACGCCCGCTGTTAATGTAAGATTTAATATTATTTTATCAAATATGAATATTATTAGATATAAGATTTTTTTTTTAAATTGCATTTTAATGTGTAAAATACTCATTTTATAAAATATAGTGGTTTAAAACATATTAAATGTTTAATAAGACATAATTTAATGATAAAACAATAAAAATAAGCATTAAAATATGTAACGAAAATCATTTGAAGCAATAATAGGCAATAAAAATAGCGTCAAGATAAAATTTACTAGAAAAACGATTTCTATAGAACAAACACTCTAAGAGAATTTTCTATTGTATGGCTCTATAATCTATGACAAGTTTGATGACAAGAATAATCTTACTTACTACTTTAACTTAATTAACAATACTTACTTTAACTTAATTAATATTATTATTTTAACTTAATGTTTTTAGTTCCATTAAAATAAAACGATTATTTTCATATTAACTTTGATTTTTTATTTCCCAGTAAAATTGACAGTGAAATATATGTATATTTGCTATGTTCTCATATTTTAACTAATTTCATTTAACAATAAAAAAGTGACATATGTTTGAGAACCGCATTATAAAATTTGCTGTTTAAAAAAATATTCGATCGATCGTCTGCTTTTTTACATCAGCAAAAATTACCAAATTGAAACTCGAGACAAAATATATTGGTATTATCTATTTGGTGACAATATGACATATTTGTTTAGAAATGCAATTAAAAGGTATGCATATAATTTAAAGGCATTGAATAAAAATATAAATGATATCCTTTTTATAATATTTTAGGATACACCATTTGGTGATCATTTATCCGTTTTGATGAGCGTTTCGAATTTTTTTGGTAGTAAAATTAATACATTTTTGGTAGGCGTTTAAACACAAGCCAATAATAAATAAGGCCACTTTTGGAAATTCATTCAGAGTGCAGTTGAATATATCTATTTGAAGTGCTATGGCATTCAATGTCCGGAGAGCCCGCGACAGCGGCGCATTCTTCAGCTATTTTGTCCTCGCGAACGGCACTACAAACAACTGTGGTAGATAGAGCATGTGCGTTCCGTATTTAAAAAAAAGTCAAACTAACGACACCCAAATCCAAAGTCGCGTCCAAACTGGATACCCCAAGTACAGTGATTGAGATGCCGCGCATTCCGTCCGTGTGTTTACTCGCATACTCCGCCATTACTCAGGAACGCGGGGACGCACGCGAGTTTTGGGGGGAAAATAGCGAGGATACAGAAAACATTCAATGTTTACATGCTTGGCAAAGGTTACGTCGAATCATCGGGCATTGGTTAGCTTTTCTTAAAAAAAAAAAATACCTAAAGTAAGTTCGAAACTTGTGTTATGGGATACTAACTCAACGATACTATATTTAATAACAAATACATATATATAGATAAATTATCCAAGACCCAGGTCAATTTGGAAAATATCATTTTACATCTTGACCCGACCGGGGACTGAACCGGGACCTCCGGTGTGGCAGTTAGGCGTGATGATCGTTAGGCCACGGACGTCGTCTCGTCAAAATGTATTTGTGCCTAATCTATGTTAATTGATGAAAACTTTAAGTTCCTGTGATTTTATCGGGCCGAATACAGCTTTATGAACAATAATTATAACAAATAGATATTATAAGCTAAATTATTTGAACAATCTGTGCTCTTTATACTATTAGCTGTCTGTGACAACAAAGATTTTGACAACAGAGTCGAGAAATAAAGTACGTATATATATTTCTGTACTGTAAGTATTTTGTGACGCAAGAGTTCGTCCATTACGCTAATTCTACGTCTATCAAAGGTAATTCATGTGATATAGGATATTTCGGGTATGAAATATGTGTTCCCGTTAAAGTTGAAATTTTTGAATCTACGAAGGCTATTTTGGTATAGTGTTTTTGGAAAGGTATTTAAATTCTAAGAAAATAAATATAATATGTGATTAAGATTTATAAAATCAAAACAAAAGGTAAATACTGTAATTTTTTGTAAGGATATTTGGACCCATGTATGTTAACAAAAGAAAAAAATATAAAAGAAAAGACGGAAACAAAGCCTCCTCATGCTCAGTCACCAGTTCACAGCTAGAATTCTGACTTTTCAGACCTTTATATCTCAGTTTGTACTGCGTGTAGAGGTATAGTTGCCATACTTTGTTTTGTTCAATATCTTTCATAAAAATAAGGTTTGGTAAGTGGACGGCTAAAAAAGAAATGACGCCACTCGCCCATACTAAATCGGCATAGCCCTTTGATAAACATATAGGTAGAATATAACGTAGAATAGCAGCCTCTATATTTAGCGCATAGAATACACCATAGCCCAGTTAGTAAAAAAAAAAAAAACAAAGCTGCCAGTTTCATTTAAAAATCTAAAAATCTTTATAATATTTTGGGCGAAGATAAAATAAATTAGCATATTAGATGACCGTCCAAAATTCCGAAAAGCCATAGAGTCCTCATTATGATATAATTATATGATAAACAGATTATTTTTGTGTTTAGTTTTATTTTGTTGTTGGTAAGTATAGCCTTGCCTTGCTTCGTCTAATGTCGTCCCCATCATTAGCAGTGATGATGGTAACGTAAGGTTTTTTATAACTTTATGATAAAGATCAGTGATATGATGACTTAAAGGGGAAAAAATTGTTTTTACATACACAGGAATTTATTTTTATTTATTTATTAATTTTTGTACACAAAAAATACATACAAAGGAAACATAAAACATTGGAAAACTAAGCACACAAAGGTACTACTTATTTCCATAGAAATGTCTTCCAGTAGACCCGCGAAAGAAATAAAGGAAAAGAGAAGGCATTGGCGTGTACTAAAAAGAAAAGAAAATAGCTAATAGAGATAAGTAACAGATAAAAACAACACATATAATATAAGAAGAAAAATATAATACATATAATACATATAGACAGTATTATACATACAATGTATAACAAAAATATATATGAATATAAATAAATAACTTATACAAAATATATACTAGGATGAGAGAGAGAGGTAGTGTAAAAATCAAAGTAAGAATAAGTAGTAGTAAGTAGTAGTAGTAGTAGTAAGTAGTGTAAGAATTGTAAAAATCATTGTTTATTTTGATTTGTTGTTTTTTTTTCTATTTTTAATAGTAGTAACCTTTAAATATCAAAAAATACTTTAAGACGACAGTTATTTAAAATATAATAAGGCCTGGGTTAAAAAAAGGTTTTTAAGAAATTATCGGTTAAAAAAGAGCGCGAAAGAGTTAAAAACATACATACATACATATTATCATGCCTTTTTCCCGTGACGATAGGCATAGACTACCCATTTCCACTTGATACGATCCTTATAAATCTCTCTTGCTTCCGTATGTCAAAAACATCACATTTTATAAGACATATGTATGTATATTTAGTACATTGAAGCTAGACAAAAGAAGAAAGTCCTCTGATACGATCTAAACACGCAAAAAGTCAAAACATAAATCTCTGAGCCCGTAACAATGACTTAGGGACCATAAAATAAGTTAAATGACTATGTTTGCCCCACAATTATATGGGGACCCCCAGACATGCAATTATAAAGCGTTTTGCCCCGGCCTGTTATGGCCTATCTGCTTTATAACGATATTAATTGATTACAATAGTAATAATGGTTATATTAAATTCAACCACAGAGTATAATTATATACTAACATTTGGATTTCTAACAACATTGTGAAGTACACTGGCCACTTGGAATTGTTTGAAAATAGAAAAAAAAAACGTCTAATATGCAGAAGTTTTTTGCGCATGGAAACTAAAATAGAAACATTTTTTTCTCCATATTTATGTTGAAAGTTTCAATTTCATTATTTTTAATATTTTAAACGAAGAAATAAAATTATTTAAAGAAAAAAACTGGTTGGCAGCTAAAAATATAAGAAAAAAAGAGATCTCTCCGGCGGGGAATCGAACCCCGGTCTCCCGCGTGACAGGCGGGGATACTGACCACTATACTACCGAAGACTTGTCAAGATTGCGAAAATTATGTTACACATGCTTTTGATTTCGACGTTTATACGGCTAGTTATCAAATTGCGATAAGTTATCAGAAGTTAAAATATGTAAAATCCAATAAAATAAGATAAATTACAAAAGGTTTTTAATTTTCAATATTGATAACTATAGATACTAGTTGGTACCAGGGGTTCCGCATCAGTGGGAATTTCAGAATAAAAACTATCATAGAGTCTGTGTGGAAAGAAAACAGTCGTAGTATGAACCTGAACTAATATTATCGAATACAAAAACAGTACTAACTGAATATAGAGGCGCCCTCAACGCCTATTCACTATTCTCTTTTCACATAGACTGTGCTGTGTGTTAGGTTTGGTTTTTCTAGCAGTATTTCAATTTTCAGTAGCTATGTTTCCTTAGTATAATAAAGGTAAACAAACAAACATTTTTATGGAATGACAAGCATTCTAACAAACCTTCGCGAATATTAATGAGATAAAATACCATCCTCGATCCTGTTCTAATAAAACACATACGATATGACTAAGTACATACATCTCTCTCTTTAGTCGTATTCATTCCTCATGACTGAGGGTCGTGGTCATTATATGGAATGAAACACACACAACAACTCTCTTGGCAATTTTAATGGAGTGGTTTGCCATTGCCTTCTCCATTTCACACACTAGCTGATAATCATCAACCAGAGTGCAGGTTTCCTCACGATATTTTCCTTCACCGGAAGCAAGTGGTGGTCGATGAAAACTAACATGAGTCAGATTGGTATACAAACTCATGTAGCCCGGGCAGGATTCGAACCCGGGATTTTGCATCCACAGGCGGGCGCACTACCACTCGGCCACCACCGCTTCGTTCCAAGTACATACCTAGGTACATACATATATTATTACGCCTTTTTCCCGTGGGGGTAGGCAGAGACTAGCAATTTCCACTTGCTACGATTCTTACAGATTTTTGAGAGGGTCTTTCGAACAAGGTTTAGGCCCCATCACGTAACAGATATCAATCAATCCTTTTTGACGGCTACAGGAGAGAATAAGGAGAACATAGAAGAATTCTAATATATATAATAAAATATTATTACGATATCTTGGCGTCGATCAAAGAAATTGCCATCATTTGCATACATAGCCCATTGCATATTTTACATAGCCCTGGTACAATCCTGTGAATTTCAAAGCTGTTCAGATATTTTTATCTCTTTTTAGCACAGCATTTATTGCATAAAACGAAAGAGAGCATCCAACGTGTTAACAGTTCAACTTGAAGTCTGGGTTCTAAGAGTTTTTATTTTTTTGCCGTAGATCTCCCTCTAGAAGCTTATACCCAGCAGTGGGTAGTAGAAAGCTGACGATGATCATGAGATACAATTTTCAGGTATTTACCTCAAAATTGAAGAAAGCGTTGTTATTTCAAACATAGATAGGGAAAAAGTTAAAAAAATATATTTCTTTTTAGTAGAAAGGTTTTTTTTTATGCTATCCAGCAAAGACACGTGGCACAGCTAGTTTAATATAACTTCTACGGTTCAAATTAAGGCAACTAAGTACTAATGCTTATGTCAAAATGTTCGGTGTTATGATATTCTTATAGGTTTTAAATCTTCCAATGAACTCTGCAAAAAACATAACACTCCTTTTTTGGTCAGTCGTGTAAAAAAACTGTCGACAAATTGTCTGCACACAGTTTATTTGTGAAGTGGCAGTTCTGTACTCTCGATATTTTGTTTCCAAAGTACAAAAACAAAAGTGTCGGAACACGGCCAAATTATTATAATACCGGATCACTATACTAATCTGATAATAGCAGTTGTAGCCTTTATTTTTATAATTTGCCTTTGAATTATGATTGAATAATTTTTAAAATGGCTCTTAGGTGGAAAGATTTTCTGTTATGTGTGGTCTTCTTTGCAAATAAACTTGCTACAGTTTAAAATGTTGCATAAATTCTTATTTTTCTACAAATTCGGAATGCATAAAAAGGACTTTTTTATTACGTCGAAAAAAGACAAAGCAATGCGTGATTTAAAAAAATAAAGCTTAGATCTAAAAAGTGATAGGTACCTCGGGTTTCGCGCTCAGGTAAAAATTATGGCATAGAAAGTATCCTTTATGTGCCATTCCATTCCCGATATTATTCTATCGTACAGTAGAGTTTGCGTGATTTGACAAACTTTCTCATTAACATTAGTAGGATTTTATTGTGCCATTGATAGCGATTTTATTTCAAAATTTCCTCATAAAAAAGGAAAATTATTAATAACAACGCCAATTTTTACACGACTGACCAAAAAAGGAGGGTTATGTTTTCAGAGTTCATGTATGTATGTATGTATGTTAGTTTCTTTATTCCACCATAAGTCCTAAACGGCTTAACAGATTTAGATGTGAGAGGTATTCCTTGCATTTCTCCGAGTGACATAGGCTATGTAAGTTGTCAGTCGTGTTTTTTATCTTCTTCTATACATATAATAAAACAGTAAAAATATTTTGTCTGTACATTTAGTATTTTTGACTAAAATGGATAGAGGGACACTTAAAAAGAATAATAGAAAGCAAAAAAAATTTTTTGGAATTTCTTATCTGTCTGTCTGTATGTATGTACGCGTTTCACGCAAAAACTACTGGACGGATTTGAATGAAACTTTTTTTGTTGTATAGCTATTAAGCCTGGCCAACATATAGGCTATAATTGATTTTGAAAACTGGAACACCTGATGAAGAACCATAGCAGAACAGCTAAACTATAAAAATATGGATATGGTGCCTTAACAAAAGTCGTTCAACCTGATGAGCATTTTCTGCTGACGTATAAAAATTGAAGATCAGAAACATCTGATGAATAACTCCAAGAGACCAGCTACACTATAACATATATGGAAATGGGGCCTTAGCAAAACTTGATTAATCTGATGAGCATTTTCTGTAGACGTATAAAAATCGAAGATCGGAAACATCTGAAACAGTTTGGAACACAAAAAGACTTTTCGTCTAAGCGAAACTCACGCGGGCGAAGCCGCAGGCAACAGCTAGTTTTTTAATAATTAGCTTGTTTGCCTATCACTCACCGTCAGCGTTTTCACAATCCTGAAGAAGTACACTCGGGAGCAGATAAAACTGACCCTCATCCAATCCTATTTCAGGGGTCAGCTTAATCTGCCCCCGACTGTACCTAATAACAAAATGATCCCCAGTTATTTATGTGTAACAAACAAGTAACAAAGCAGAGCTATTGATTTAATTGGCCCATTTACGTGAAACAATTGGACAAGATTTAGTTTCGGGACAATTTGCCTGATCCCGAGACAATATAATTTGACTGATAGATTGCCGCGCCGTCAAGCACGCGAGGGAAATCTCGTTCGGAATTTGAAATGAGAACATCGGAATTTTGTTTAAAAAAAGAAAACGATAGTGCTGTCTGGTGTAGACTTTTATTCGATTTGATTTGATTGCTAGAAGGTTATCGATTAATACTTAATAAATCCTACTATCCTACTTATCCTACTAATATTATAAATGCGAAAGTTTGGATGTGAGTTTGTGAATTAGTGAGTTTGTGAGGATGTTTGTTACTCAATCACGCAAAATCTACTGGACGGATTTCAATGAAATTTGGTATACAGGTAGATAAATACCGGGAATAGCACATAGGGTACTTTTTATCCTGAAATTCCCACGGGAGCGAAGTCCCGGGGCGCAGTTAGTAATAAATAAATATATAAGCATAATCATTTTATGACAAAGAGACGAAATGGTTTGTGCTTTTATAGTTGTAGCTTGGTTTAGCTTGGTTTACAATATGGCTTACTAAGCCTGTCTATCGGTTTGTCTGTATGCGCATCACGCTAAAAATAGTTTGATGTAGTTTTCGGATTTTTAAATTTTCGGTTTGAATATAATAAGTTTAACTCATAAACTGGCCCAGGTTTTGAGTCGGACTTCAAGGATCTTGATAGATACAACAGTAAATTTCAAGCTGACGAAGTCCCGGGCAAAAGCTCGATAAAAAATAAAAATGAAATCATAATAATTTATAGAGAATAAAACCTTTGAAATTCTCCAAAACAATTCTAAATCCGCCCAATTAATCCGCGATCAAGCAAAGGTTACAAAGGTCACAGAAGAGGTTAAAGACAGTCAATTACGGCATATTAGAGCAGCTAGGGCCGATAAATCACAAGTTTTGAGTTGGCGGATCACGCGAGACTCGTAAATCACATTTTGGAGAGAATATTTAGGGTATCCATAGTATCCATATAAGTATCCATACTTCCGCACTATCCATACTTAATATTATAAATGCGAAAGTCTGTCTGTTACGCTTTCATGGCTAAACCGCTGGACCGATTGTGATGAAATTTGGTCCATACCAAAGATCCGAGCTTAAACATCGACTTTAAAAATAAACAACCCCCATTGGCCTGCAATGGGGGGTGAAAGTTTGTGTGAAAAACACATAAGATATACTTTTTGCCGCGAGCGGAGCCGCGGACAACAGCTAGTTTAACCATAATGTGAAGTAAAAAAAAATAATTTCATTCTAAGCATGCATACTTTTTATTCAGTTAAGGAATCAAGCAGATGTTTGAAAAATCATATTGTGCATCACGTGATAAAATATCGATTATCTATCATCAAAGTTATTATGTAAATTCTTTATAGGTGCAACCCTTTTAACAAGAACAGGTGGAAATATGGTGAAATCACGATTAAACGATTCTCAAATAAACTCATGTCAATCAAAAATAATGATTGCTTTTAAATTTTGTTATTTTAGTATTTTTAAGTTGTTTGATACCTTTCAATTGCGATAAAGTTATAAATTTATATATATATAGTGAATACGTTTTCAGCAATAAATAATAATATTCCTTGAAATATGCAATAAAAGGTCATGCCAATCCGAATGTTTGATATACTTCTAAAATAAAAATAAATCTGAATCGATCAAATCCAGTTACCGCTCAAAAATGTTTACTCAGATTATTGGATTAAACATCAAAGATATCTTTTCGAATCGTGGCAAATTGAGAATCGAATGAGATTTCAAGCATCGATTCCCTTCGATTCGCGCCCTCGCTAGCTAGCTGGCGTGTTCTAAATCGCATCATGCGGATAACTTTCGAATTTCGAGCGCGCTATTCGAATTTTAAATTCAAATTGAAGTGGATGGTTGATGCATGCGCACTGATGAACGGTTGCGTTGCGAAAATGTATTCTTTCAGCTTTTAGAAAGGTAAAAAAAAATTGTCTATGTAAGCATAATTTAGGGCAGGACAATTTACCAGAGTTTTTTGATTAGGTATATGAATTTTCTTGCATTCATCAAATAGTCTAGTTACTTCATTACATAAATAATATCAAAGCATTTATAAACAAGCCAATTATTAAAAAATAAAAACACGACTGACAACTCTCATAGCCTGTGTCACTCGGAGGAATGCAAGGAATCTAAAAATACCTCTCACATCAAAATCTACAGCCGTGGCCTTATCTGTATATAATAAAACAGTAAAAATATTTTGTCTGTAGGTACATTTAGTATTTTTGACTGAAATGGATAGAGGGACACTTAAAAAGAATAAAAGAAAGCAAAAAATTTCTTTTGGAATTTCTTGTCTGGCTGTCTGTATGTATGATCACGCTAATCTCCGAAAGTACTGAACCGATTTGAATGAAACTTTTTTGTTATGTAGCTATTAAGCCTAGGCAACATTTAGGCTATAATTGATTTTGAAAACTGGAACACCTGATGAAGAACCAAAACAGAACAGTTAAACTATAAGAAATATGGAAATGGTGCCTTAACAAAAGTCGTTCAACCTGATGAGCATTTTCTGCTGACGTATAAAAATTGAAGATCTGGAACATCTGATGTAGAACTGCAAGAGACCAGCTACACTATAACAATATATGGAAATGGCGCCTTAGTAAAAGTCATTCAACCTGATGAGCATTTTCTGCTGACGTATAAAAATTGAAGATATGGAACATCTGATGAAAAGCTCCAAGAGACCAGTTACACAAGATTTTTCATCTAAGCGAAACTCACGCGGGCGAAGCCGCGGGCGACAGCTAGTGGTGGAATAAAGTTACATTACCTACATACATACATGAACCCTGAAAACATAACACTGCTTTTTTGGTCAGTCGTGTAAAAAGGCTACATCTGACGAAAAAATTATGTAAATAATAAAAATCTCAAAACGAATATAAGTAGGTACCTATCCGATTCCAAACAAAATATTTTCCTTATTGTTTTTCTAACAAAACCTCATTTTCGGAGTAACTGAAGGATCCATTACGTAGCCGCTGTAAGGGTGTATTCACAATAAGCTCTTCGCCCGCCACGCGCCGCACATTAGGGGGCGTGCACATTGGAATAATAAAAAACATAACTATTCGGACACGTGTTGACACTTGATATCACTACTTTATTAATTTTGACAGCTCACCGTTACATTAGCTTGTTAGAGATAATTATCGTGGGCATAATCCCGTGGTAGGTGCTTTTTTATCATGTTACCCCATATTTTAGGGACTACAAAAACAATTTTCTATGAGAAAATATCTGGCTCATGCATTCAAAAGTAATTTTTTGCCGCTTTTACCTCTTTCATAAGATTTATCCCTTTCCAGTGATGTCTAGGACGACTTATTCCCGCCTTTTGAAGGACCATATCTTTCCACCTATCTATCATATCATTACGATTGGTGCTGAACGAATATGGAGCAGTGATGTCTTTTAGGCTTTGTTAGTGTATCATACTAATTATAAAGAGGAAGTGTTTGCAAGTTTGATTGTACGGGGTAAACTTCCCGTACTACAGAACCGATTAAAAAATTCTTACATTAATAGAAAGCTATATACACTATGCCTGAGTGACATAGGCTACAATTTATGTTTACCTCCCATGCGAAGCCGGGGCGCTAGTAGTATATACGTCCTATGCTCAAACAAAAGCGTGTAAATAAAAAATAAAACGTGTTCCAAATTCAAATGCTTCTGTCATCAATCAGTGATATCAATAAACTAATTGAGGAAGTTCGCGCCTCGAGCTCGGGAGCGCGCGCGCAGCGGGCCGCGGCGGGGGGCTGTTAGCGCGTTGTCATTAGGGATTGCAATTGCTGGATCCAGCATACAGCAATCCAGCTGGATCCAGCGCCTTTTTAAACATGCTGGATCCAGCATACATCTTGATCCAGCGATGCGGATCCGCAAACGTATCAATTTCTATTGTTTAGTTTTGAGTTGCCGCCATTTTCGAATCGGCGCGGCAACGTTGCCGTTCTGTCACCATAGCACGTGCCGCATGAAAGGCAACGCCGCCCGCCCCTTTCCCCTTACCAACTGTACCGCATAAGTTTGTTTATTTTATAAATCAAAGACAGTTGATGAGTTGAATAACTGCTCCAATCAAAATCCAAAAAAGTATGAAGAAGCAGTAAAAAAACCTGGCTATTTTCCATTGCCAAAAAAGAATGCGATGCGGCAGGAGATAAAAACATTGTTAAAACGAGTAAATAAACAATATATTGTAGAGCCGGTGCAAGAAGATACCATGGAGATAGAAGAAGATCGTGTAGATGATGACGCAGAACCCGTTAAAATGACTTTAGAGCTAGAGCTTGAGATAGAACTTAAAAGAGAGAAGGAGAACTTTAATAAACAAAAGCCAAGTGGTCAATTAGATTACGAAAAGATCCTGAAAAAAGAAATGAGCGTTTATGAGAGCGAAGGAGTGCGAGGTGAACATTTATCAATGGTTTATGAGTATTTAATGACCTTAAAACCGACCAGTGTAGAGGCCGAAAGGGCATTCTCAGCAGCCGGCTACATATGCAGTTCTGTGCGAAGCAGGTTGGGAGATAAGACTATAGATAAAATTTGTTTTCTAAGGTCTTACTTTCAGAGAATTCAAAAAAGAAGTAGTCTCTTATCGTCAGACTTTAAACTGCTTAATTATTAAGGTAACGAGCGGAGAGAAGATTATTTCAAAGCTTTTTTTGTTTGATACAAAAATACTATTGAAAATTAAAATAGTGTTATTGTTACGGTCCTTTTTTTAAGAATGTTAATTAAGTTAATTTTAAAAGAATTTGTGAGACTGATTGCTACTGATTAGCCGTCCTATCATTAAACATAAGCGTAATTAATAAGATAGTGCTTACTTAGAAACATTATCTTAAATGTTATATGAATATAAGGTTATATGTTTGTTATTTAATTTTATGTTGATTATTTTGATCTCAAATTATTAAAAAACCAAAGCAAATTAATATAAGATATCACCAAATGAGTGGAAGATTTCAAAGATTATCGTAAGAAGTACAAATTAATAAAAGTCTTAAAAATGTCGTCTTTTTATTTTCGTTCCACGTTTTGCTGGATCAGCGCTGGATCCAGCTGGATTCAGGTCAATCCAGCAAATATTCCGCTGGATTGAAAACGCCGCTGGATTGCAATCCCTAGTTGTCATCCTTTGTCTTTGGTAAGCTTTTTTTTTTGTTTGACTGGTTGGCTCTACGTGCCTAATTCATGTAATAAAACAGCTCAGGGTATGTATGTATACTTTTCTGCGAGTAAGTTTAATCCATATACTTATTAAGTACATAATTATATATATAATAAGTCTATAATTTAATCACAGTCACAACTAGAAAAACAAGGGTCTTAAACTCTTGACAGACAGCAACTGGGTGGGCCTTCACTGGTTTGGTTAAACCTATATTGCAAGATACTCGTAGGTGCCTAGTTGCACAAACGCGTTTTAAAAGCTAATTTGACTTTAGCAGCATACTGTCTTTATAAAGTACCTAATTAAATAAAGCAAAATACTAATATATATTAAAGACACTGATCTGAAAAATACAATCCCATCCTCAATATATTTATTAAACAAAACATTCTTTACCGAAATAACCAGGCATTAATTACGGCTCGAATAAATCGTGCACTATGACACTAGGGTTGTGATACGCTGATACCATAGACTAATTGACGCTTACTCGTCGAATCCTGTCATTAGCTGCATTAGATTTGTGGCCGATACAGCCAGGGACCACTCGATAAAAAACCAGATAGGGTACCGTAATTATAGTCGGTGGAAGCGTAATTTAGGGGTAGATCGGTCCTATAGGGTCCTTTTTAAGCTAGTCGCCTTATGGTTTGTTTTTTGGCAAACGATCAATTTATTGGTGTTAGTTTTGATAAGTAATTGTAAGATCGTGTGCTTAGTTATGGAGCATATATTTTTTATGCCTATAGTGGGTATTAGGTATAAGAAACTACCCAAATTACCCACCCACCTACATTTCTTGCTTTTAAGATTTTTAAGCGGTATTAGGTATAATAGATTGAAACGCTAAGTACTTAATAGATGATTTAGGCACTTAAAAGTGATATTTATACATGCATACATAAAATCACGTCTCCATCCCCTATTGGGTAGACAGAGCCATGAGTCGCGATACTCGAAGGCCACGCTTAGCTGAATAGTGGGCTCTCCGACGGAATGGAGATTCAGGTATAGTGACAGGTTGCTAGCCCATCGCTTATGAGTGGAGGAATCCCCAATTTCAAGCCCTTTTCCTCGATTGACTTTTACAATCAGCGCGGGAAGAGAAGCAGCTGGCACATTTTATGTTTTTTCTTCGCTCCCAAAACAGCATAGAAGCATATTTATGTTGATACATAATCTACTCCTTCCAATGAAGTACCTAATTAAGAAAAAATACATCTCGTCATAATAGATCAAAACCTAGGTAAGTTAAGTAGTTAAAATTGGAACTAACCTGTATTTATAAGGAAATTCATGTTAAAAAAATTAAAACATAAAAAGTAAAAAAAACTTATTTATACACACCCAATCTATCAAATCATACGTACAACACAGTGCCATTTAAAAAACGAGTCTCAACGTCTGCGGCCAGCATGAAAAAGAACCTTTTCGAAAAAAGAACATGAAAAGAATAAAAGAGGTCTTTTCATGAGCGCAGTCCGGTGAAATTGTCTATGGGCGGCGAGGGCCGGGTCGTTTATCGTGACAGCCCGGGGCGCGTGCGGCTTACGTACTGCCACTCCACTGGACTCCACTATTGGGCTATTACACTGCGACAAGGATCTTTTGGCACGTGAGTGAGGGCGCCACCTACGTTTTAAAGAAGAAATTTTAATAGTCTAGACATTAGTTCCGTTTTCTACCACGCGCAAAAAGATCCTTGTCGCACTGTACCTCGCTCCGTGCCGAACCGAACCGTTGTTTATGCCTGACATATTTTTATTTTATCTGTATCATTACTATGGATAAAGCACCAATACGGATATTCGAGCTCTTGTATTCATGAGTAATTGAAAGGCGTGTAGAATGTTGTATGTTCCTTTATCTCGCAGAGCACAATACGCAATAAATGATATTAATTTAGTAGTTATAAAGTTCAAGGGAAGGAGTATAGGATATAAGGTAGGAAGGTAAAATGTTAGTGCTCCAGCAACAACATTCAAACAAGTATTTTCTTAGGTTAGGTACTTCAATGAAAATTGGAAACAAAAAGTTTTCACAAACAGAAAATGGGGGCGCAAAACAAGACATTACCATAGAGAATTTAAAAATGTAGAACAAAAGGCGGCTATGATTAATTCCGTTGGTGGGGCGAAGTCAAAGAGGCTGGAAAAGTAATATTTGGAGCTTGGTAAATACCCGCCGGTAAGATTTGTCTTAGGAGATTTTGCTGTGTCGTGATTGGATTGGATGAAGATAGATAGCGTTATTTTTAATCCGTTCAGTCAGGCTCAGGCCGTTCATTCTATAAATACAGAATATTTCATGAACAGTGTTTGTTTTCGACTAAGAGAAATATAACAACAGCAGTAACAGCCAGCATCCTGAAGATGTTTTCAGAAAGATTTGACTGTCAGTACAAGAACCATGCAGCGATAATTCATGTACTGACTGGAATTTAAGGACTTTGTTCAAAGTGTATGGGGGCTTGGCTTACTGTGGACAGTTCGTTCAATAAATAATAGTATTATCATTCGTCATAATTAATGTCAAATAGATTTTCTGAATATATATTGGAGTATGAATATCTATAATTAAAATATACCATTTAGTAAGTATTTTTTGCGTTTCCGATACTCAAATCAAAGATGTCGGCCTTTACGTGTGTTCTGGGATGCCATTATCTAAAATAATATTACATTTAAGTAGTATATTGTTTATTCTTTGATGAAAGATTGGATTAATTAGGTATTTTTTTACCAAAATATATTAGTTTTACTTATTAAGTACACTCATATTTATATTTTAGAATAAAGAAATATGTATTTATTTTAATTTTTACTTAAATAATTCAATATTGGTAACACTCGATTCTTGGGCGCGGCTTGATTTTGACGTTGACAGTTGTTGACAAGTATCCAAGTGTCAATGTCGACTTTTCTATAGTCTAAGATGTCGACCGACGACAACCGGTCAACGTCAAAATCAACCTACGCTGAAGAATCGAGTGTTACCAGGTAAATAAAACACAATATGAATTATTTAAGTAAAAATTAAAATAAATACATAATTTTTCATTAAAAATAAAACTAAGTGTACTTAATAAATAAAATTAATATATTATGCTAAAAAATACCTAATTAATCCAATCTTTCATCAAAGAATAAAAATATACTACTTAAATGTAATATTATTTTAGATAATGGCATCCCAGAACACACGTAAAGGCCGACATCTTTGATTTGAGTATCGGAAACGCAAAAAATACTTACTAAATGGTATATTTTAATTATAGATATTCATACTCCAATACATATTCAGAAAATCGATTTGACATTAATTATGATGAATGATAATATTATTAATTATTGAACAAACTGTCCGCAGTAGGCCGGCGATGAACAATGTCTTTTAACATGATTTAATTTAATAATTTAATATAAGGATTTTTTTTGTAAAATTGTAATGATCCTTTTGTTGATTGAATAAAAAATTATTATTATTATAACAATAGATAGCAGCGTCATTTATGTGGGTAAAATTTTATATAACGTACTTCATTCATCAAAACGCGAAACAAATCCTTCCATCCTCATTGAGACTTTAAAGTAGTACTTATAACAATAGTAACTTCATAGACTTCAGTTTTTCTTGGTGGTAGAAGGGATGCTATTATGATGTCCAAGATTTCTATCTGAGCAACATAAAGCGTCTTGTGGCCAACACAATTCCAGAAGAAATAATTTGACATCTATTTTACATTTTCAATACAAAAACCATTATATCTTTAGAATCCCTGATCCGCTGTCATAGTAATAAAGTCGTACAAAGAATCAAGTATGGCACAGAGAAGATCTATTGTCCTACACACACCTTGAAATGTCAATAAGCATTGTAGGGCTAGCAATTCTAGTTCTGTAAATAAACGTGAACATGACATGGATCAAATATCGAAATCAAAAACGATCAATATTTTCAGTGCTCAAGCTAGTATTAATCAACTACTCCCAAAAGAAGATCAAAAATTGAATCTTCTTCATATATTTATGACATATGACAAGAATTAAGAAAAATAAAATGCTAACCCTGGGCGGGTGCGCGAAACAAAAGCTGTGCGTAGAAAGGCGCGTCGTGATGGCTTCGGGGGATGGCTTACCACTGCCACTTCGGTAACTGCCAGCCAAAGAGTTGCTAAATACTGCAGAAGTGACAGTAGTGAAGAGAAAAAGAGACAGCTGTAAGATAGGCACGAGAAAAAAAAAGCTGTGCATTGAAAGACACGGCTTTAGGACACAATTCGGTGAAGTCAATATGGTTTATTGAAACTTGGCATTCACAGGCTCCTTTTCACGTTACAAACTAATTATATAATTATATTCTATTATAAATTTTAATCTGAAAGCTACCAACTACTAGCATTTCGGAACGACCAATACTGAGAAGAAATGCCAGTAAAAGTTGCTAAATACTACAGATATGATGGTTCAGTAAAATCTAAGGAAGATATGAGAAGAGAGAAAGAGACAGCTTTAGGATAGACTCGGAACTTACATAGATACAAAGATGTTTAAAAAGTTGACCATTTCGGTGACTGTGAGCCAAAAATTGCTAACTGCAGAGATGACGAATTTGAAAGCAGATATGTTAAATTTTGAAGAGACGTCGAGCTTGGAATATATTGGGCTTATGACTTAATTTTGT
Source organism: Ephestia elutella (assembly GCA_018467065.1). Taxonomy (NCBI): domain Eukaryota; kingdom Metazoa; phylum Arthropoda; class Insecta; order Lepidoptera; family Pyralidae; genus Ephestia; species Ephestia elutella. The sequence continues at coordinate 9,659,500 of CM031583.1, forward strand.
AGATCTAATGAAAATGTTATTTGTTTATGAAAGCATTCGACAATATAAAGTAGAAAGAAAATTCTGTACCATTTTCGTATTCTTTGGCGTGCCTGCTTCTTATTTCAAAAATAAAGAATATGCACACGTTTACAGCAAATTTAGCATTATTTCCAAATATTAAAGACTATGTTTCTGTGACAAAGTGATTTCCATCTGCATGCAATATATTTGCAAAGTTTGTAGGCGTGATTTGCAATAGCAGGTGTATGATATAGAGATGTGCCAACCCGAAAGAATCACGAACCGGGTCGAACGGTTCGACTTTCAATGTAAACCGGTTTGAATCCGGGTTGATCAAATCGAGTTGCTATGACGGTCGGAGGTCAGAGCAGGATGTACAATTGTACAATAGACATTTATTTTTATCGAAGCTTTAAAAAATAATTAATTTTGCGTTCGCAAAGAAAACCAAGTTATGAATCAACATCATTTACTCGAAATTAAACAAAATATAATGTAACTTCTACATACGAAAACAAGCTAATTATTAAAAAATAAAAAACACGACTGATAACTCACATAGCCTATGTCACTCGGGGGAATGCAAGGAATCTAACAATACCTCTCACATCAAAATCTGTTAAGCCGTTAAGGACTTATGGTGGAATAAAGAAACTTACATACATACCTACTTACATACATGAACCCTGAAAACATAACACTCCTTTTTTGGTCAGTCGTGTAAAAAATAGAATGGACAGTTGCAAGTTGTAACTTACAACAAAATAGGTAACTAAAAAGCTTCATATCATAGCATCATAAAATAAAAAAGTAATCGTTAAAGAAACACAGTCTGTCAACATTTTTATACTTCTAATAGGTACACCTACTTGTCGCCCGCCGCCCGCGTACCTCTTCCTACTCGTCTTTTAATTCGGTTCGTTCGTTCACTTTGGTCCAGACCGCCCCGCCCCGCTAGCGTAAGTTGCACGCTGTCGGTTCGGTAGGTACTCGCACGGTATGGTTTCGTTCGGGCTAGCCCGAACCCGTTGCAGTCAAAACTGAGTAACAAACCGGGTCGGTTCGAGTTTAACTCGACTCGGTTTGGACCGAGTTAACGAACCGATTTGGCACATCTCTAGTATGATAGTATGCTGTATTATGTTCTGCGTATGTGCTCGCTCGCATCTTGCAGATTAAAAAAATATATATAACCTATCTACGACAAAAAAAATGCTGAGAGCATTTATACAAAAAATAAGACAAAACTGGGCAAATTTTGTATTTCCTACTGTTACTCACATATAATTAATGATTCTTCACTCCATTTTTTTGTATGCAAATACTTTACAAAGTAATAAATAAAAGTGATTTCGAATGAATACACTTTTATTTTATTCTACTCTATTATTTAGGATATTTCTGTCCACAAAACTAAACCATCAGATAACTATCACATTCGATCCGAATTAGCTTTGAACTTTGGTGATTATACGACGCTATTATTTCCAAAAAGACTGTAACAAAATGTATTCACCCTCCCAAAACTATACAAACAAAACATTTAAAACACGCCACGATAAAGAACTCATTTACACGCCATATTAACCGAGAAATGAAACGTAAAAATACCTCTGTAACAACTGCAATTTGCATTGAATTAAAATAATTTCAAGCGATTTTGGTCGTTATTTCGATAGAAATACAGTGTATAAACATTATTTCTGGATGAAAATAATTTGTATTTTGTCTATGGAATACGAACAATTTCAACAAATGTCACCGCCACAAAGAATGTAATTGAGCTGTCAGATTTTGGAGGGAAAACCGTAGTGGGCGGAGAAAACAATGTGTGATTTATATTAGTACTGGTATGCGAATTGTTGATTTTTTTAAATACCTAAATAAACCAAGTAGGTTTTGTTATTTGTATTTACATTACATTCAAAGCGCACTTTAAAAAATGGATTGTTTTAATTAAAATTGATTGGCTAAATTAATTAAAATTTATTTGCGTATATTTTTCTTTTTACAAAAAGGTAAATACTTCTTAGGTTACTTACATCAAACTTACTTAAATTTAATAACTTTTTTATCATATATGAAATAAAAAGCGTAATAGAAAGTGAAAACAGCCAGATATATTTGATACAATTTAAATACATTTAAATAATCAATATAACTCAACGAAGAGTGGGGTTGTGTTAATTTTTCATTTAAATAAAGCCATCATCGGCAAATGAGCGAGGGTCCGACTGGGACTCATTTCGCGCCCAATTTCAACTCGATTAAAAACAAATTCTATCAGCTTGCATTCGCTGTCAAAGGGCTGTTGTCTGTGGTTGCAATTTACTTTTTTAATGAGCTACTTGAAACTTGGTTTTGTAAATTAAGTACTTTCGTAGGTAGGTGTAAGTAAAACCAAATATTATACCTATACTCTTAAATAGTATTTGGTAAGATTGGTAAGATTCACTCGTTACATGTAAGTTGATTTATAAAACTGTCAAGAACCATAAATTAAAAAAAAAATGACAGTATGTATGTAATAAAATTAACTTTATGGTATATTCCTATTTTACACTTTAATCAGCGACACGGTTGATATTCGCCTGTAAGTCATCCACATTAGTTTGTTTGCGAATTGTCAATAAAGGCATCTATCATCCTAAAGGCAAATACAATTCGAAGAACGAATAAAGTAATGATTTCGTTCAGGTAAAATTAGAATAAAAATAATATTAACTCATGAAAATATCAAGTTAAAGATTCTCCTTCAGTGTCTGAAGTTTAGGAGGAACAAACAATTGCACCCCATCTCTAAAGAGCCGGCGCGCGTCACTGCACTACCATATTGAAAATTTGAAATGAAATCTCTTTTGATCCTAGGGTTGTCCCGCCCGGATTTTTGTATCGATAAACGATTTGCAGTCGGTGTTAAATTCTGTGTCGATTCGTTATACAGTTCTTATATGCACGTATTATGTAACCTACCATTAAAAAACGGAGTATAAAGTCAAAGTCGGAGTAAATTGAAAAATATAAAAAAATGGCTACATTCATTAACAAATCATAATTTTAATGCATTTAATGCATTTGGTTAATAATGTCTCATCTATTATAGTCAACAATTATTATTATTTACTAGCTTTTGCCCGCGGCTTCGCCCGCGTGAATTTCCCACGGGAACAGTGCTTTTTCCCGGGATAAAAAGTAGCCTATGTGCTATTCCAGGTCATTATCTACCTCTGTACCAAATTTCATCGAAATCCGTCCAGTAGATTTTGCGTGATTGAGTAACAAACATCCTCACAAACTCACAAACTCACATCCAAACATTCGCATTTATAATATTAGTATGGATTATTAAAAATTGGGAATAGAGAGACGAGCAGCTGTTTTCGAAAATTTCAAAGAAATGGCGCAAAGTATCTTGGAAATTCCATAGAAATATTCTCGCGAACGGAAAAATTTCCTAATAAGCCAAGAAATTTCTGAGAATTTTCGGAAATTTTCAAGATAATAAATTTTTGGGAACAGCAAATTTCTCGGCGGCACGTCGCTAAGCAAGATCCACATCCTATTTGGCTCTCTAAATTAACCGCCTATTTAGAAAGAAAGAAAGAAAAATAATTTATTTTACAATTATATTTGGCTATAAAAAAAACCAAAACGGTATCTGCTTAGCATGTGTCGTGGACCGTGGTACGATCCACAACTCTGGTCTTCCACAGAAACCGACTAATTATACTTAAAACTAATCAAGAAATTTATTAACTCTTAATTTATTTGATTATCAAGTAAGTATTAAATAAAATTGCCGAAGGGAGAAATGTATGGTGCGTTAAGTATTTTGCTCCACAATTATTCAACTACTTAAAAACTAAGACAAAGCCTCAAGCAAACCTTTTACTTCATAATTTACAGCATTTATGTAAATTAGAGGTTATGTATCGATAATCTAGTGCAAGTAACAACTCAATCGAGAAGCCATCACGATTAATACCCCTTAAATGCAATGTATGTGAACAAACTACGGTATCTTAGACCATTTAATCAACAGGATTTAACGATGGGGCGATCAGCGTGGCCAAATACTAATAATAATTTTAATTTAATAAAGACACATACAGATTAACAGTACAGGACCAAAACATCTGCATGCTATAAAACACACACATATATATATATATATATATATATATATATACTAGCTTTTGCCCGCGGCTTCGCCCGCGTGAATTTCCCACGGGAACAGTGCTTTTTCCCGGGATAAAAAGTAGCCTATGTGCTATTCCAGGTCATTATCTACCTCTGTACCAAATTTCATCGAAATCCGTCCAGTAGATTTTGCGTGATTGAGTAACAAACATCCTCACAAACTCACAAATTCACAAACTCACAAACTCACAAACTCACATCCAAACATTCGCATTTATAATATTAGTATGGATATATATATATATATATATAGACTAATACGACAATTTAAAATGACAAAAGAAACATAAAATGCCTAAAATAACATAACATGACATGCCTAAAATTAATCAGTTGTAAGTACTTATCTAAAAATTGATTACATAATGTCAATAATAATCCTAATCCTAACTAATATTATAAATGCGAAAGTGAGTTTGTTTGTTTGTTTGTTATACCTCTTCACGCTTTATCTACTGAACCAATCTTCCTGAAATTTCGCATACACATAGTTGGAAGTACGGAGAAGGACATAGGGTACCTTTCATCCCGGGAAAAAGCACTGTCCCCGTGGGAAATTCACGCGAGCGAAGCCGCGGGCGAAAGCTAGTAAGTCATAAAATGTAATTAAATTGAATTTTTGAGTCACTGAGCCCTGAGCCAAAAGCCTGAGATAGAAGTAAGTAAAGATCTAAGATATCTAGTCCATAATAATTACGCACACATACAGATGAATGAACAGATCATATGAAAGGCAAAGGAGTATGTAAGTAGCCTCTCCTGTTAGCTAAATGCTCTAAGTCCGGTATATATGAATTATATCTCCTATCTTTTCCATCTAAGTGTAAGCTGGTATTAGCTAAGCATTTGTCATGTAAGTAAAAGGGTAAAGCTGTATATTACTCTAATGTACACGTTTTGCTCAACCGATTGTAAGTTGAGATAAATTGTTTGAGTTATTTTAAAGATGCTCGATATGAAGTGAAATTATTTTTAATATTGGATGTAAAACATCGCTTTTTGACGTCAATAATTGACTTAACAGAGTTTATAGAGTACCAGCTTTTGCCCGCGGCTTCGCCCGCGTGATTTTCCCACGGAAACAGTGCTTTTTCCCGGGATGAAAGGTACCCTACTTATGTCCTTTTCAGTACTTTCAACCATGTGTATGCGAAATTTCAGGAAGATTGGTTCAGTAGATAAAGCGTGAAGAGATAACATACAAACAAATAATTAAACAAACATACAAACTTACTTTCGCATTTGTAATATTAGTTAGGAGTAGGATTTGTGCTAAGTTAGACACCGCTTCCAAAGAATGTCAATTCGTTATTCTTCAGAGATGTCAATTTGTTTTACTGTAAACGTCTAATAAATTATTTACTACTAGCTGTCGCCCGCGGCTTCGCCCGCGTGAGTTTCGCTTAGATGAAAAATCTCTCTTGGAGCTTTTCATCAGATGTTCCAGATCTTCAATTTTTATACGTGAGCAGAAAATGCTCATCAGGTTGAACGACTTTTACTAAGGCGCCATTTCCATATATATTATAGTGAAGCTGGTCTCTTGCAGTTCTTCATCAGATGTTCCAGATCTTCAATTTTTATACGTCATCAGAAAATGCTCATCAGGTTGAACGACTTTTGTTAAGGCACCATTTCCATATTTCTTATAGTCTAGCTGTTCTGTTAAGGTTCTTCATCAGTTGTTCCAGTTTTCAAAATCAATTATAGCCTAAATGTTGCCCAGGCTTAATAGCTATACAACAAAAAAAGTTTCATTCAAATCGGTTCAGTACTTTCGGAGATTAGCGTGATCATACATACAGACAGACAGACAGACAAGAAATTCCAAAAAAATTTTTTTGCGTTCTATTATTCTTTTTAAGTGTCCCTCTATCCATTTCAGTCAAAAATACTAAATGTACAGACAATATATTTTTACTGTTTTATTATATGTATAGATTACTAATATCTATGTATATAAAACAGTCGAATGACATTAAGTATTTTTTTTGTTACTATCTAAATAGACTTTAGTCAGTTACTAAAAATGGATAAGGCTAAAACCACATGAGTTTCACTATATTAATACAACCACTTATTTCTATCTTTTCAGTACATTTACGTTTGCTTCAGAATTCTACGACTTTGACAGTGATTTTTGAATAGGATTATCCATTACATTACCATAGAAAAATATTTTTGTGTATTTTATATATACTTTTTTCCCTTGCGAGGGAGAAGGTCGAGGCCTCGAGGTGAATCTTTACAGGTGGTGCAAGTATAGCCTCTAGGTAGGTAGTTGTAGCGTGTCGAAAATCACGATCGGTACGGTACAATACCCCTCTTTTTCAGGAGGCGAAATTACCTGCATTGCACTTACGCGAATTCTTTAGAGCCAATAAGCCAAATTGTTTTAAAAGGCACGTTCATTTCATATTTCGAACGCATGCCGGGGGGTGCGTCGTGTGGCTAGCGCATGACCGCCCCGAGTCAGACTCTCAATTAGACAGTGGATGTTGGCAACACTGCACCCGATTATTCCCACTACCAACATTAACTAGGGACATTGACGTTTAAAAACGTTCGAAATTTCGAATTGGTGGGAATTTGAGCGTGGGATACATATTGGTATTTCAATTGGTTCAGTAACTTTGCGCCAAATCAAAATTTATGCGCAAGTTGCCAGCAAAAAAAATATATTTACTTCCATTTCTCGCTATTTTAATTGTATTGTATATAAATAAAATATACTAGTTACTCTTAGTTTAGTCGTCCTAGTTCAAATCGTAGGCCTCTTTTCCACCGCTTAAAAAATATTTTAAGATTTTCTAAATTAATTCTGAAATATACATGATAACTTCTTCCAGTCTAATTTAAACAATAATATTAGTAGCAAATGTCTAAGATGACTGTCATAAAACCTTACTATAAGTCTATAAATTGAATATATTCTATTAGTCTTATTGATAAATCAAAATCTAACAATACATAGGTATATTTTAAATGAAGCAATCCTACGACAATACACTACCTTGACATATCGACATAATTCACCTCCAATTATATCATTGTAAAGATGTATTCGTGACTGCTCTATGTCATACAATATATCATTATTCTAATTTACACAACAAATATGTACACAACTATTGAGTCTTATTTCGAAGATATAAGGTAGATATTTGCGAAATTAATAGCTAATATAAAATGGCACACCGCTTTATAGGATCTGGAGACAAATTAGAGGTCTGTGATAAGTGGCTGATTATTATTATCAGAGTAATTGCGCCTTGTTGCCGTTTAAATATCATTTCAATGTATTTTGTTAGGAATTTGTATGTTGTACATACATAAGTACATATTTTCTTTTGATCATTATCAATTTCAGTTGTATAGGCCTATTAATTTATACCCATCATGTATTATTATTTTCACGTAAAATGTAATTGTTTTGTAATTGGTATGGCGCCCGCCAGTGACTGCAAGTTCCAGGTTCGAACCCTGCCCGTGCTACATGAGTTTGTAGACCAATCTGACTAATGTATGGTAGTTCAACCACCACTTGTTTCCGGTGAAGGAAAACATCATGAGGAAACCTGCACTCTTGTTGATGATTATCAGCTAGTTTGTAAAATGGAGACAACGGCAAACCACTACATTAACATTGCCAAGACACAGTCATTGTGTGTGTCTCATTCGACATAATGACTACGATCCTCAGTCATGAGGAATACAGCCAGATCCTTGTTTTCGTTAGAGCATTTTGATTAAGGTGTAGAGTTTGTGAAGGTAGGGCTTATAGTGTTAGAGCGTGTAGAGAGAAGCTTAGTTCTACTCTACCTATATGAGATCTTTAACTTTTTTACAGTTTGAGCCAATGGCAAGACTACTGGCTGGCAATGTTGCAATATTTTACATGAAAATTTCAGTGGGATGTCACTTTTCTCATTTAATCCCGCCGCACACGACAGTTTATGTCCGTACGGTAATTTCAGATCTGGGAACCCGAATGCACGCTTTTCATACAAAATATTCGAGTGGGTGCAACCTGTCGTACATTTTTCATTCGGAAAACAAAACGGACGTGTGCGGCCAGTCGAAAACATTGAAAAACATGCATTCGAGTCTCCGAATCTAACATTTCTGAACAGAAAAAATGACGTGTGTGACCAGTTAAAGTTAAATACTAAAGAATTAGTTAGCATCTGAATTGATGTTTTCATCTGAATTGACATTAACATTTGCCGAATGCAAAGCATTCGCCGTGCATTCTCGACTATTATAATTATCGGGCCACATTCGGAACTTAAATTGTCCCTATTTAAAAATAGAACTCAAAAATGTCAACAAACAAACGATTATTCACCAATCCCGTCTCAATTTTGTTTTAACTTTCACCAACTTTTTATTCATTCCATTTGATCCCGAAATGAGAAGTTGTTTCAAATCTTTAATCTCGACTCGACTCTCAGTTACTCTCTACATAAGGTAGCCATATTGTACATGGCTGTATGTACTATATGGAAAAATATAAATAACCAGAGCAGAGCATATTGCTCATCAAAATAACATCAGATACGCAGCTGATACACTTGTGGGCAAGGATATTGAACACTTGTGTCTTATGATATCAATACCATCGTCTTTTAATAATTAAAAACATTAGATTATTCAAAATTACCTTTTGCGGATAGTTTTTCAAACACATATTATTGAATGTGTTGCTAACCATCACTTGGAAGCTTAACCAACTTGGTTAGGTAACTTTTTTCAATAATCCGAAAAAGGTTCTTAAAAACAAAAAAATGATTTTTTTATAGGGAATGAAGGTCTTTCATTGACCATTGATTTCATTGATATGTCTTGGCAAATAAATATATCTTTATTTTTACCACCACTTCTGGAGAAGGAAAACATCGTGAGGAAATTTGTACTTTCTAGTTAAAGATTTATCAGTTAGTGTGTGAAATGGAGAAGGCAATGGTAAACCACTCCATTAACTTTGCTAAGAAAGTCGTTGTGGTTTTATTCCACCATGTCTATCTATAGAGAAACTCTGGGTACACCCACCACTAGGTAATAAATAAATCTATGTAAGTAGGTATAGTAATGTAAGCAAAGCAATATTTGTTTTATCTTGACTCCTGTCCCGAATCTACTAAATTATAAACCTAAGTATCGTATCTCAGTTTTGTCAAAAGCCAAAGAGAAGACTAAAGTATAGATATCTTGTCGGATTAGTACTATTTCTTTGGCTAATCAGACACAATTGAGACACGATATCTACGTTTATAATTAGTATAATCGACCCCCAGTAGTGTAGATGACTATTTGTGCACTAGGTGCCGTAGCCTTAAAAAAAAAATTAAAACACAAAAAATATTTAAAATAAAACTCCCAATATTTTTGTTTTCCAGTGTTCCCCTGCATTTGCGGTGCGGTGTACACTCGGAGTGGCCGCTGGCTACGGCCGCAGCTGCTGCTCCGGTAATGGTCGCGATGCACTGTCTGCCGGGTTGACGTGTACAGGATGTTTCACCTTTAACTTGCCAGAGACTAGGGAATTATTTAAAACTTGAACGGTTTTTTTAAAACGTCATTTTTGTGTAAATTGCTCGCCATATTAATAATTTGAATCGAATACTTTCATTCTGAAAAAGTTAAAGCATTCGAATAAAATCGCAGTTCAAGATATTTATGTTTCAAAGATTCTTATATAAAACACGACGTATAAAATCGTCCTAGAGCTAAAATATAGCGATTCGTTTTAAACCTTTCGGTTCTAGTGTTTAGTATTGCGACGAGTTTAAGTTGATTTTTAGGATTAGAGACAATGTCGTTACCCCAGGATTAATATCCAGCTTAGTAGAAAATCATTCCTCTTCTCAGCATATTTGCGTCCACTGCCTCGTGAATGGTTTTCCATTCTGATCTTGATGCGGCAACCCTGGTCCAGGTCGGCCCTGCCGTCTTTTTAATATCATCCGACCATCTGGCAGCTGGTTTGCCCACACTTCGTCTTCCTGTACGGGGTCGCCAAAACAGAATCCTCTGGCTACATCTATCGTCATCTCTGTGACAGATATGTCCAGCCCATTGCCACTTTTAGCTAATCTTTTACTGATATCAGTGATTTTCGTACGTTGGGGTATGGTCCTGTCTCGCAGAGTGACTACGAGCATTGAGCGTTCCGAAAATCATTATACCTATTATTTTTCTACTGTTAAACAGTCAAACGCACTATGGAAAATATGGGTCGGTTTGGGATCAAAAATCTGTAAATCCATCAATTTTAAAGATACAGCTATGAAATTTTGCAGTAATATAAAGGGATATATAAGGTATTATATATGTAACTTTCGCTGAAATAGTATAACGCATTTTTTATTTTTTAACATTGAAAATTCACAATATAAATTAATGGTATTTATTTGATGACACATTTTTTTAAACATTATGTATGAGTATATATTTCTTAAAAATAGTTAGGTAAACAGTTAAGATTACTATCTTAGAATGATAAAAATTAAAAAAGTACAAGTTATAGCACATATAGGTATATATTACGCATATAACGCTGAATACAAAAATTAATCAAAATTATGAAGAAAGTTACTACTAAATATTAGGTTAATTGGTTTATATGGGTATTTCAATTTCTAATTGTTATTTTAATAATTCTAACAGACATAACTTGCATTTCACCACTTACACCTGGCGAGTTTCAGGATCTGAAATGAGTTCGTGAAATGAGTGAGCATTTCCGGGTATGATGAAGGCGACATTTTTTAAATTCCTTGTTGCGGGATTCTCGTGCGTCTTCAGAAAGCTTCTTCCGTGATTATACCTCTAATACCGGTATAATCACGGAATATTCGGAATCCAACCAATAGATGTTATTTCTTAAAAAACAAGTCTTTATTTCGTCTTGCTTCTTGCCAGCGCTTGTTAAACGAAGGGATAATATGCCTTTGAATTTCACCAATAATAAAGTCGTCTTCAGAACCTTTTTTTTCTTTTAAATATGTTGATGGTGCCGCAGTTGTTTTTCCGCCTTCTACACAATCAGCTCTCGTTTAGAACATTGTCATTTAGAAAAGACATTTTAAAAATGTAAACTGAATTCTAAATTAATATTGAAGAAATATTTTTTACTACTCTATATATAACTACTAGTTTTTGCCCGCGGCTTCGCCCGAGTGAACGGGAATAGCGTTTTTCTCGGGATGATAGGTACCTTATGTCCTTCTCAGTACTTCTAACTATATATTTGCAAATTTTCAGGAAGATTGGTTCAGTATATAAAGCGTGAAGGGGTAACAAACAAACAAATAAATAAACAAACAAACTCACTTTCACATTTATAATATTAGTTAGGATTTGGTTTTATAACGTGTGAATTATTTCAAATATCTATTTTCTCACAGGAAATGAAACCAAAAATGACAAAACCTAACATTATCCTTACTATTATTATAAATGTACAAGTACCTAGTTTGTTTGTTTATTTTTTACTTCTTCACGCTTTATCTACTGAACCAATCTTCCTGAAATTTCGCAAACACGTAGACGTATTGACAAGGACATGAGGTACTTTTAATCCCGGGAAATAGCACTGTTCCCGTAAGAAATTCACGGGAACGAAGTCGCGGGCAAAAGCTAGTAGCATATAAATTCAATTGATAAATATACCTTTGTTATATTTATAAATTATTACGAATTGATAGATACGTCAACCTTTGAAACCGCAACTGATAGTGATTTTGTTCCTATACTCTTCGTAGATATTTTTACTTTTCTTCGTGATTGGCAGGAAGTAGCAGCTAATTTTTTCATATGTTTTTGAGGAGTACCTATACTATAAAATAATAATATTTTCGAAGCGTGGGCAAACGTGGGTAAGTGTTAAAACCTTCGACGAAGTTCAAAGATACCTTTTTTCCACCATGTGATGATTAACATTTTTATATAATTATATATTGAAATAAAAAAAATATGTAATATATTTTTTTAAATCTTCAATAGATAAGCTTTCCAAAAATATATAATACTTTGTACCTTTCACTTGAAGTTTTAAAGCTATTTCATTCTGAAAATTGTAGATGACGGACTTAAAATTTGTAGTTGCATAAACGATTAACTTTAGTACATAAAAAAAATTACTTGTAATGTATACAAAAAAAAATAAGGTACAGAATATTAAAGTTCGACATTCGAACTATTAAATTATATTTATAGGATACCCTATATTTGTCATTGGTAAAAGTCATTTATGATATGCGTTTGTTCTACCATATTCCACTGTGAAACGCCTCGCTCCAGCTACAATATATTATATAATCTTCCACGTGCTGCCACCTGTCGACAGACATTAAATACCGCTCCCATTTTGTAACACCCTGTATATTCTGATCTCGGAGCGCATTACATATGCGTGCGGCATAATAAATGTATCCGCTTAATTATTATTTGGAAAATATCCGCGCCTCGGGCCGCCGGCCGCAGCAAAACCACCGGCGATTACTATTATAATATTTTATACGCGATTGATATTTTATATATTATGATTCAGTTATTTGACAATCAGCTTAACTTTTAACTCATCGTTCATTAGTTTAGAAAAGCTAATTTAAAAAGGTGATCATGACTTGACTTAATGTGTCCCTCATTACATCTATGTGACCTCTTTGTCTTACTTCAGTAACTTAACGAACTACATACATAAAATCACACCTTTTTTCCGTGGGGGTAGGCAGAGACTAGCGATTTCCACTTGCTACGACCTTACAGATCTCTCTTGCTTCCTCTACACTCATCACTCTCTTCATACATGCTCTCCGGTTATGGGTGCTCATAATATCTCCCCTTTTAAAAAGGTCCGCAATCTGGTCGAAGAGATTAGTCAGATAACCAACCTAGATCTAAAAAGTACATCTTATGACGACTTGTGTTCTGTTTTCAATATAACTCGGTTTAATCAAGAATAAAGGCAGTTTTCAACCTACACGGTGTTTGATTTGTTACCCCTCTCCGCGTCACGTTACATGGCGACCCTGCCAGTGCCGTATAGTCTAAGCGGTCACGGGAATTTTCGTAACGATCAGGGAAACGGATAGACTTGCTTTTATGGGTTGTAGAGTAGTCCCCTAATGTGAATGATGTCGGTCTGCCGGCTCTCAGTGGTAGCTTCTTCGAGCTATAGGGCCTGGAAGGTGCTTCATTGTTGCGAAAAAAAAACGATCTGAGAAATGGTTAGTTTTAGTACATATTCAAAGTATGGCATCTCCGCATGTGAAACAAGTTGGTCTGCCGGCTGTCAGTGGTTGCATTTCAGAGCTATGAGGCGCGCAAGTCACTGCATAGTTACAAAAAAAAACGATAAGAGAAATGGTTAGTTTTAGTACCAATTGGAAGAATGGTGTATCCACAGATGAAACGAGTTGGTCTGCCGGCTGTCAGTGGTTGTATTTCAGAGCTATCATCGTTCACGTAAGTCGCTTATTTAAGGAAAAAGTCTAAAAAAACATTGAAAAGCGGGAAAATAGGCGAATTTTTCTAGTTCATGCCAGCCGCTGTCATATCTGCGTATGTTTGACCCAACCTCAAACTTGCGCCGCGCACCACGGCACTGTGGGGAAAAAAATCGCCTCTAGAGAAAAAAGGTTTTCTTCAGAAAATCTACGTCGATTTTGGTAAAAACTGATTATGTATTTCATTTTTGATCTTAATAAGAAGACTTTTTATTAATACTATTTTTGCTAACATTGCATTCTTTTAATAGGTACTAAAACTGACCATTTCTCTTACCGTTTTTTTTTCGTAACTAAGCAGTGACTTTCGCGCCTCATAGCTCTGAAATGCAACCACTGACAGCCGGCAGACCAACTTGTTTCACATGCGGAAATGCCATACTTTGAATATGTACTAAATCTAACCATTCCTCAGATCGTTTTCTATTTTTTGCAACAATGAAGCTCATTCTAGCCTTAATAGCTCAAAGTGGCAACCACTGATAGCCGGCAGACCAACTTGTTTCACATGAGGAGATGCCATATTTTGAATATGTACTAAAACTAACCATTTCTCTGATAATTTTTTTTCAACAATGAAGCCCCTTCCAGGCCCTAGGTATAGCTCGAAGTGGCAACCACTGAAGGCCGGCAGACCAACTTGTTTCACCTGTGGAGACACCATTCTTTCAATAAGAACTAAAACTGACCATTTCTTTTACCGTATTATTTCGTAACTATGCAGTGACTTTCGCGCCTCATAGCTCTGAAATGCAACCACTGACAGCCGGCAGACCAACTAGTTTCACATGCGGAGATACCATACTTTGAATATGTACTAAGACTAACCATTCCTCAGATCGTTTCCTATTTTTTGCAACAATGAAGCTTCTTCTAGCCTTTATAGCTCAAAGTGGCAACCGCTGACAGCCGGCAGACCAACTTGTTTCACATACGGAGATGCCATACTTTGAATATATACTAAAACTAACCATTCCTCGGATCGTTTTCTATTTTTTGCAACAATGAAGGTCCTTCTAGCCTTTATTGCTTAAAGTGGCAACCACTGACAGCCGGCAGACCAACTTGTTTCACATGCGGAGATGCCATATTTTGAATATATGTACTTAACCTAACCATTTCTCTGATAATATTTTTTTGCAGCAATGAAGGCCATTTTCCTCAAGGCAATTTTCCAGGCCCTAGGTATAGCTCGAAATGGCAAACACTGAAGGCCGGCAGACCAACTTGTTTCACCTGTGGAGACACCATTCTTTCAATAGATACTAAAACTGACCATTTCTCTAACCGTTTTTTTTCGTAAATATGCAGTGACTTTCGCGCATCATCGCTCTGAAATGCAACCACTGACAGCCGGCAGAGCAACTTGTTTCATATGCAGAGATGCCATAGTTTGAATATGTACTAAAACTGACCATTTCTCTGATATTTTTTTTTTTTTTGCAACAATGCAGGCCATTTTCTCAAGGCAATTTTCTAGGTCCTAGGTATAGCTCGAAGTGGCAAACACTGAAGGCCGGCAGACCAACTTGTTTCACTTGTGAAGACACCATTCTTTCAATAGGAACTAAAACTGACCATTTCTTTTACCGTTTTATTTCGTAACTATGCCACTTATAGCTATAGGGGCTGGAAGGGGCTTCATTGTTGCGAAAAAAAAAACGATAGAGAAATGGTTAGTTTTAGTATATATTCAAAGTATGGCATCTCCGCATGTGAAACAAGTTGGTCTGCTGGCTGTCAGTGGTTGCATTTCAGAGCTATGAGGCGAGAAAGTCACTGCATAGTTACGAAAAAATAAAACGGTAAGAGAAATGGTCAGTATTAGTACCTATTGAAAGAATGGTGTCTCCACAGGTGAAACAAGTTGGTCTGCCGGCTATCAGTGGTTGCATTACAGAACTATGAGACGCGAAAGTTACTGCATAGTTACGAAAAAAAAACCGTAAGAGAAATGGTCAGTTTTAGTACCTATAGGAAGAATGGTGTCTCCACAGGTTAACGGGTCTGTCTGCCGGCTTTCAGTGGTTACCACTTCGAGCTCTAGAGCCTGGAATCATTGTTGCGAAAAAAAATGCTCAGAGAAATGGTTAGTTTTAGTACATATTCAAAGTATGGCATCTCCGTATGTGAAACAAGTTGGTCTGCCGGCTATCAGTGGTTGCCACTTTGAGCTATAGGGGCTGAATGAGGCTTCATTGTAGCGAAAAAAAACGATCAGAGAAATGGTTAGTTTTAGTATATATTCAAAGTATGGCATCTCCGTATGTGAAAAAAGTTGGTCTGCCGGCTGTCAGTGGTTGCCACTTTGAGCTATAAAGGCTAGAAGGAGCTTCATTGTTGCAAAAAATAGAAAACGATCCGAGGAATGGTTAGTTTTAGTATATATTCAAAGTATGGCATCTCCGCATGTGAAACAAGTTGGTCCGCCGGCTGTCAGTGGTTGCCACTTTGAGCTGTACCTAGGGCCTGGAAGGAGCTTCATTGTTGCAAAAAATAGAAAACGATCTGAGAAATGGTTAGTTTTAGTACATATTCAAAGTATGGCATCTCCGCATGTGAAACAAGTTGGTCTGCCGGCTATCAGTGGTTGCATTACAGAACTATGAGGCGCGAAAGTTACTGCATAGTTACGAAAAAAAAACCGTACCTAAGAGAAATGGTCAGTTTTAGTACCTATTGGAAGAATGGTGTCTCCACAGGTTAACGAGTCTGTCTGCCGGCTTTCAGTGGTTACCACTTCGAGCTCTAGAGCCTGGAATCATTGTTGCGAAAAAAAATGCTCAGAGAAATGGTTAGTTTTAGTACATATTCAAAGTATGGCATCTCCGTATGTGAAACAAGTTGGTCTGCCGGCTATCAGTGGTTGCCACTTTGAGCTATAGGGGCTGAAAGGGGCTTCATTGTAGCGAAAAAAAACGATCAGAGAAATGGTCAGTTTTAGTACCTATTGGAAGAATGGTGTCTCCATAGGTTAACGAGTCTGTCTGCCGGCTTTCAGTGGTTACCACTTCGAGCTCTAGAGCCTGGAATCATTGTTGCGAAAAAAAATGCTCAGAGAAATGGTTAGTTTTAGTACATATTCAAAGTATGGCATCTCCGTATGTGAAACAAGTTGGTCTGCTGGCTATCAGTGGTTGCCACTTTGAGCTATAGGGGCTGAAAGGGGCTTCATTGTAGCGAAAAAAAACGATCAGAGAAATGGTTAGTTTTAGTATATATTCAAAGTATGGCATCTCCGTATGTGAAAAAAGTTGGTCTGCCGGCTGTCAGTGGTTGCCACTTTGAGCTATAAAGGCTAGAAGGAGCTTCATTGTTGCAAAAAATAGAAAACGATCCGAGGAATGGTTAGTTTTAGTATATATTCAAAGTATGGCATCTCCGCATGTGAAAATAGTTGGTCCGCCGGCTGTCAGTGGTTGCCACTTTGAGCTATACCTAGGGCCTGGAAGAAGCTTCATTGTTGCAAAAAATAGAAAACGATCTGAGGAATGGTTAGTTTTAGTACATATTCAAAGTATGGTATCTCCGCATGTAAAACAAGTTGGTCTGCCGGCTGTCAGTGGTTGCATTTCAGAGCTATGAGGCGCGAAAGTCACTGCATAGTTACGAAAAAAAACGGTAAAAGAAATGGTCAGATTTAGTACTTATTGAAAGAATGGTGTCTCCACAGGTGAAACAAGTTGGTCTGCTGACCTTCAGTGGTTGCCACTTCGAGCTATACCTAGGGCCTGGAAGGGGCTTCATTGTTGCGAAAAAAAATGCTTAGAGAAATGGTTAGTTTTAGTACATTTTCAAAGTATGGCATCTCCGTATGTAAAACAAGTTGGTCTGCCGGCTGTCAGTGGTTGCCACTTTGAGCTATAGGGGCTGAAAGGGGCTTCATTGTAGCGAAATAAAAAACGATCAGAGAAATGGTTAGTTTAAGTATATATTCAAAGTATGGCATCTCCGTATGTGAAAAAAGTTGGTCTACCGGCTGTCAGTGGTTGCCACTTTAAGCTATAAAGGCTAAAAGGAGCTTCATTGTTGCAAAAAATAGAAAACGATCCGAAGAATGGTTAGTTTTAGTATATATTCAAAGTATGGCATCTCCGTATGTGAAACAAGTTGGTCTGCCGGCTGTCAGCGGTTGCCACTTTGAGCTATAAAGGCTAGAAGGAGCTTCATTGTTGCAAAAAATATAAAACGATCTGAGGAATGGTAAGTTTTAGTACATATTCAAAGTATGGTATCTCCGCATGTGAAACAAGTTGGTCTGCCGGCTGTCGGTGGTTGCATTTCAGAGCTATGAGGCGCGAAAGTCACTGCATAGTTACGAAATAAAACGGTAAAAGAAATAGTCAGTTTTAGTTCTTATTGAAAGAATGGTGTCTCCACAGGTGAAACAAGTTGGTCTGCCGGCCTTCAGTGGTTGCCTCTTCAAGCTATACCTAGGGCCTGGAAGGGGCTTCATTGTTGAAAAAAAAAATATCAGAGAAATGGTTAGTTTTAGTACATATTCAAAATATGGCATCTCCGTATGTGAAAAAAGTTGGTCTGCCGGCTGTCAGTGGTTGCCACTTTGAGCTATAAAGGCTAGAAGGAGCTTCATTGTTGCAAAAAATAGAAAACGATCCGAGGAATGGTTAGTTTTAGTATATATTCAAAGTATGGCATCTCCGCATGTGAAACAAGTTGGTCCGCCGGCTGTCAGTGGTTGCCACTTTGAGCTATACCTAGGGCCTGGAAGAAGCTTCATTGTTGCAAAAAATAGAAAACGATCTGAGGAATGGTTAGTTTTAGTACATATTCAAAGTATGGTATCTCCGCATGTAAAACAAGTTGGTCTGCCGGCTGTCAGTGGTTGCATTTCAGAGCTATGAGGCGCGAAAGTCACTGCATAGTTACGAAAAAAACGGTAAAAGAAATGGTCAGTTTTAGTACTTTTTGAAAGAATGGTGTCTCCACAGGTGAAACAAGTTGGTCTGCTGACCTTCAGTGGTTGCCACTTCGAGCTATACCTAGGGCCTGAAACGGGCTTCATTGTTGCGAAAAAAAATGCTTAGAGAAATGGTTAGTTTTAGTACATTTTCAAAGTATGGCATCTCCGTATGTAAAACAAGTTGGTCTGCCGGCTGTCAGTGGTTGCCACTTTGAGCTATAGGGGCTGAAAGGGGCTTCATTGTAGCGAAATAAAAAACGATCAGAGAAATGGTTAGTTTAAGTATATATTCAAAGTATGGCATCTCCGTATGTGAAAAAAGTTGGTCTACCGGCTGTCAGTGGTTGCCACTTTAAGCTATAAAGGCTAAAAGGAGCTTCATTGTTGCAAAAAATAGAAAACGATCCGAAGAATGGTTAGTTTTAGTATATATTCAAAGTATGGCATCTCCGTATGTGAAACAAGTTGGTCTGCCGGCTGTCAGCGGTTGCCACTTTGAGCTATAAAGGCTAGAAGGAGCTTCATTGTTGCAAAAAATATAAAACGATCTGAGGAATGGTAAGTTTTAGTACATATTCAAAGTATGGTATCTCCGCATGTGAAACAAGTTGGTCTGCCGGCTGTCGGTGGTTGCATTTCAGAGCTATGAGGCGCGAAAGTCACTGCATAGTTACGAAATAAAACGGTAAAAGAAATAGTCAGTTTTAGTTCTTATTGAAAGAATGGTGTCTCCACAGGTGAAACAAATTGGTCTGCCGGCCTTCAGTGGTTGCCTCTTCAAGCTATACCTAGGGCCTGGAAGGGGCTTCATTGTTGAAAAAAAAAATATCAGAGAAATGGTTAGTTTTAGTACATATTCAAAATATGGCATCTCCTCATGTGAAACAAGTTGGTCTGCCGGCTATCAGTGGTTGCCACTTTGAGCTATTAAGGCTAGAATGAGCTTCATTGTTGCAAAAAATAGAAAACGATCTGAGGAATGGTTAGTTTTAGTACATATTCAAAGTATGGCATCTCCGCATGTGAAACAAGTTGGTCTGCCGGCTGTCAGTGGTTGCATTTCAGAGCTATGAGGCGCGAAAGTCACTGCTTAGTTACGAAAAAAAAACAGTAAGAGAAATGGTCAGTTTTAGTACCTATTAAAAGAATGCAATGTTAGCAAAAATAGTATTAATAAAAAGTCTTCTTATTAAAATCAAAAATGAGTCGTATCAATCATAATCAGTTTTTACCAAAATTGACGTAGATTTTCTGAAGAAAACCTTTTTTTCTCTAGAGGCGATTTTTTTCCCCACAGTACGGTGGTGCGCGGCGCAAGTTTGAGGTTGGGTCAAACATACGCAGATACGATAGCGGCTGGCATGAACTAGAAAAATTCGCCTATTTTCCCGCTTTTCAATGTTTTTTTAGACTTTTTCCTCAAATATGCGACTTACGTGAATGATGATAGCTCTGAAATACAACCACTGACAGCCGGCAGACCAACTCGTTTCATCTGTGGATACACCATTCTTCCAATTGGTACTAAAACTAACCATTTCTCTTATCGTTTTTTTTTTGTAACTATGCAGTGACTTGCGCGCCTCATAGCTCTGAAATGCAACCACTGACAGCCGGCAGACCAACTTGTTTCACATGCGGAGATGCCATACTTTGAATATGTACTAAAACTAACCATTTCTCAGATCGTTTTTTTTTCGCAACAATGAAGCACCTTCCAGGCCCTATAGCTCGAAGAAGCTACCACTGAGAGCCGGCAGACCGACATCATTCACATTAGGGGACTACTCTACAACCCATAAAAGCAAGTCTATCCGTTTCCCTGATCGTTACGAAAATTCCCGTGACCTCTCGGTCTAGTACGTTGCAATGTAATATGTTTTATACCAGTATTTTGTCACAACAACAATGACCGCAATTATTTGACGTCAAAAGTTGTGAGATCTATGTAGAGTCACGTCTATAGATTTCACGTTTCTAAAAAAACTACTTGATTCTATTCCAATATTTTGTTGACCTTTCTTCACATTTTTATCTAACTTTATTAGTCATACATAATGTTTCCGAACAAAAATTGAAATCTTGATATGTTAACGAAGATATCAAGATTTTAATTTTCAAAGATATTTTATGAATACGAGTATCATCTGGGAAATTTCACCCCTAAGGATGAAACCGGTGAAACTAAATTCATTTTTTTCATTATGTGTTGTTTGAAACTGTATCTATCTATGTGTTGTTGTGGCTAACAATAATAATCTATCTAAATTCACGCGAGCGAGCTAGTTAAGACATAAAATTAAAATTCTAATTTAAAATTAAAGCTTGTTCATGTTCAATTCACCTCGGCAACACTTTTCTAAACCTAAACTTTAAACAGTAGCATAATTTTTACCACATGCAATGGAAACAGTAACCTAATTAATCGAATACTTTGGTCCTCAACTCTCGCCCAAGATGTAATGAAGCTACACAATGCTGGAATAATAAAACTGAACAATAGAGTTCGGCAGAAAGGGAAAGGGTTGTTTAACCCTTCGCCTGAGCGCGTAGATCTTGAAATGGAATAGACAGGGCAGGGAATTTATACAAGAACCCAGACCAGCCAGGCCTCATTTATCTTTGTGATGATTATTATTAGATAGGTACTGAGGATAGACATTGAAAAAAAAAACATTATTTAATAGACATAACTTGATTGTCAAATGAAGCCCAAAAACGTTCAAAATAGTGTGCTCCAAATTCAATTTTTTTTACAGATTGTTCACAAATTCTATGGAACCAAAATACACCAAAAATGTCAAACTTGACAAAAATGAGCTTCACAGAAGATATTACCTGCATGGAAGTAATAAGTACTTTGTACAACAAAGTACTTATTACTTTCATGATTACCTGTCCTTCACCAACATAGACAAATACCATATCTGACATCCCGCTTCCTCGGCTGTCTGTGTCTCTAAGTAATTTTTTTATTCTAGCTCTATGGTACTGAGGTAACTAAATTTATGGAAAAGATTTGACACGTCCGGCAGATGTTTTATTTCTTACTACAATAGTACAATTATACACATACCTACATAACAAAATAAGAATAAAAGCATGCAAAAAGCACGCCGTTTAATGAAATAGCGTAAAAAGTATGTACATGTGTGTTGCAGCAATAAATAGACCCAATCGTCATTACCATCGTATCGTCATAGTCTTTATCACAACGGGGTCGACAGAACCAAGAGAGATGAAACTTAGAGGCCACGCTTAGCTGTTTAGCGGGCTTATTGGTAGAATGGTGATTCAAATATAAGATCATATAGATTAGAATCGCCAGTTTAAAACCAATTCCTTTGATTAACCCTTCAAACATTTTTGGTCGAAATGACCATAAAATTACCTATACTTGGTATAAACAGGTAATTTAATGGTAATTTTGACCAAAAATGTTTGCTGGGAACAGTCTTGGTAATATCAATTACTGGAGCATGTAGCATAGATGCTATTGTGATCACGAAGAAAAGACAATCATATCATTAAAACTTATGTACAATTGTACATATCTACAATTCACAAAGCTCTACATGTAGAGTATAACTCTAGCAGTAGGTATAGCACGAACACAGCCTCCGTGCGATCGATAGCAAAACAATGCTCATTCAGACGAGGATGTGTGCTAGACATACATACATTTATACCGATACATCGAAATACTACGCCAATAATCGATTCTAGACTAAAGATTCTAAATCTGAATTTTTTTGTTTTATTAAGACAGATATCGATACATGGAATAATACGTCAAGAATCAATCTACATATATATAACTCAAAGGTGACTGACTGACTGATTGACTGACATAGTGATCTATCAACGCACAGCCCAAACCACTGGACGGATCGGGCTGAAATTTGGCATGCAGGTAGATGTTATGACGTAGGCATCCGCTAGGAAAGGATCAACGCGAGCGAAGCCGCGGGCACCAGCTAGTTCTGTATAAAAGTACGCTAAAATTAAATATATATTTTTTTAATTTGCTAGATTTTAGTGATTCTAGTTATTTTTTTTCGATTCAAACAAAATAGCATCAAAATTGCGTTAGTAAAGTTAAATTCTATTATTAACCAGTTTCTGCATGCGGCTTCGTCCGTTATATAAATTAGTTGCTTTGTAATTTCCTTTCGTCCAATAATAAAATAATTTTTATTTTTTTCTCACATTTTAATCAAAATCTGAATTGATTTATTACGAAAAACAAACTGGAGTCTGCAATTACGGTTCTAATTATCTTACGGACGGTAATTATGTTTAATACAATTCAAAATTGTATTTATTCGACATGTATAATAGCGCATATGCCACAGAACCAACATATAATGTAACAGCCACGTTTGTAACTCAATCTCGTCATTGTATCGATCTGCGTTGCCATGGCAACCGCAATCGCATCCCGACAAGGCAGGCAAACCCGGGCTAAAACGCTTAAGCAACCGGCACAACACTTGATCATCACTACCATTATTGCTTGACCTATATCATCACAACTTTGAACCATAAAGCTTTCAATTTAGGTCGAATTTCCTCGTGTTGGAGGTCAAGTTACTGTGGTGTTTATAAAGAGGTTCCGTACGCCTCTTGGACGAAGAGATGGAAAATCTAAGGAGTAACGAATCGGTGAAACTTAGTTTGTCTTTGTAGGGAACGGCGAGTAATTTGTTTTCTAATTTCACGCACTGACGGATGGTTTATTAAACAAATATTACGAAAATAATGAAAATATGTTTGAAAATAGACTGGTTTTTGCTAGGTGTGAATCTAGCACCGGACAGCTTTACATATACCTATTAGGCAATGTATTAAAAACTCAGAATACAGAAAATCCAAACTAATAACATTTTCCAAGTGTGTTCATAAATTAAGAAGTAGGTACGTTTTATATTAAAAAATTAAGTTTTGTATTCCTTAGTTTTTAGTTTTAGTATTTTAAATTAACTTGTATTTTAGTTTTAGATGTAGGGTTTATTACTTAATTTATGTTTCTTATGATTAAATCAATTTATTTATTTAGAAGTACTGGGTTAAAATGGGTAAAATTAACTAAATAAATAATTATTGTAAAAGTTTTGTTTTGACAGAAAACTTTTTGCTGACGAATCCAATTAGCATCAATTCTTTTGTGTCACGTAGTTTAATAACAATTTTTAGGTTTTTCTAAAAAAATTTTCTAAAGCTCTAATAAGCTCCCTACCATAACGAAACAAAGCCTGTTCAAACAAACACCTCCGGACATTAATTTGCCTAAGCGACCATGTCAAATGGTGATTTAAAACGTTTGATACAATCTACAATCAAACAGATAACACAGTGTCGTGCGGCAAGCGAGCGTGACTAAATGGTGGGTTGTGACGGTGGGGAACGATTGCGCAGGTTAAGCAATTTTTAGTGGGGTTTGTATTGCTGTTCATAAATATCCATAATGAGCGATTTTCTGACAGCTAAATTAAGAAAAAAAAATCAGTACAAAAAAGTCCCAACTGATAGCGTTTTATGAAAGCAGAGTCGTAATAATGGCTGAACCGGGTGCGCTTTTTTTGTCAACCAGAGGCAGAAAAAGAAATCACCTAACAATTTAGCAGTTGCATAAATCACAATATACTTTTTCGATGTTTTTGTTTACTAAGTTTTATTAAAAAATATTGCCAATCCCGTGAATTTTTGCTTTTTGTATAGACTCGCCTTTTACTTAACATCTATGAAGTCATCTGGAAATATTTTTTTTTTTTAATTTGGGTCTCGGAAAATTCCTTAATTGTGTTTGTGTCTCAAAAGCCAAAGAGATTGTACGAAAGCATAGAAATTTTATAGAGTACATTATTATTATTTTTGTACTACGTAAATTATAATGAAAGCACTCACGTTAAAATTTCTGAATTAATGAATACCTGGATTACCCAGTTGATTCTACTTTTCACGCTTAAGTTTATTAAAGACTAGCATATTCCCGGGACTTTGTTGCCGTAAAAAATTCGGGAAATCCTCTCTTAGTACTCTACACTCCCTAAGGAACCTACATGCCAAATTTCAGCTTCCAACGCCCAGTAGTTTTGGCTGTGCGTTGTCTGTCAGTCACGTTAACGGAATAATTTTATATACATTGAAAGATCTCCGAAGTAGATATATATTTTGTTCGGAACTGAATCAACTTTTAATTTAATTGGAATATAAAAAAAGTGATTGTATTTCAGCCAGTAACATTGACTTAACCAATCGCCGCTCTGTTACTTTCGAAAACTTACCACTCCAGCACAATATTACTACGACGCTGCCAACCTAACAAAGTACACCAAAACGCATTTCCTGACCAAATAACTGGACAAAGTCGACGCGAGCGGCGCGTAAATTGCCGCTTCCGGTCGGCCGCTCCATTTCCGCCAATAAGCCGGCTTCCGCCAGGTGGCGACACTATCCACTTGGCGCCATCTTTACAGGGGTTTAGTGGGAAATTGGGCTGAAAACATCTTAAGAGTGAAAGGATTTCGTACATTTTTCTTGCAGCGCTTATTTGCTTGGTTTTTTACGACTTAACAAACTTTTTTTGTTGTTATTACATTTCTTAAGCTTCTTTTGTGTGTTAGCGCTGAAAACGCTTGAAGATCGAGATCGGTCACATAGTGTGATAAGTCCTCGCAATCTAAAATCATAGAGCAACACGGACCTTGAAAAAACGAGTCTAGACTTCATGAAAGGCCAGCAATACATCTGTGTTACGCCCATAGAGTTAGGTACGTAAGAGTTAGGTCCAAAAATAATTAGGTCTATGGTAACCAGTGTGATCGTTTTTGGTATTTTCAGTACAAATTTAGTATAATTGGGGCATCTCAGAATAGTTAGTACAATTTTAGTACTTAACCAAATTTTAGTATAATATTGTTAGAATTTTAACTATTTTGTCTATTTTAGTTTTTTTTTTGGTATTTTCGCATGTTTTCACGTAAAAACCCCTCCCTCCCTCCTCCCTTAAGAATTTTTTCTGTTCTCGTGAATATTTCCAATAATCTTTCCCCTTGTTCTTTGAAACACATCCTTTTTTTTTCTTGCTTGTCCAATATAATTTTGAAACGATCATTCGGATTTGTTATTGAAATGTGTGTTTCATGTAGCATATTTCTAAAAAAATGTTAGTACAATTTTGGTATTTTTGAATTTTGCTTTTTAGTATTTTTGAGTACTGACAGCACAATTTTTTGGTATATTGTCAAATTTTAAAACAGTGGGTTACCCCTGACTTTGAAGTTATCTATGACCAGCTTGCTCGTTTGCCGTCTCATGTTAAGTATATTATCTAAATTGATGGCGATTCCAATGTTCGGAAAAACCAACACACGTTTATGTAACACTGTAAACAGTTCAATTATATTGTAAATTGTTAAATGAATGAATAAATAATAAAAAAATAAACAAAACTTCATTCTTGAAGTTTTGTTTGTTAATACCTTTCAAAAAATAATCTTTCTTACCTGCCAACCGTTAGCGTCAGCCGCTGAGAACGACATCCTGCCTCCTTGTCGACCCATTCGGCAATCACTTCACTAGTTCATTACTGGTTCATCACCACTTCATCACCATTTATCACTTTACATGACAATGTGTTCATAACACTATTTTATTTCACACAGAGTACTGTCATTAATATTGAGATTTTGCACCCAACAGGGTTCATATTGTACCGAATAACAGTAATTACTTATTTATGTAAATTGTTGTATGTATAATGTAAGATAAAAAAGGGAGATAATACTCACCCATAACCCCATAACCGGAGCACCCATAACCGGAGAGCATGTATGAAGAGAGTGATGAGTGTAGAGGAAGCAAGAGAGATCTGTAAGGATAGTAGCAGGTGCAAATCGCTAGTCTCTGCCTACCCCCACGGGAAAAAGGCGTGATAATATGTATATGTTGTATAATGTAAATTGCAAATGTTTTAAATTGAATTGATACAGTACGACGCCTTTATCCCTTACGGGATAGAGGCAAGAGTCGCGAAACTCGAAGGCTACATTTAGCTGATATACATAACTGGCATAGGCTGTGGACTTTGTTCCCGCGGGAATTTCGGGAAATCCTCTCTTAGTGCTC
The DNA here is from genome assembly GCA_018467065.1 of Ephestia elutella. NCBI lineage: Eukaryota > Metazoa > Arthropoda > Insecta > Lepidoptera > Pyralidae > Ephestia > Ephestia elutella. Next base: position 9,686,269 of record CM031583.1, read on the forward strand.
CCCTACACACCCTTAGGAACCTACATGCCAAATTTCAGCTTCCGAAGCCCAGTAGTTTTGTTTTTTTTTCTATGTCTACGGTTTTGGCTGTGCATTGTCTGTCAACCCAGTAACAGAATAATTTATATATAACTATTTATATGTAAGATTTTATCTAGCTTTTGCCCGCGGCTTCGCCTGCTTGAATTTCCCACGGAAACATTGCTTTTACCCGAGATGAAAGGTACCCTATGTCCTTCTCAGTACTTCCAACTATGTGTATGCGAAATTTTAGGAAGATTGGTTCAATAGATAAAGCGTGAAGAGGTAACAAACAAACTAACTTTCACATTTATAATATTAGTTAGGATTAGTTAGGATTAGGATTAGAATCAGGATAGATGATTGATATAAAAATAAACTATGTTTTCCATTAAATGTGTGCTACATTTTACATCGTTATTATATAAAGTTGATGAAATATACAAGGTAGGTAAATAAAAAGCAAGATTTGTTGGGCGGGCGGCGAGGGCGGGCGGCGTCTGCCCCAAACCTCAATATTATGATCCAGTATTTGTTAAATACAAACTTTTTAATAACAAGGCCGCTCGTTAGGGATAGCATTAAGTGGATGTTCTCATTTTTTTATTATTTTTAGGGTTCCGTACCTGAAAAGGCAAAAACGGAACCCTTATAGGATCACTTTGTTGTCCGTCTATCTATCAAACTTTTTTTTCTCAGGAACACTTAAAGGTATCAAGTTGAAATTAATATTGAATACTTGGATACATGGTCTCTTTCAGCAAAAAAATAATCAAAATTATACGTCATCGCAATCAGGAGATTCGAGCAAATATTTGTGCCTATTTTCACTGATATTTGTCTGCAGATCTGGGCGTGTGCTGGTTTCTGTGGTTGTGTCATCGGACATATCGGACACATGAATAGCGTGGGCTTTTGCCCGCGGCTATGCCCGCGTGAATTTCCCACGGGAACAGTGCTTTTCCCCGGGATGAAAGGTACCCTATGTCCTTCCCAGTACTTCTAGTTTTAACTATGCGTAGGTATGCAAAGTTAAAGGAACATTGGTTCAGTAGATAAAGCGTGAAGACACAAACAAAAACACAAACAAACAAATGAATTTGTTTGCATTTGCATTTATAATATTAGTAAGGATTTAGCTCAAAATACATTGTTCTTTAACACTAGAAAACTAGTAGGTAAGTATTCAATTCATCCTACACCAAATCTTACAAAAGTTGCAAATAAAAAAGTCGTATCCTTCTTAATCTTTAACTTATTTTTCCTCGAAAACAAATTCGGTGGAAGTTTTAGAAAAATAATTACAAGTGGGGTGGCTCCCGACTTTCTTCGAGGGGGGTTTTCTTTTGTACCTGTTTTTTAAATAATTATTCGTTTTCGCAAACATGCCTGTTATGAGATTAGGCAAGATTATCTTTTGGTTTTTGCGTGTTCATGGTAGCAAAAATAATGTTAATGTTTCTTTGAATTAATTATATGACATGTTTAATTTATTTTTTTCATATTTATTTCCTTCATAATTTTACTTTAGTTATTTATTTGCAATTTAGTTAGTTTTTTTAAGTTATATTTTAGTTAAAGTAAAATATTTTAAATACATAGTAGTTATACTAGATATCATATGAGTTACACCAAAATTTCAGTAACCAAGTGCTATTTAACAAAGTATATTTACATTTTAATTTTTAAAAAATATATGTATACTAACGATGCTTATATAGAGTAGAACATCTTTCATAAAAACCATCTAAAAACCACTGTCAACTATTTCTTTTAATAAAACAAGACTTATCTATTATCGTATCGTGATGATTCACATGGTAGATTCTATTCAATAAGTTTTTTTTTTCATTTTGGCAGCTTTTACTGTCGTCATCTGGGAAGGTCTTGGTCAAAAAATAATTTCCGTGCAGTTAACGGTTGAAGAGTTCCCTCGTTGGAGCCCATCCTGAGTGCATCATCTGGTCAAGCTTATCATAATATGAAATGCATTGTCATTGGAACTGAAGCTACGTATAATTTCAACAAATTGCTCGCTCTCTCATCTCATGATATTTCTTTTCAGATAACTTATACTTTTTATTTCGAAAAAACAAATCGAGGTATATGTATATCCCGTGACCAACGGGCAAGCAGCTTCTTTGGCCAGAGGCACAGAATTAATATTAGTACTACGTACAGAAAGGAAACTCCCTGCCCCTCCCGCAACATGGCACCCCCCCGCTCCTTCCGCACTTCTCCCCCGTTCTTGTGTAGACGTGGGACGTTCGACTATGAAAACGCACACATTGACGTGTTACTGACGTGTTCACGGATATACAGTTGCATTTGTAGTAGTAGTAGGCATATTTGACGCGCCGTTTCTATGAAGCGCCCGCCCTGTGACAGAGCTAAGCACTGACATACCATACAGCTACGCTACGGGGCTACGCTCTTGAGGGGCTCTACAACTTGTATTTTTTTGTTTTCAAAAATTATTATTTATATTATACTTGGCCTTCAAAGAAGGCTCTTTTTCACGTCGAAAATTAATTATTTAATCATAATATATTATGTCTCAAAGCTACAAACTACTAGCATTTCGAAACGACCACTTTTCTGTTCCTTAGTTTTTATTTAAACTTTTAAAAGTAGCTTGTACCTATTCATTAAATTCAAATAGTTTAAAATGAAAAACTGAATCAATATCAAAACTACGACTGTCGTATAAACACTAGACGCGAATTGATGAGATTGGTAGGAAGGCGGAGAGTGACAGCTCAGATGACTGGTTAGGAGCGACATCATATAAGAGCGAGGTTATGAGAACCATTCATAGATTTTATTACAGACAGACATCAACCAGTGTAAAAAAGAAAATATTTTCATACGACATACTTTAAATGCTACAATCCATTAATATACAATCACTTTCGAAGTATTTTCACTGTATACTATGTTTTCACAATGACGAGTAAATTTATCTATAACAAGTATGCAATTAAATAAAAAATCATTAAAATAGCGCGATACGCGTCGGTGAAATTCGTGAATCCGCCAATTTTCAGGCGCGCGTTTCACAGCGCGCTCCCAGACTAACTGAAGTCTGAAATACAGCGACATATTGATGTATTGTATTATTATAGTTGAAAAGTGCAAATATTTAGCAATTTGCTGTAAATACTAGTCATTGAAGGGTTTTAGAACTAATATTTGTAAGATTGAGCGTATTTTTCAGCACTAAACCACAGATTAATAAAACTAAACAGTACAACCTACCCTTTTTATATTATCTTAGTAATTCAAGCAACAAACAGTGATAATAAGATCTTCTTTCTTTTTTAATTTGAAAGTTGTTATTACTGAAGAATTCTAGAAAAATGTTTTTATTTGGTAACTATTTAGAATTTAGAAACATCTTTCTTAGAAGTGGCTCAATCGACCTGATTTGTTTACAAGGTAGGTAGATAATGTTTAGAATCCTAATACTAATGCTAACTATCCTAATCCTAATATTATAAATGCGAAAGTGAGTTTGTTTGTTTGTTTATTTGTTTGTTTGTTACCTCTTCACGCTTCATCTACTGAACCAATCTTCCTCAAATTTTGCATACACATAGTTAGAAGTACGGAGAAGGACATAGGGTATCTTTTATCCCGGGAAAAAGCACTGTTCCCGTGGGAAATACAGGCGGGCGAAGCCGTGGGCAAAATCTAGTGATTTATATTTAGCAAACTAAAAGAACATAGGTACTTTTTTTTTTTTTAAGTCGCAGTCATATCAGGCACGACTTATGAATGTTGAGGTCGCCTGAATGTAAGAGATAAATATCTGTGCTCACTTATAGTATAAGTAGAGCATAATAAACCTAAGTATTTACTTGCTATAGTATACTAACATAAGATCCCCAACTTAGTACGTAATAACAAAGTCAAACTGTGCGTATTCAGTACATCGCAGCCAGGCCCGCGGGGGGACGGGGCCCGCCCCGAGCGAAGACGGCGCCCTAGGTGTCACCCCGAGGCTGTAAGAAGGTGGCAACTGAAAATTGATGTTTATTATTTTTATCCGAATGTAAGGAAAGGTTTTTTTCGATTTGGTTGTCCTATTGTTGGGCAAAGGCCTCCGTTTTATGCGTCATAGAAGTTGGTAGACAAAATAGGCTTATAACAAAATGTCTGTGCAACATAACGGGAACCGGTCGTGATATTATGTATGTGTATGCAAAACTGTTGTGTAAAGAAATTTGTTTCTCAAGCATATTTCAATAAATAATAGTGTGCTACAACCGTTTAGCGGATTTTAGTGATATAACCCAGCAAACATTTTTGATCGAAATTATCATAAAATTATCTATTTATACCAAGAATAGGTAATTTTATGGTAATTTCGACCAAAAATGTTATAAAATTACCAACCTAATTAGGTAACTTTTCCGGCTTACAATATGAACATTGTAATTGTAACTAATCATATGTTGACTATTTATAAAAAAAGAGTAAAATTACAGGTAAAAGTACAAAAAGCCTACCAACGTTTTGAAATATGTTAATAGAAATACGTGGCGGAGTGATGATTAATGAGTAAAAAGTTAGAAAAACAACATAATTTCAGAAGCAAATCTTTGTTAGAATGAATAAAACATATAATATTAAAGGAAAAATTAGAGTAGTGATGAAAATTTTAATTGTCATTCAATCAATAACGTTTTTCCATCTTTTGACAATTATTTCTATTGTTAAATCATCATATTCATAACTCAGTCACTTTATATTCATTGCTAATCGTAGGTAGGCTTTTGTAGGCTTCTTGGTATAAAAATTTAGTACAATTTCATTAATGTATAAATTTGATTTGTTACTCTTAAATAAAACTGAGTTGCACCTTTTTTCATCATGCTCGTAACATTTACAGTAGACATAGGGCGGGCTACTGTTCACTGCCTGCGGCCTTCCTGACCAATCACAGCGCTCCGAGCTATATCTCTATCCCGCTCACACACACTGAAACCCGCATCCGGTCATCTTTTTCACTTCCCCCGGCGAAAATCCTATCCTAGGAAACTCCTCAAGCGACAACATCCTTTAACATAAATCACTAAAGTCGCATTTCCCTTGTGTGCGGCTCCGTCGCTAGAGGCATTTCGTAACTGCTATAATGTTTATTTGATATCGAGCGTCGTCGGGCGACGATTTTCAAGTTCAGATTTCCCTTTCAAGTGATTTTAGACCTTATTCTGTTACGAATTAACTCCATTCGGCATGAAGCGTTTCGACGAATCGTATTTACGTGTGCAATGCTGGCATTTTCATTGTTACATTACCGAACGGGATTTGCCGTAAGGGATTTTCCACTTAATTTCGAAAGTGATAGAGTGTATAATTATTTGTTTGGTGTTGGAAGTTTAACGTTTCGTTCTTGGGTGGTTTCGACGCCCAAGGCGAAAGCTATTTGCGATGACAATTTCGCTGGCGTCGGCGAACGAAATATGCCTTTTATTCGTAGTCGAGTCGGGATTAAAGCTCTAAAACGGAATTGCTGTCAGATGAAGGAGCTTTGTGGAAATTTGTGAACTACACCTAGGTACCTATTTGGTGATTGTTAGTTGTGGAGCTTTCGCCGTTAGCTTTAGAAATCAATCATTTTAATGTGATTACTATTATTTTCATTCAAGCACAATTTAGGTAAACTAATTAAATGCTTCCATGCTGGTCTGGGAGCGAAGAAAAAACATAGAATGTGCCAGCTGCTTCTCTTCCCGCGCAGATTCTAAAAGTCAATCGAGGGAAAGGGCTTTAAACTGGGGATTCCTCCACTCATAGGCGATGGGCTAGCAACAGCAACCTGTCACTATACCTGAATCTCCATTCAATCAGAGGGCCCACTATTTAGCTAAGCGTGGTCTTCGAGTCTCACGACTCTTGGCTCTGTCTATCCCGTAAGGGATAAAGACGTGATTCTATGTATGTTTAAATAAAAGCTAGAATTTAGTCTGAAAGGCAAACCCTGCTTTTCTTCGCCCGTAGATCGTCGTCTTAAGTATTAAATCTAAAAACTCGTGCAATTCTCGATTTTCTTACACTACTAAGTTAGAAGTTCGAGAAGTGTACGAGTTTTTTCAGACTTATTTAATACTAGCTTTTGCCCGCGGCTTCGCCCGCGTGAATTTCCCACGGGAACAGTGCTTTTTACCGGGATAAAAAGTAGCCTATGTGCTATTCCAGGTCATTATCTACCTCTGTACCAAATTTCATCGAAATCCGTCCAGTAGATTTTGCGTGATTGAGTAAAAAACATCCTCACAAACTCACAAATTCACAAACTCACAAACTCACATCCAAACTTTCGCATTTATAATATTAGTATGGATTGTTTATGTTATTCAACAACATTTTTTTATTCAACAAAGTAATGTCCACGTCATGCATTGTTATGTAATAATAACAGATTTTTAAGAGAAATTAATATTTAATTTAAATTAATAGAAAATACAATTTAAAATATAAAAAATACACCACACGGGCACGGACAGAGTTCCAAAGAAATCACGGATACGGCACAGACACGGATAAAGTTCCAAATAAAATTACGGATACGGCACGGACAGGATAGCCGGGGAAATCCCGACAGGGGGTAAAGTTTGTCCGGCGGCACAATAGGGTTGAAGATGTACTGGCGGTACAGTAGGGATGGCAGGCGAAAGTGAGTACCTTTAATCCAGGCTTCGGCCACAGGTCACAGCAGCACAGCAGGGGTGGCAGGCGATAGTGTGTGCCTTTATTCCAGACTTCAATCCACAGGTCACAGCAACTTCTTCGTGTTAGATATTGATTAACGACGCGAAGGCTTGCAGGGTCCCGGGGTCAGCAGGCCCCGAGACAAGACCTTTATAGTTCGTACCGTTCTGTTTCTCAGAAGATCAAGACTGACCCGGACTGACATTCAGTGTCTTTATATAGGCCTCGATTTAGAATTTCGTATTGCTTCATAATTTTCAAATAAAATACGAAATTAGAACATTTGTGAAGAGGTTCGCATAGAAATTTATAGAATTTTAGAAAAATAAAATCTGACTTGTCACAATCCTTGACAATCAAAATTGTTTATAATAAGGAAAGACATAAATAATTTTAATAAAATTTAAAGAAGTGATCATCGAAAAGTGTAGAAAAGTACATTAAATATGTTGGAAAAACATATATACTATAAAACAACCAAAAATGAAGATATAACGGTAAGTTTAAAGAAATATTCCTTAGCAACGTAGAAATTTTACAATAGAAAGTGTAAAAAAGAACATTTTGAGCTAAATAAGTAATCATAATAGTAAAATAGACAAGAATAAAAGTAAAATAAACATGAATACACTACATTTCCCCCAAAACCCCTGAAAATTTTTACACTAAGTGAAAATTTTGAAGGTTAATAGACAACACTTTCATACCAGCCTATCATACCAAATCTTACATATTACAATAAACCTTTCATACTAAAATCGATCAAACTTAGGGGTAGGGCTCACAGTCAATGGCTCCTACTCCAAGATAAGTACCTGCCTAGTAGTACTACGTAACAGTTGGCTTATTTAAGGAGTTGTAATCCGCTCACGCTGAAATCCCATTGATGATGAATGATATATGAATATGATATGACTGAAGGCTTATTTTATGAGTAGTCAGCCGCTCATCAGTAAGAAAGTAATGTAATAAAGATATAATGAAAATATTTACAAGTAAGAATGAATGTATGTAAGTATAATACTTCTTATATATTTCTTAAGTATAACAAGGGCTTATTTTACGAGTTGTCAACCGCTCAAAGGAAGAAATAGATAAATAAGTACGCAAAGCAACTTGCGTAAAGAGAGTAGTGCACAATAGAAATGCAAGGTAAAGACTCAACACAAGATTGTGTAGAGAGATGTAGAAGAACATTTTTAGTTTAGTTCTTTAGAGGCTTAAGAGCCGATGATAGCAATGAAAATGAAAGGAAATGAGAAAATGCCAAAAATGTAACTAGTAATTGAAGATGGGAACAAACAAAAAATAAAGTATATACATTAGTCAAGTAAAAGTAAAATTAAAATAAATTCTAAGTCTTGATATCCTTTATGTGCCATTTTGCACGAGAACCGCTAGCGTCCTCAAGGATATATACCAGTGGAGAGAGTTTTTGTATAACTTTACACCGAACGAATTTAGGTGCTAATTTGGCACTAAAGTAAGAACCGGCATTACTGAGCACATAGTTCTTACGCCAAACATAATCGTCGACATTAAATTCTTTTATAGTATGTCGTAAATTATATCGAACACTATTTTTAGTATGGGAGTCAAATAGAGCTACTTGTACTTTGTCAAAAATTGTCGCAAGTAATCCTAAATTAGTAGCATAAATATCACGAGGTAAGAAAGTAAATTCGTCAAGGTTATTCGTAGGAGTATAAACAGAACCACAGCTGATAGTTTCCCTGCCAAAAACTAGAAATGCTGGGGAATAACCCGTAACTGCATTAACTGTACTGTTCATAGCATATTGGATTTTTGGAAGAAAAATGTCCCAGGATCTATGATCATCACCTACAAGAGACGCTAAAGCCGTAACAATAGTTCTGTTATACCTTTCAGTGGGATTGACTTGCGGGCAATAATGAGGTGAATAAAAGATAAAAGGTATTTTATAGTTATCCAGAAGTTTTTTGAATTCTCTAGATTGAAATTGAGAACCATTGTCCATAATAATAGTTTGAGGTACACCATGTATAAGAAATACAAAGTTTTCTAGGCATTCGATAATATCTTTAGCGATAGCACGTTTAAGGGGAAAGATTAAAGTATATTTAGTAAAACAACAATTCACAACTAGGATGTGTTGATTGCGTTTTCTTGTCATGGGAAGAGGACCCATTAAATCAAGAGAAATACATTGAAAGGGTCTTGAGCAAACTTTAGGTTTACCCATGGGACCATAAGGTGAATGATTAGGATGCTTATAAGCAAGACAAGACTCACATTTACTTATTAATTGAGCAATGTCTTTGAACATTCCTGTCCAATAATATAAAAGAGAAAGTTTTTTATAGGTTTTAAAAATTCCAAGGTGAGGTTCACCAGGCAAACCATGATTACTTTTAATCAGATTTTCTCTATCACCAGGATGAGGAACTTCTTTCCATACGAAGTCATCCGTTATAGTATGAAGGGAACGAGAAAAACGATAAAGCTTATTGTCCTTAATAGTATAGTTTGGAAAACTATCAGGATTGTTTTGACAGCCTTGTAAAACTTTATTATACTGTTCTTCCACCGTTAAAACTGAAACATTTAAGTTAGTTTTATTATCCGATAGATTTTTAGAACGAGATAACAAATCCGGTACTACATTTTCTTTACCTTTTTTATGTTTTAGAATGAAGTTAAAAGAAGATAGACGTACAGTCCATCGAGCAAGTCTGCCAGAAGGATTTGACAGATTTAGAAACCACTTTAGAGCAGCATGATCCGTGTAAATGACAAATTGTCTGCCATTGTCTAAATAACAACGCCAATGTTCGAGAGCAGTGATAACAGCAAGGGTTTCTCTCTCTGTAGTAGAATAGTTTTGTTCATTTTTATTAAGAGATTTACTCATATAAGCTATGACAACTTCTTTGTCTTCTTTTATTTGAGTAAGCATAGCTCCTATACCAAAATTTGATGCATCAGTGTGCACTGAAAAAGGGAGATTGAAATCAGGACAAGAAAGTACTGGTGTAGTTACTAAAGCTTCTTTTAATTTAAGGAAAGCTTGATTAGCTTCAGAGTTCCAAATAAATTTAGCAGCATTTTTACCACCACTATTTAGTTTATTAAGCGGAGCAGCAATAGTGCTAAAATTAGGAATAAATCGACGGAACCAGCTACATGTTCCTAAAAATCGACGAACTTCTTTACGAGAAGATGGAATAGGGTATTCCAGAATAGAATCAATTTTTTTAGGATCAGCACAAAGACCGTGTTCATTTACCACGTAACCTAAGTATTTTAATTCGTTTTTAAAGAATACACTCTTTTCAAAGTTAATAGTTAGACGCGCATAAGATAGTTTTTCAAATACTTTGATTAGAAACGATATATGTTCCTCGAATGATTCGCTAATAATAACGATATCATCAAGATAACAAAAGACTTTATTATCAAATTCAGGAGTAAATAACGTATCCATAAGACGTTGTTGAGTAGCTGGAGCATTAGTAAGTCCGAAGGGCATGACAACAAATCTGTACATTCCTCTACCAGGCACATAAAATGCTGTTTTATCTCTGTCAGCAGGATTTAGGGAATTTCCCAAAAAGCTTTAGCAATATCAATGCTAGAAAGGTATTTAGCATTTTTTAAATGATCCAGTATTTCATTAATTAAAGGGAGACTATAAGCATCTTTTCGAGTAATTGAGTTAAGTTTTCTGCTATCGACGCAGAATCGCCATTCGCCATTCTTTTTAGGAGTTATTAAAACGGGAGATAACCAAGGACTCTCACATTTTTCAATAACTTTCCATTCAAGCATCTTATCAACCTCGTTGATTAGCGCATGTTGTTTTATAGGAGAAAGTCTATACGAGCGTTGTTTAATGGGAGGATTATCGCCAGTATCGATTTTATGACAAATTAGGTTAGTTCGACCTAACTCACCCTTTTCTTCAAAAGAAATACTTTTAAAACGATTAATGATATCATCAGCGATATCCTTCTGAGATTTGGAAAAGATTATCGTAAGGTAAAATTTTTTTATCGTCTGAAATTGCAAGACAATTATTATTAAATATTGTAGAAAATAAGTTAGGTACTAAGTTAAACTTTTTCCAAAAATCTACCCCAAGGATTAGTGAGGGAGTTATTTCTGGGAAAACGAAAGCTCTAATTAAGTGAGTTTGACCATTAAAAGTAATAGGAAGATCAAAGTGACCTAAAGATTTGAGTTTATGATTATTAGCAGTAGACACAACAACCGACTTAGACTTGGATAACGAGAAACCCAATTTCAGAATTTCAAGATGTGAATTTTTTCCTAAAATAGTTAAAGAACTGCCACTATCTAAAAGTCCTGATAATGAAACATTATCAATTGATACATTGATAAAAGGACGATTAGAATCCTTTTCATTCTCATAGAGAACAGAAGAAGTTCTATAACAGAGGAAAAAGTTTTTTATTGTTAATAACCAATCATTCCAATCTTTATGATTAAATTTATTATCCAAGTCACATTTTAGTTTTTTGAATTAGTTGAAGATTTGCCTGCATTGCATTTAGGGCAATCAGGAGTTTTAACATCCTTTGTACCACATTTAAAACATATTAAAAATCTAGGTTGAGGACATTCGTTAAGAGAATGACCATTGGTACGACAGCGTACGCAATAGATATTAGGGTTAGGAGATACACTAGCAGACTTATTAATTGTATTTACAGATTGCTTCGATTGAGGCTGAGAGTTATTTTTATTAAAGTAAGTATGTTTTTGAAACTGAGACTGAAAATTATTTTTGTTGAAGAATTGTTTAGCATTCGAAGTAGAAGGGGAAGGTAATTTATAATTAAATTCTGAGCTAAAAGAATTATTTACATTATCAGGTTCCTTAAAGTTTTTATCTCTATCTAGAATTTTCTCATAACTTTGACAGGTATTGATCAAAGAAACGACAGAGTCAACATCTTTTAAGGCTACGAACATCGAATAACAAGGTCTTATGTTCCTTAGTAAAATTTCGAGTTTCTCAGACTCGGAAAGTTTTTTGGTAAGACGTGAGAACATACCGAACATAATTGAGATATAAATTACAATGGGTTCATTGTCACCTTGGGTTCGATTCCTGATGGCATTTAGTAGTTTATAGTCGTAGTCAGGTTCACCGAAGTCTCTTATCAAAAGATTAGTAACTTCGTCCCAAGTTAAGTTAGAATTTAGTTCTTTTTGAAATCTAAACCAATGTAAAGCATTGTCAGTAAAAATTTCGAAAGCTTTGTTTAGAAGTTTCTCTTTCGAAATATTTCGAGAAATACGAAATTCTTCTATTTTTTGAAGAAAAGATTTCGGACAGGTTTTACCATCATAGCAAATCTTTTTTAGGTCGTTTAAGGAAGAAGGAAGTACCAAATTTTGTAGGATTTCAGGATTGAAACTACTAAGAACAGAAGAAGAAGATTGAGGAAGAGGTGAAGTTGTAATTTGAGGAAGGGGTGGAGTGGGCGTGGAAACATTTTGCTCTGCGTTTAGAAAAGTAAAAGGTTCAAATCGTTTTTCAAGTTCGACAAATTTATTTTTGAGGACATCAAATTCTTCTTTTTTATCATTGTGTAAATCTAAATCAATTCTATCTAAGCGATAGTGTAGATGATTTAAATAAGTCTCTATTTTAGGGAGAATTTTTTGAGTTACCCGACTCAAGTGAGACTAATTTTTAATTCAGTGTAAGTTAATGTAGCTTCAATCCCGTTGAGATCATCCTCAACTGGCAAAGGAGAATCTATAATGTCATCGCTTAATATAGATTGCGTAAGCGAAACGACTTGTTTTTTTAATTGAGGGAGCTTATCAGCTGGTTCCTCCAGTCTAACCTTGACTTCGTATTCTAACTCGGCTTTATTGAGCAGACTATATGCAATTGGACGAGACATTTTAGTAGAAGTTTAGGAGTACTTGTACAAAGTAAAGTACCTAAGTATAGTACCTTAGTTTAGTAAAGAGTTAAAGTCAAGTTATAGAGTCTAAGTCCAAGTCAAGTTAGTCAATAAAATAAATATTTATTGAATAAATATTGAGTATTAATGAGTTCAATGTGAAAAAGAGACCAGTGTGAAGTTAATTTAGTGTTTAAGGTCGAGAATCTAAGCCAAAATTAAGAGAACGTGTAGGTGTGTTTTTTAGAATTTAGAGGAGAGACAAAGCCAAAAGATGCGATGGGCGCCAACTGTTATGTAATAATAACAGATTTTTAAGAGAAATTAATATTTAATTTAAATTAATAGAAAATACAATTTAAAATATAAAAAATACACCACACGGGCACGGACAGAGTTCCAAAGAAATCACGGATACGGCACAGACACGGATAAAGTTCCAAATAAAATTACGGATACGGCACGGACAGGATAGCCGGGGAAATCCCGACAGGGGGTAAAGTTTGTCCGGCGGCACAATAGGGTTGAAGATGTACTGGCGGTACAGTAGGGATGGCAGGCGAAAGTGAGTACCTTTAATCCAGGCTTCGGCCACAGGTCACAGCAGCACAGCAGGGGTGGCAGGCGATAGTGTGTGCCTTTATTCCAGACTTCAATCCACAGGTCACAGCAACTTCTTCGTGTTAGATATTGATTAACGACGCGAAGGCTTGCAGGGTCCCGGGGTCAGCAGGCCCCGAGACAAGACCTTTATAGATCGTACCGTTCTGTTTCTCAGAAGATCAAGACTGACCCGGACTGACATTCAGTGTCTTTATATAGGCCTCGATTTAGAATTTCGTATTGCTTCATAATTTTCAAATAAAATACGAAATTAGAACATTTGTGAAGAGGTTCGCATAGAAATTTATAGAATTTTAGAAAAATAAAATCTGACTTGTCACAATCCTTGACAATCAAAATTGTTTATAATAAGGAAAGACATAAATAATTTTAATAAAATTTAAAGAAGTGATCATCGAAAAGTGTAGAAAAGTACATTAAATATGTTGGAAAAACATATATACTATAAAACAACCAAAAATGAAGATATAACGGTAAGTTTAAAGAAATATTCCTTAGCAACGTAGAAATTTTACAATAGAAAGTGTAAAAAAGAACATTTTGAGCTAAATAAGTAATCATAATAGTAAAATAGACAAGAATAAAAGTAAAATAAACATGAATACACTACAGCATAGACCAATCATAGAACAGGCAAAGTCATTTTTTTTTATTGAAACTTGGCCTTCAAAGAGGGCTCTTTTTCACGTCGAAAACTACTTATTTATCATAATATATTATGACTCAAAGCTACAAACTACTAGCATTTCGGTACGACCACTGCTGAGAAGAAATGCCGAAAGAAACTCGTGAAACAGTCTTGGTCGCCTAACATGCAAGAGGGGCTATTTATAAACTCTATAGGTACATACACTAGATTGTGTACAGTCAAAAATAAAATATAAGAAACAAATATAAATATAATAAAACATGTTATGTTTGTGATCGAGTGACAGCAGAAAACTTTTAAATAATTATAAAAGAAAAAATAGAGTACGTATATTATTATTATTATACTCTATTATTATTATCTATTATTGTTGCTCAAGATAAGACACGATTAGAACATCAATTAAAATTAAAACAACATGCAATCATTGCTATAGGCCACGTCAAACTTAGATCGATTGGTTAAGTAGGGTGAAAGTGGAGCATATTCACTTTCAATACTGTTTTCATATCACCCCAGGGTACGAATATGAAACCTAGACGTAATAGTACCTACTAACACCACTGGTATATAGTTAACTAGCTTACGCCCGCGGCTTCGCCCGCGTGAATTTCCCACGGGAACAGTGTTTTTTCCCGGGATGAAAGGTACCCTATGTCCTTCTCCGTACTTTCAGCTATGTGTATGCGAAATTTCAGGAAGATTGGTTCAGTAGATAAAGCGTGAAGAGGTAACAAACAAACAAACCAACCAACAAACAAACAAAGAAACTCACTTTCGCATTTATAATATTAGTTAGGATATTGCATTGGTCCTAAAACTTCAAAGTAAAGGCACAGAATACATAATAGTAGTAAAGGCGTGGTTCAATAATACCGTTTAGAAATTTGTTCATGTAGGTAAAGTAACTGTTATAGATTTTAACCCCTAATACAAACAGAGGGGTGTTATAAGTGTAACGTGTCTATAGATCTGTATATCTGTCTGTAGAATCGTAGCTATCAAAGTGATGAACCGGTTTTAATCTAGTGGAGAATGTTCTAAGATTCATGGAAATTGGTTAAGCCGTATAGGAGTAATTAACATTTTTTTAACAAACCAACAAAAAACACTCTACGTCATGTAGAGAGTGTAAATGTTTTATCACCAAGTTTTTAGCTTTGAGACTTGTAATAGACTATGATTATAATTAGTTATCGACTCGAAAAAGTACCTTCTTTGAAAGCCAAGTTTTAATTATTTTATTTTATTTTTAATTTTGATTTACGAAAGTTGTATATTGCTGACATGGTAGAATTAAACTGCGCGAAAGTTGGAAGCAAAATCGAGCTTATTTTATTAACTTAGTTTCAATTTTTGATCTCTGCATGAGTTTTATTTTCCTTTAGGTTCAAGAAGTTGGATTCTTAAAATGTTGAGTAATGCAAAAAGTTGAATTTTCAGAAAGGTTAGCACTCACAGTTAAGCAGTGGGTAAAAAGAATAGCGTGTCGACTCGGCGGCGGCGGGTCAAATTTGTGTTGACCAATATGACGCCACAGATACAGCATTATCTGTTGCGTCATATAGGTAGTAATAATTACCACAGATTATATAGTACCCTAGTTAACCCTCGTATCATTACTAATTTTATTGGAACAATGAATAAAATTTAGTTTCATGAGCTTGGCATTAATACCCGCCTATCCGAAATTGACAACAGCTGGATCTTTTGGTATTTTGGCCATGTGACGCGCCGCGAGGATGTCATGGAGCACCTGGTGGTGCAGGGCAGAGTGGATGGAGTTAGGTTTCAGGGAAAGTCCCCGATGCGTTGGACCGACCAAATAAAAGCCGTTACCAACGCATCTCTAAATGAAAACGCCCGCCAGGCATCCGTTCAGGAGAAATGGAGAGCCACAGTGCTGCGCGTCTCCAAGCAGCATGTAAATAAGTAAGTAATAAAAAATGCTTTCTTGCACCAAAACACGTAAAAGATACAAATTGAGCCTTATAATAGGTAAAATGTGTACAATAGGCGGCCTTATCGCAAGTGCAATCTTTTTCAGGCAACCTAAGCGAACGGAAAGAGATGAACATAAATGGCGGTGCATGAACAGAGACATAGAAAAGAAAATTGAGACAATAAGAGAGTACAACATATGTAAGAAAAAAAAAAAAAATGAACTAAATATAAAATAATATAATACATATAATGCCTATAATATAATAATAATAGCATGCCTGACCACGACTGCTTTGTCAAGAGCATACGGAGAAGAAGAAGAGCGTAATATATTTACATACTAGCTGCGCCCCGGGGCTTCGCTCCCGTAAGAATTTCGGGATAAAAAGTACCCTATGTGCTATTCCCGGTATTTTTCTACCCGTATACCAAATTTTATTGAAATCCGTTCAGTAGATTTTGCGTGATTGAGTAACAAACTTCCTCACAAACTCACGTAAAATTTTTGCATTAATAATATTAGTAGGATTGTGTCATTCAAATAAAATTAATTAATTAACAGAATCACTAAAAGTAATTTGAAAAATAAGAAAATAAGTAAAATTAATACAAAGACATGTGAAAAGGCTAAATCACATACCAAAACCCGGATAATTGTATGCGGAATCAAAACAAGGAAGATCCTAAAGAAACTCGAAGGAAAACCGACTTGTTATAACAAATTACATTTTCCCCAACTTTTCCGCGCTTGTAAGATACCGGAAAATATTTTTTTTAGGAAACCGAACATTTTAAAGGAAAATCTACCTTGATGTTTTAATTTTAAGGTATAGATTGGATCTAAAGCATTGAAATTAATAATTTCCATTTTTTTGCTTATCTTCCGTCTGAATTTCACGCATTTTCTTTGCTTTTCATTTATTAAGATGTTTTTCTGATTAAACCATAATTGGTTTTTGTTAATGTCAGGAGTTCTTATTAAAAATTTATTTGTATATTGTTTAGGAAGATTCTTTTAACGTATTCAAGTAGGCCTACTATTTTATTATAATAGAAAGTTTGTAATCTATACATATAATAAAACAGTAAAAATATTTTGTCTGTACATTTAATATTTTTGACTGAAATGGATAGAGGGAGACCTAAAAAGAACAATAGAAAGCAAAAAAATTTTTTTGGAATTTCTTGTCTGTCTGTCTGTTTGTATGTATGTACGCGTTTCACGCAAAAACTACTGGACGGATTTGAATGAAACTTTTTTTGTTGTATAGCTATTAAGCCTGGGCAACATATAGGCTATAATTCATTTTGAAAACTGGAAGACCTGATGAAGAACCATAACGGAACAGCTAAACTATAAGTAATATGGAAATGGTGCCTTAACAAAAATCGTTCAACCTGATGAGCATTTTCTGCCGACGTATAAAAATTGAAGATCTGGAACATCTGATGAAAAGCTCCAAGAGACCAGCTACACTATTATGGAAATGGCGCCTTAGCAAAAATCGTTCAACCTGATGAGCATTTTCTGCCGACGTATAAAAATTGAAGATCTGGAACATCTGATGAAAAGCTCCAAGAGAGATTTTTCATCTAAGCGAAACTCACGCGGGCGAAGCCGCGGGCGACAGCTAGTAGAAATATAATAAACTAGCATTGGTCCGGGACGTTTTCCCGTGAGAATTTCGGGAAATCCTCTCTTAGTGCTCCCTACACTCCCTAAGGAACCTACATGTCAAATTTCAGCTTCCTACGCCCAGTAGTTTTGGCTGTGCATATTGTCTGTCAGTGTCTCAGCCAGTCAGTAACGGAAGAATTTTATTTATACCTATGACTTAATGAACGATTGATTAATATAATAAAAAAACATACATTTCAAATAGATTTTACTGAGAAGTACAAAAACAATAACCAGACTATTATCATGTAACCTTGAATGGGTTTAGATAATTAATTTAAAATCTGTGGGACAATGGGCGTACTTATATCATTGCACACTACTATTTCTAACCACCTCCGTGGCCCAACGGTCATCACGCCGTACTGCCACACCGGAGGTCCCGGGTTCGATCCCCAGTCAGGTCAAGATGGAAGATAAACTTTTTCAGATTGGCCTGGGTCTTGGATGTATTATATGTATTTGTCATAAAATATAGTATCGTTGAGTTAGCATCCCATAACACAAGTCTCGAACTTACTTCGGGGCTAACTCAATCCGTGTGATTTGTCCATATATATTTATTTATTTACATGGTTGGTTAACCTCGAGATTACGCACAATACCTGTTCCAAACCTGTTACGTAAACTATCAAGTCTCAAGTTACGTCAATTCGCCGCGGACCCCCGATTCGATACGGAATCTATATTGACAGGACCTTGCGATTTTTTTCACAAAATTCTGTAAAAATTCGAATCGAAATGTTACCACGGAGATTTGGATTTCATGCTATGTTTTTGCCATTTTTAAATGCGTTAATATTCCTAGTATGAGGTCGAAAAATTGTTAGTAGAGCAGAAATAAACAAACTGAACCCGAGACCAGAAGTGTTCCTAAAGAAACATTAAAAATATGCTACTACATGTCTTTGCATCGACATTAAAAATTGCTCTCTCTATATTTTAAATCCCGATGTAACTTTTCCACTGTTTAAAATATATATTTTTTTATCTCAATTACTAGATATTTTAAAATCAGACACATCCATTCTAACAAATTTTCACGTTTAAATAATATTATTAAAACTCTCAAAATAGAATCTCGAAAAGATTTTTTTATTTACTAAAAACCTCAACTTTTTCAAGGATTATAAAAATCAATGAAAGGGGTTTACTTACATCCTTTTATTAAGAAATCGAACCACCATAGAAAAAGTTATGAAAATATTTGCGTAAGCCAACAACAATCAATGCACTTGAAAAAGAATAAAACCAACAAAAAAGGAACAATATTAGTGGCAAATCCTTCGAGTAGAATCGATCCTTTTCGCTTCATTCGATTTATTGAATACTGGCTGGATAAACGTTTTTACCATAGACAATTTTTTTTTCAAAGAGGTTTTATTAAAAGTGTGTAGGTACTTACTCCATTGCATTAGTAGTACTTATTTGCGTAACATTTTGTTGCGAAAAGCAACAACACGCACGGGTTTTTGTGATGTATTTTTTACCTTCTGTTGACAGCTTTGTAATAATATTGTCAGGGATGTATTGCAGCCAACTAAGGTAAAGGTGAAACAAGCTGTCATGCGCTAAAATATTCAGAAGTCATTAGCTCTTGCCTTGCGTTCTTCAGCACATAGACCTATTGTTTCTCGAGATGAGAACGCTTCACGATTCTGTATACCTGGTACTTCTTAGCGTAAAAGACTTCCCCCTACATAAAAAACATGCACCTAACATGTTTTTTCGTACTTGTCCTATATGTAAACAATCTTCACAGTACTTTTTTTGAATTTTGTTGAAAATAAATCAAATATTAATTCAAACCTAAACATTGTAAAGTAAAACATTTATTAATCACGAAAGTAATTTCCTAAAAAGTCATTTTTAATTTATATTGTTGTAAAATCATAAAAAGACATATACATAACAGGACAAATATGAAAAAAACGGATTTTGTTAAGTAGATCTAGCTGCTATGACAAGCGTTTGTAAAACAAGATAATAAAACTTAAAAATTGATAGTTTCTTGTCTGCAGAAGTTTAAAACAAATGCGTACACCATTAAATTGTAGTGTAAACAAGCCGACACGAACCTTATTAAATTATTAATATCAGTTGGATGTTTGCACATTTTTACATGTGCCAATATTTAAAAAACAAAAAGGATTCTCTACGGTTGCGCGGCGCAGCATGGGTTCGCCGCGTGGCGCGAAAATTATAACCTCTGTGTTCGGCGCGCGGGCACAAATCAATTGGTCGTTATTGAGTGGTTTAGCGCATGCGCGGCACGGCAAGTGCACGCTGTCACTCAGTGGGTGAGGATTTAATGTGTTGCTATGGTAATGAGGTTTGGGGTCGATATTATAGACTATTGCGATACATTTGTAGCTTCCATGTTTTAGTTCTCTTTTTACCAACTAGCATTAGATCTCAGGGAGGGGGGTGACTGAAAATCAGCGTTGTCTCCAACTCATAGTTGGGGAGAACACAAGCTGAGGCACTCCTTTTTCTACTTCTGTGCAATTTAGTTATAAGACATAATAAATTGAGCTTGCAAATTGTAGTATGGCAATAAATGTTTTTTTTTTTATTCCACAGTAATGTAAGCACAGTATTGATCAGGGCTAATATCTATCACTGTGATATTTATGACCACTTCCTTTTTCCTCTGTCATCATCATATAATTTAAGAGCGAGGATCTTGTCGGTGGAGTTCCTTCCATTTTTCTCTTTCCATTGCTAACCAAACCAAAACATAGACAAACAACATAACAATGAGGGATTTTCCGTGACACAAATTAAAAAAAGAAATAGTTCCAAATGACTTCATAGATGGCGCTTAGTAAAAGCCGAGCGAAAAAATTCCATACAAAAAGCAAAAAATCCACGGGATTGGCATTAAAAAAAAAATAAAACTTAGTAAAAAAAAAACTAACAAGTATCTATATTGTGATTTGTGCAACTGTCAAACTGTTATGTGATTTTTTTTTCTGCCTCTGGTTGAAAAGTAAAAGCGCACCATATAGGTTCAGCCATTATTACTACTCGGCTTTCATAAAACGCTATCTGTTGAGACTTTTTTGTACTCATTTTTTTTTCTTAATTAGCTGTCAGAAAAATCGCTCATTGCCTAGACAAACCATGACATGGTTTTAGGCGCCATAGCGTATCATATTGTATTGTTTTTTTGTTTTTTGGCTAAATAAAATAAAGAAAAAAAAACTCTATTACTTCTTTCTACGACACGGTTAAAATTCTTTATTTTTCCACTCTATTGCAACGTTTTATATTAATTTATACTAAGACTAGCTTTTGCCCGCGGCTTCGCCCGCGTGAATTTCCAACGGGAACAGTGCTTTTTCCCGGGATAAAAAGTGGCCTATGTGCTATTCCAGGTCATTATCTACCTCTGTACCAAATTTCATCGAAATCCGTCCAGTAGATTTTGCGTGATTGAGTAACAAACATCCTCACAAACTCACAAACTCACATCCAAACATTCGCATTTATAATATTAGTATGGATAGACAATTCTGTACCAAAACGCGTCAAAAATCTAACATACGAAATGTTCAGATAAAATATGAAAATTATTTGAAAAACTTCAGCATAGCTTCCGTGAAATTACTTATTATTTATTATGTTTCTGTGAAGTTACTTTCTAGGAGAAAACCATAAATAATCCAATTCTAATTTTGACTGTAAAAATAATCTAGTAATTCCATTAACGCACACTAACAGACAAACGGATAGGTACCTTTGAAGGGATCAAAGCCAGTCAGCCTGGCCGCGACATCCCTTTGTGAGATTAGGACCCGGGTGCTGACAAAAGTATGTCTACTTTCACTTTATTAGGCTTAACATTTAACACTAGGATAATAATTGATGCTCGTTGGGATGAAAACGGAAATATTTATCCTACCTGTAAGTTTAAAGGAGTTAGTCACCATATTTAATTTTGGTAATTTAATTATAAACACATATTCTTGGATTTCATTGTATAGATCAAAATGTTATTTGAAAGTTAATCTATTCCCGCCACTATGAAAAAAATTGCTACTATTTTAAAAATAAAGAGATAGTTAATTTTTAATAAAAACAAGGCGTGACGTGCAAAATAAAACCATATACTTTCTCTCAACTCGAGCGAGAACGTTCGAAATTAGAAATCAATCTAGGATTCCACTCAAATTTTGAATTCCATACTGGCAAGCAATAACAGTAAATGCAATAAAAATAAAAGCGATGTTTATTTAAATATCGCGTCGGCCGCGGCAGTTGCATTATGCTGGGTTCCCGTGGTGCTGACAAACTCGACATCGACACGACATGGGAACGTTGACTTCTACTACTAGAAGTGTCTGAAGTCTGAATGACATTTAAAATTTATACAGATAGCACTGAGTCCCAAAATGGGCGTTGGCTCCCGATAATAAGTGTCTCCTTAGTATCCTCTACTCTATCTATCAGTTATAGCCCTAAAGTAAAGTTATATGGAATAGTCTCGAAGTCAAATCTTAATCTAGATAGGTATCTATTTTAGGAATGTTGTTTGGATGAGATAGAAAAGAATGACCTCATTACATCAGACATGGAGGAGTTCGAATTCTACAGAGAGGTAGAGTAGTATAGAGGGCAAAAATGCGGAGTTGCAACACCCTGCGGAAGCCATGGCTTTGCAGTATAAATAAAGATTTACGGATAGGGAATTATTTATAGAAATCTAAATGGATGTCAAAGCAGTAATAAAGAGGAACCATTTACATCCAACACATGTTCCATCTTTCTACATTTGCTAATACCCAACAGGGTTCATAATGTACCTACCTAAAACCAGTTACTGTATAACTAAATGTATGATATGAAATGGAATAACTGATATAATATGGAATAAAACAGAGAATAGAGGTAATGAGATGAAGTCACGTCCAGTTAATAATCATTTAATTGCAAATACAACCGTCATGTAATTCAATTACCTATGCCACGAGCATAAAATCGCGTGTAACCACACACTACAGGTATCTGTATTTCCGTGAGCCTCATACACGCATATGTAAAGTAATGTACGAGTGGTCTTAATTGTGATGGACCATTCATGCTTGGTGACTTATCCTGTACTAAGTTTATTCCGTAATCTATGGTAGTCATCATGTGGTGCACCATAACACAAGTTCTGAAATTCTGAATTACGCAAACTTTTAATATGCTCTTTTATTATTTACTAGCTTTTGGTCGCGGCTTCGCCCGCGTGAATTTCCCATGGGAGCAGTGCTTTTTCCCGGGATGAAAGGTAGCCTATGTCCTTCTCAGTACTATGTGTATGCGAAATTTCAGAAAGATTGGTTCAGTAGATAAATCGTGAAGAGGTAACAAACAAACAAAGAAACAAACTCACTTTCGCTTTTATAATATTAGTTAGGATACCTGCACTGCATGGTCTTTAACTAAACCACACACTTTTGATATTGATAGATTGATATAACCGAGTACGAATTCACAATGTTAATTGACAAATTAATAACAATAAAAACGAGTGCACACAATGAATTTTAATGACGTACTAATATAAATTTAAAATAATAGTTGCGAAAAAAACAGCTGACCGCAGCGATATTATACAGCGGTTGCACCATACGTAATAAAAGAATGAAGAATAACAGTCGTATAAAATCAAATTGAATATTTCAAGGCAAGGTTCAAAACAAAAAGTACAAAAACAATACAATTTTACTTTATTTGTAAATAAACGATTTATCTATCTAGTTTTAGTTGATTTGCAGGATACTTTTGACAAACAAGAGCGTAACAAAATAACTTCCGGGGACAATTATAGAGGTAACTTAGCATCATCAAAATGCAGTGCGTTCGTACATAATATCTTGATGCCTAGCAATGTTTTAATATGGGTACTCAATCGAAATACGTCGACAGTAACATATTGCAATATCATCCAGAGTGAAAGTGCCATTAAACATCAATCACTCGAGAAATAACCCTCAAAAAGTTAAAACAAAGCCAAAGCGCGCCTAATCGCCGTGTCCGCATTTGTCGCACCATTTGACAGTTAATTTTCGGCAAACAA
Organism: Ephestia elutella; assembly: GCA_018467065.1. Taxonomy (NCBI): domain Eukaryota; kingdom Metazoa; phylum Arthropoda; class Insecta; order Lepidoptera; family Pyralidae; genus Ephestia; species Ephestia elutella. Next base: position 9,709,896 of record CM031583.1, read on the forward strand.
CGCCATCTGTCGGGCGCGACGCGAACCGTGAGTGATGAGTAAAAAACTACACGTTGAATAATTCATTCTTTAGGGATGTGGCATGGAAAAGATATGGAAAATCGTAAACGGGTCCGATTTGAAAAATTCTTTCTGTGAATGATAGCCGCATTCACGAGGAAGCTATATATGGTACTAGCATGGGTCTGAAACTATGTTCCTGTGGGAATTTCGAGAAATCCTCTCTTAGTGCTCCCCTACACTCCCAAAGGAACCTACATGCCTTTCAGCTTCCTACGCCGCCCAGTAGTTTTGGCTGTGCGTTGTCTGTCAGTCACTCAGTTTGTAACGGAAGAATTTTGTACATATTGATCGATGATTGATTGATTATTAGCCAGGTAGCGCTCATATTCATATACAGTTCACACACAAAACTTGGGCGGGTATGGTGCTTCTCCTAGCTAGAACAATGGAACCTTTACTATCTTGCCCCTGTGCCCTCTAACTGTGCACTCGGGAAGTCGGGACGAGATCTAACATTGGTCGCTCACCAGTGTCGACAAGCAAAAAACAAGAAGGAGCCTATATGCTATCCAGAATCTTGAAATTCTCACGGGAGCGAAGACGCAGCTATTCTAAAAATAAAAAGAATCACATTATCGTGATTAAGGTGACCAGTCTTACATACACCTACAAAGCGAGTTACACTTACACAAATTAATATCGACACCTTATCGATACATATCAATATTGTCATCTTCCCATCACTACTCTGCAAGAAGTTCTTGAAACGCTGACAGATGGTAAGCCGCGGGCTGGTGTAGTATAGACAACAACAAATCAAACTATTCACATTCATAGCATTCTAGCTATTATTGCCGTTACATAAGAGTGTTTTGTGATGTAACTTGCCATTTAGTTGCCTGTACAATGTAAAATAACCCTCGAATAAGCAGTAAAAAACCGATATTACTAATTAGCTGTGTAATAAATAATTTATTAATAATTAAACCAATTTTTTTGAGTTACTACTTTAGTATTTTTTAAATTAAAATATACCCACCTATTTTATGTAAAAACAGAGGTATGTCCGAGAAATACCAATGTAATGCATGTTTTAAAAAGAAATAAAATGTATTTTCAAAACCATTTCTTTTCTTCTTTTTACCTTTTCTCTAATCTCTTATTAGATAATCTCTAATTATATGTATAGGTTTTTTTTTGCGTAAAATCAAAATTTAAGTAAAGAAAAAAAATTCGTTTTTCTGTCTGTGGTCTCAAATTAGAGTATGATAACTATACGGAATATCACATTCATCGATGATTCTGACCGGCCATTGTTTAACAGTGCCGGGCCTGTCAGGCCCCGACCTAGCGAGGGTTGATCGCAGTGATTACAGCCGCGCCGGACGGGTTAATGCGTGAAGAACAGCAATTCAAAAATATTGAAAAAAAAAAATCAATTGGGTACAATAAAATCATCAAATTTAAGTTTAACAAGATAAGTAAAAAAAATTTCAAAGTCAAAGTCAATTATTTTTATTCATATAGGCTTATAAATAGCACTTATATCATAATATTTTCAAGGCTTCTCCAATTTTATCCGCATTTTTCTATCAGTTGCCTTTTTCATCTAGTAATTTCCCGCTGTTTGTAGAGCTCTGTGACTACAACTCATAAAAAATACCAAATCAGACATTATTTTCGTTAGTGTATTATTAAGAATGTACTAAATCTAATGTCGACTTTTGAATTACTGTTTGTAATAAAATCTATGTTGTTTTGTCCGTTCGCCGCCGTAATATTCTAGCGCGTGCGGTAGTTTCATATTAGTAGCGTCGTCGCCCGCTCGGCCGGCGTCGGCAGTCGCGAGCGACCATTTTGAATTCAGTATTGTTTGGGCATCGCGCGGGGAGGCCGCGCCGCATGAAATTGCTCGCGTGAATGGCATGGCGGACGGCCGCCATTTGTCCTGACATATCGGTTTGATTTTAATACGCGGAGAGGTCTCGCGTCTTTTGCTTGTTAACTAGTTTGAGTTATATTTGTGAATTTCCTGTTTGTTAAATAACTATTGAACATTTGTGTTTGTGAAACCTTTTACTTTGACTGTTTCTTGTGAGATGCGAAACGTGGCTGCCTGGGGACGCCGAAATCTGTTGCCGAGTGGAACTGCTAGACGGATCAGGTATTTTTTCTGGGGATTGAGATCTCATGGGGTAGGTTGGGTGATTTAGGGAACAACCCCCTCCTCTTCCGAAGACACTCGAAGTTGGATCCGAAGATTAAGAAGATTCAGTTTGGTAAGTGGTTTGAATTGTAGTTGTTTGTAATATATTGGGTAAAACTAAACGCAGGCGTTTCGCATTGCTGCCGCCAGAGGGCGTTCGGGGTTTTCACACTGCTAGCGTGGAATGCATCGTGTGGTCCGCCATTGCATTGTCCAGGGCGATATCGGTTTGATTTTAATACGCGGAGCGGTCTCGCGTCTTTTGCTTGTTGTTTAGTTTGAGTGATAATTGTGAATCTCCTGTTTGTTAAATAACTATTGAATTTGTGTTTGTGAAAAACTCTGTTATTGTGACTTTTTCTTGTGAGAGGTGAAACGTGGCTGGCTGTTCACATCTGACTGTTCCCGAGTGAAACTACGGGAAGAAATCTATTTAGTTGTCCTGGGGAATTGAGATCTCAAGGGTTAGGTAGGGTGATTAGGAATTCCCCCTTCCCGAAGACACTCAAGTTTGGATCCGAAGAGAAAGAAGATTTAATTTGGTAAGTGTTCAATTGTATTTAATTTATAGGTTAGGTTATCATATAGGGCCCTGTAGCTCCCTTCATAAGCTACGGTGGTAGCAGACTGCGTATAGCTTAAGTTAGATCCTAGTCGGACAAGCGTGGTGTCGCGTGGAGATTTTTTCCCGGTACTTAATTTTACCGGTAGATTTTTTCCCGGTAAAGTTCCGGTACAGAATTCTTCCCGCCGCTTCGTTTGTCCGGATTCTCTCTGCCACATTTTCTGGCAGCAGAGCGTAGTTGCTCTGCACATTTTCTGGTAGCAGAGCGTAGTTTATCTACCCTCTATTTGTTCGTTTGTAAAAAATAATTGATTGTTTGTAAAAATTATTAGATTTTTCTTAGTTTGTTTGTATAAGAATATTTGTAACCTTTTTTGTATTTGTTTGCGGTTTGTACCGTGCGTTCCGGGTTTGTGCCATTCTCATACCTACCGCGGTTCTTCGTGTAGTTGCTTGATTTTGTTGTTTTTATTTACCTTTTGTTATTTTTTGTTTGTGACTTGACTCGATGGCGAAGGCCTCCAATGCTAGGGCGACACTCGCCAACGAATTGAGATGGTTTGTGACGGCCGGAGGACTCCTGTCCCGGAAGGACAGGGGAGGGCGCCATACTGCTAAGAGCGGATCACCTCCACTCACGATTGATTAGCGCGGAAGCGGCCATGGCGGCGCTTACCGAAGCCGATCTTACCCCGGAGGCCTACGCAGGTCACATGGCGGACATGGACCAGATCCTGAGTCTGCACGATGATATCGCGGAGGCGGTGACCGCAATAAGGGCGAGACAGGCTGGCGGACCAGCCCCTCGCACACCTGTTAGACAGGAAGGACCAGCGGTTACTGGTCGGCTCCCCACCCTTCAGCTGTCCCACTTTGGGGGTAGGATGGAGGAGTGGGTAGCATATAAAAATATGTTTGAGTCCCTGGTCGTAGCACGACAGGATTTGTCGAAGGCCCAGAAGATGGCCTACCTCCTCTCCACTCTTGAGGATGAAGCGCGGTCGCTCATCCAGCACCTCCGGGTGGAGGACGACCAGTACGATACGGCTTGGGAGTTATTGAACTCCCGCTACCAAAACTTACGTTTGTTAGCGGATGCGCACGCCGCACAGTTGATGGCCCTGCCCAAGGTGGCCAACAGGGCACAGTTGCGCCTGCAGTTGCTCACGCCCGTTACAGTGGCCTGTAACGCGCTCCGCACACTGGGGCTGCCGGTGGACCAATGGTCTTTTTTGTTGGTGCACATTGTATTGGGCAAATTGCCCAATGACATCCGCTCGCGGTTTGAGCGCGAAAATGCGGAGCGGGATAGCACCACCCTACCAACATTCACTGACTTGGTGAAGTTTTTGGAGTTTGAGGCACGGGCCACCGCGTGGAGCTGGTGTGCGGGTTGCACACACGGCAGCAGTCGCGGGGGACGCGGACTGCCTGCAATGTGGCCGGATGGGCCACAGCCTGCTGCAATGCAGGGACTGGCAGAGACTGCCAGTACAAGATAGGCGCCGCATGGCAAAGCGGCATGAACTTTGCTTTTATTGTTTGGGCGGTCACTATGCACGTGACTGTCCCAGTGCCATACCATGCAGTGCATGCCGTGGGCGGCACCACGCGATGCTTTGCATGAACCGCAACGGGGATGGCACCCGGATGTTGAGGCAGGGGTCCCCTATGGGCGGGGGCGCTCCTGCGCGAAGCCCTCCACCACCGGACGGAGGACGCGGCTTCGCTCGTCGCACCCCCCCTCGGGAGGGGGGTCGCGTACCTGCGCGGGTCTTGGCGGACCGGGACCACGCGCCCCAAGGTCATGGCCAGTATGTAGCTGGCCAGGCCCCGGATAGGGCCCCCATGGGCGGGGGCCCTAGATCGGACGTGAGAGTGGGGACACCCCCCTCCACGCGGGTTACCACTACCCACCACATGCAGCCGCAGCGGTTTTCTCCGCCGCTGCACGAGTACCCACGGCTGGAGTACCACCCGCCGTACCATATGTATGGCCGGGCCGCGGGTTATGCCCCCCTCAGATGGGGATGTGCACTCGCCCGCCATATTATCCGGGTCAGTGGCGCGCCCCTGGTTTGGAGAGAGTGGGGAGCCCGTAACTAGCTTGCTCCCTTGCTGGGACAGAGCCGCGGACGGTTCTGCTCCCTACCGCGGTGGTCCGCGTATGGGGTCGTAGGGGAAGCCATTAATTTGAGAGCTCTGTTGGACTCAGGGGCTCAAAGCAGTTTGGTTACCACTCGAGTGGCACGCCAGTTAGGTTTAGTCGTGGAAGACTCGCCTGTGCCACTTCTTGGAGTTGGTGGCATACAAGTGAAGTGTCTGACGGGCCAGACACTTGTCACCTTTTCTTCGCTGAAGTCCTCCACAATGAGGATCACGACTTCGGCTATGGTAATGGATACCATTGCGGGTTGGCACCCCTCGACAGACATACCGCCGGGTGTGTTGTCTTTGGTTTCGGGTCTGGATTTGGCCGACCCCTTTGTCTTCATCCCGGCCCAGTGGACTTGCTCCTGGGCTCGGACGTATTGGGTTGGATTTTGTTGGGTACACAGAAGGCTCTGGGTTCGTCTTCACTGATGGCAGTGTCTACGATTTTTGGTTTTGCCCTGATGGGCCCTGTGTTTGATAATGGCACCGCGGAAGGAGCCACCGGTTGTCGCATCTGCGTCCTTGGCCAAGACCATGCAAAGGTTTTGGGAGGTGGAGGAGCCACCTATGAGTTCCAGGATGGATCCGGAACACGCTGAGTGCGAAGCCCTTTTTCGATCAACCACGGAGAGGTTGCCCTCCGGTCGGTTTGTAACTAGGTTACCCTTTGTTGCCTCTCGTCCTAGCCTAGGGCAAAGTAGGGCGCTTGCGGAGAAACGACTGCTGTCCATGGAGCGACGCATGCAGCGTGACCACGTACTTCGCGATAAATATATTGAATTTATGCGCGAGTACGAGGATTTGGGTCACATGTCTCCGGCTCGAGTTGATTGGAGCTCAACTGAGCATTATTTTTTGCCCCACCACGCGGTGGTGAAGGCCTCAACAGGCAAATTGAGGACCGTCTTCGATGGGTCCGCACCCACTTCGAACGGGGTTTCGTTGAATCTGTGTTTGCATTCGGGTCCCAAATTGCATAGGGACATAATTGACATCATCTTGAACTTTAGAAGACATCAAGTGGTTTTTGGTGCGGACATCCGGATGATGTTCCGCCAGACAGTCATACATCCTGAGGACAGGCGATTCCAGTTGATACTCTGGCGTGAGCGCCCTGAGGATCCTGTGACGGTGTATGAACTCAACACAAACACGTATGGTTTGAAATCTAGTCCCTATATCGCCATCAGATCATTGCTTGAATTGGCAGAGCGGGAACGGATCCGCTTTCCCCGTGGGGCTTCCGTGCTGTCACGTGACTTGTATGTTGATGACGTGTGCACCGGAGCCCAAAGTATTGAGGAGGCCCTCCTACTGCGGGATGAATTGATTGAAATATTGAAAACGGGTGGCTACGAGCTACGTAAGTGGTTGTCTAATGAGCCTAAAGTTCTAGAAGGGATCCCGGAGGATCACCAACAGAACCCTCACCTGTTTGAGGATGTGGATGATCCCAACAGGATAGCGGTGCTGGGCATGCAGTACCAGCCGCTAACCGATATTTTCACATTCCAAGTGGACTTGGAAATACCAAAAGTCTGGACTAAGAGAACGGTGTTGTCCGTAATAGCCCGTATGTTTGATCCAAGCGGTTGGATCAGTCCAGTGATATTCTCTGCAAAGTGTCTTCTTCAGAGACTTTGGACTTTGGGCGTCTCGTGGGACGAGCCGCTGTTTGGCTCTCCATTGGATGATTGGCTCGAGTTGTTTTCATCGATTAAGGAAGTCAATCGGATTGCCTTGCCTCGTCGAATATTGCCCCCGGGAAATATCGAGCCAGCCTGCATGGCTTTTGTGACGCGTCGGAGCGAGGCTACGCCGCGTCAGTCTATATGCGGACAGTTGACGCCGATGGCCGGGTCAATGTCTCGCTTTTGTTAGGGAAGAGCAAGGTCGCCCCCATCAGGACTAGGCTGACTATTCCCAAGCTTGAGTTGAGTGGAGCTCACCTTCTTTCTAAATTGTTGCATCACGTTGCCAGTGAGCTGGCGGCCACGGTCGAGATACGGGACATCTTCGCCTGGTCGGATAGCCAGGTCGCGCTTGCATGGTTGCGCGCGGCCCCACATACCTTGGAGGTTTTTGTGGGAAATCGGGTTTCCCAAATCCAGATTATCGGAATTGATATAACATGGAGACATGTGCCGGGAGAGCTTAACCCAGCGGACTGTGCTTCCCGAGGTTGTACGGCACCAGAATTGGTGTCACACCCGCTCTGGTGGGGTCCAGAGTGGCTGATGGGATCAGAAACTTCTTGGCCTGTCTGTCAGACAGATGTTACTTCTTTGAGTTTGACTGGGCTCCGTGTACATGCTGTAGTCGCTGAGACGACGTCGGAGCCGGATTGGCTACTTGCTCGGTATAGCAGCTTGGATAAGCTTCTGGGTGTCACCAGTTGGATTAAGCGTTTCATACATAATTGTAGAAACCCACAGGCAAAGCGGTTGGAGCCGATTGCAGGTGCAGAAGAGCGCCGGAGCGCATTGTTGCATTGGGTCCGTGTCGTGCAGACCGGACGGTTTGAGTCAGAGCTTCCAGATTTTGCGCGACGGACGCGCTAAATTGAAGGGCGCGGTCGCTCGTTTGAACCCGTACATCGACTCGGATGGGCTTCTTCGGGTTGGAGGCAGGCTCCGGAAGGCGGATCTTCCATATGAGACTCGCCATCCTCTGTTGTTGCCCAAGGGCGGACCCTTGGTGCAGCTTTTGGTGTCTGATCGACACATTCGTAACGCCCATGCTGGGTGCAATGCTTTGTTGGCTATTTTGCAACGCGAATTTTGGATATTGTCTGCCCGAAGAGCAATCCGTAGTGTTCTGTTTCGATGTATTGCATGTTATAGGTTGAAGGCATCCACGATGCAACCACAGATGGGTGATTTGCCCGTTGATCGAATTCGACCTTCGAGGCCGTTTGACGGCGTTGGAACCGATTTTGCCGGTCCCTTTTCGATCAAGGCTTCTCCCTTTCGTAATGCCCGTATTGTGAAGGGCTATTTGTGTGTATTTGTTTGTTTGGCCACCAAGGCTGTCCATTTTGGAGGTGGTATCGGCTCTGACTACGGAGGCCTTCGTCGCCGCGTTGGATCGCTTTGTTTCGCGTCGAGGTCTACCTTCCCTTATTAGGTCTGATAATGGCACAAACTATAAAGGAACTGTAAATTATCTTAAGGATGTTTCTGTGTTTATTGATAAAAATTGTACTAGTTTAAGTCAAATTGCTGCCCAAAGGGGAATAACCTGGAAGTTTAGTCCCCCAAGTTGCCCCCATTGGGGAGGGATTTTTGAAGCGGCTGTGAAATCCGCAAAGACCCACCTCCGCCGCATTATCGGAGAAACGGCTCTAACTTTTGAAGAGCTGGCCACAGTGTTTTGTAAAGTTGAGGCGGTCCTCAACTCTCGTCCTCTCTGTCCGCTATCTCCAGATCCAAATGACTTGGAAGCTCTCACCCCTGGTCATTTTTTGGTGGGAGGGCCGTTGAATGCCCTGCCCGAATACCCGTGGAAGGATGAACGCGTATATCGGTTGTCGCGTTTTCAAATGTTGCAGCAAATGAGCCAGGACTTTTGGCGTCGCTGGTCGCTTGAATATTTGCATTTGCTGCAGCAAAGAGTGAAGTGGACAGACAGGACTGAGCCTCCCAGGGAGGGTGATTTAGTATTGTTAAAAGAGGCAAATTTGCCCTCATTGCTTTGGCGACGAGCTCGCATATTACGTTTGATTCTTGGCGGAGATGGCACTCCGCGTGTGGCTGAGGTGTTGGTCGACGGTTCGATTTTAAGGAGAGGTGTGACCTCTCTCGCCCGCCTTCCCGTAGAGTAAGCTAGCGGTCTGCTTCTCAGACCGGGACGGGGGGATGTTTGTAATATATTGGGTAAAACTAAACGCAGGCGTTTCGCATTGCTGCCGCCAGAGGGCGTTCGGGGTTTTCACACTGCTAGCGTGGAATGCATCGTGTGGTCCGCCATTGCATTGTCCAGGGCGATATCGGTTTGATTTTAATACGCGGAGCGGTCTCGCGTCTTTTGCTTGTTGTTTAGTTTGAGTGATAATTGTGAATCTCCTGTTTGTTAAATAACTATTGAATTTGTGTTTGTGAAAAACTCTGTTATTGTGACTTTTTCTTGTGAGAGGTGAAACGTGGCTGGCTGTTCACATCTGACTGTTCCCGAGTGAAACTACGGGAAGAAATCTATTTAGTTGTCCTGGGGAATTGAGATCTCAAGGGTTAGGTAGGGTGATTAGGAATTCCCCCTTCCCGAAGACACTCAAGTTTGGATCCGAAGAGAAAGAAGATTTAATTTGGTAAGTGTTCAATTGTATTTAATTTATAGGTTAGGTTATCATATAGGGCCCTGTAGCTCCCTTCATAAGCTACGGTGGTAGCAGACTGCGTATAGCTTAAGTTAGATCCTAGTCGGACAAGCGTGGTGTCGCGTGGAGATTTTTTCCCGGTACTTAATTTTACCGGTAGATTTTTTCCCGGTAAAGTTCCGGTACAGAATTCTTCCCGCCGCTTCGTTTGTCCGGATTCTCTCTGCCACATTTTCTGGCAGCAGAGCGTAGTTGCTCTGCACAGTAGTTATTAAATTAGGTTAGTATATAGGGCCCCGTAGCTCCCTATATAAGCTACGGTGGTAGCAGACTGCGTATAGGTTAGGTTAGATTCTAGTCAGACGAGCGTGGTGTCGCGTGGAGATTTTTTCCCGGTACTTATTTTTACCGGTGGTTTTTTCCCGGTGAAGTTCCGGTACAGAATTCTTCCCGCCGCTTCGTTTGTCCGGATTCTCTGCGCACATTTTCTGGTAGCAGAGCGTAGTTTATCTACCCTCTATTTGTTCGTTTGTAAAAAATAATTAATTGTTTGTAAAAATTATTAGATTTTTCTTAGTTTGTTTGTATAAGAATATTTGTAACCTTTTTTGTATTTGTTTGCGGTTTGTACCGTGCGTTCCGGGTTTGTGCCATTCTCATACCTACCGCGGTTCTTCGTGTAGTTGTTTGATTTTGTTGTTTTTTATTTACCTTTTGTTAGTGACTTGACGCGATGGCGAAGGTCCCCAATGCTAAGGCGACACTCGCCAACGAATTGAGATGGTTTGTGACGGCCGGTGGACTCCTGTCCCGGTAGGACAGGGAGGCCGCTATACTGGAAAGAGCGGATCAGCTCCGCTCACGATTGAATAACGCGGAAGCGGCCATGGCGGCGCTTACCGAAGCCGACCTTACCCCGGAGGTCTACGCAGGTCACGTGGCGGACCTGGACCAGATCCTGAGTCTGCACGATGACATCGTGGAGGCGGCGGCCGCAATAAGGGCGAGACAGGCTGGCGGACCAGCCCCTCGCACACCTGTTAGACAGGAAGGACCAGCGGTTACTGGTCGGCTCCCCACCCTTCAGCTGTCCCACTTTGGGGGTAGGATGGAGGAGTGGGTGGCATATAAAAATATGTTTGAGTCCCTGGTCGTAGCACGACAGGATTTGTCGAAGGCCCAGAAGATGGCCTACCTCCTCTCCACTCTTGAGGGTGAAGCGCGGTCGCTCATCCAGCACCTCCGGGTGGAGGACGACCAGTACGACACGGCTTGGGAGTTATTGAACTCCCGCTACCAAAACTTACGTTTGTTAGCGGATGCGCACGCCGCACAGTTGATGGCCCTGCCCAAGGTGGCCAACAGGGCACAGTTGCGCCTGCAGTTGCTCACGCCCGTTACAGTGGCCTGTAACGCGCTCCGCACACTGGGGCTGCCGGTGGACCAATGGTCCTTTTTGCTGGTGCACATTGTATTGGGCAAATTACCCAATGACATCCGCTCGCGATTTGAGCGCGAGAATGCGGAACGGGATAGCACCACCCTACCAACATTCACTGACTTGGTGAAGTTTTTGGAGTTTGAGGCACGGGCGGCTGAGAATACCATGACGGACACAGCGCCATCCAGAGCGCCTGAACGTAGGCCCCAACAGGGACGGCAACCGCCACCGCGTGGAGCTGGTGTGCGGGTTGCACACACGGCAGCAGTCGCGGGGGACGCGGACTGCCTGCAATGTGGCCGGATGGGCCACAGCCTGCTGCAATGCAGGGACTGGCAGAGACTGCCAGTACAAGATAGGCGCCGCATGGCAAAGCGGCATGAACTTTGCTTTTATTGTTTGGGCGGTCACTATGCACGTGACTGTCCCAGAGCCATACCATGCAGTGCATGCCGTGGGCTGCACCACGTGATGCTCTGCATGAACCGGAACGGGGATGGCCCCCGGTTCTTGAGGCAGGGGTCCCCTATGGGCGGGGGCGCTCCTGCGCGAAGCCCTCCACCATCGGACGGAGGACGCGGCTTCGCTCGTCGCACCCCCCTCGGGAGGGGTCGCGTACCGGCGCGGGTCTTGGCGGACCGGGACCACGCGCCCCAAGGTCGTGGCCAGTATGTGACTGGCCAGGCCCCGGATAGGGCCCCCATGGGCGGGGGCCCTAGATCGGACGTGAGAGTGGGGACACCCCCCTCCACGCGGGTTACCAATGCCCAACACATGCAGCCGCAGCGGTTTTCTCCGCCGCTGCACGAGTACCCACGGCTGGAGTACCACCCGCCGTACCATATGTATGGCCGGGCCGCGGGTTATGCCCCCCTCAGATGGGGATGTGCACTCGCCCGCCATATTATCCGGGTCAGTGGCGCGCCCCTGGTTTGGAGAGAGTGGGGAGCCCGTAACTAGCTTGCTCCCTTGCTGGGACAGAGCCGCGGACGGTTCTGCTCCCTACCGCGGTGGTCCGCGTATGGGGTCGTGGGGGGGAAGCCATTAATTTGAGAGCTCTGTTGGACTCAGGGGCTCAAAGCAGTTTGGTTACCACTCGAGTGGCACACCAGTTAGGTTTAGTCGTGGAGGACTCGCCTGTGCCACTTCTTGGAGTTGGTGGCATACAAGTGAAGTGTCTGACGGGCCGGACACTTGTCACCTTTTCTTCGCTGAAGTCCTCCACAATGAGGATCACGACTTCGGCTATGGTAATGGATACCATTGCGGGTTGGCACCCCTCGACAGACATACCGCCGGGTGTGTTGTCTTTGGTTTCGGGTCTGGATTTGGCCGACCCCTTTGTCTTTCATCCCGGCCCAGTGGACTTGCTCCTGGGCTCGGACGTATTGGGTTGGATTTTGTTGGGTACACAGAAGGCTCTGGGTTCGTCTTCACTGATGGCAGTGTCTACTATCTTTGGTTTCGCCCTGATGGGCCCTGTGTTTGATAATAGCACCGTGGAGGAGCCACCGGTCGTCGCATCTGCGTCCTTGGCCAAGACCATGCAAAGGTTTTGGGAGGTGGAGGAGCCACCTATGAGTTCCAGGATGGATCCGGAACACGCTGAGTGCGAAGCCCTTTTTCGATCGACCACGGAGAGGTTGCCCTCCGGTCGGTTTGTAACTAGGTTACCCTTTGTTGCCTCTCGTCCTAGCCTAGGGCAAAGTAGGGCGCTTGCGGAGAAACGACTGCTGTCCATGGAGCGACGTATGCAGCGTGACCACGTACTTCGCGATAAATATATTGAATTTATGCGCGAGTACGAGGATTTGGGTCACATGTCTCCGGCTCGAGTTGATTGGAGCTCAACTGAGCATTATTTTTTGCCCCACCACGCGGTGGTGAAGGCCTCAACGGGCAAGTTGCGGACTGTCTTTGATGGGTCCGCACCCACTTCGAACGGAGTTTCGTTGAATCTATGTTTGCATTCAGGTCCCAAATTGCATAGGGACATAATTGACATCATCTTGAACTTTAGAAGACATCAAGTGGTTTTGGTGCGGACATCCGGATGATGTTCCGCCAGACAGTCATACATCCTGAGGACAGGCGATTCCAGTTGATACTCTGGCGTGAGCGCCCTGAGGATCCTGTGACGGTGTATGAACTCAACACAAACACGTATGGTTTGAAATCTAGTCCCTATATCGCCATCAGATCATTGCTTGAATTGGCAGAGCGGGAACGGATCCGCTTTCCCCGTGGGGCTTCCGTGCTGTCACGTGACTTGTATGTTGATGACGTGTGCACCGGAGCCCAAAGTATTGAGGAGGCCCTCCTACTGCGGGATGAATTGATTGAAATATTGAAGACAGGTGGCTACGAGCTACGTAAGTGGTTGTCTAATGAGCCTAAAGTTCTAGAAGGGATCCCGGAGGATCACCAACAGAACCCTCACCTGTTTGAGGATGTGGATGATCCCAACAGGATAGCGGTGCTGGGCATGCAGTACCAGCCGCTAACCGATATTTTTACATTCCAAGTGGACTTGGAAATACCAAAAGTCTGGACTAAGAGAACGGTGTTGTCCGTAATAGCTCGTATGTTTGATCCAAGCGGTTGGATCAGTCCAGTAATATTCTCTGCGAAGTGTCTTCTTCAGAGACTTTGGACTTTGGGCGTCTCGTGGGACGAGCCGCTGTTTGGTCCTCCATTGGATGATTGGCTCGAGTTGTTTTCATCGATTAAGGAAGTCAATCGGATTGCCTTGCCTCGTCGAATATTGCCACCCGGGAAATATCGAGCCAGCCTGCATGGCTTTTGTGACGCGTCGGAGCGACGCTACGCCGCGTCAGTCTATATGCGGACAGTTGACGCCGATGGCCGGGTCAATGTCTCGCTTTTGTTAGGGAAGAGCAAGGTCGCCCCCATCAGGACTAGGCTGACTATTCCCAAGCTTGAGTTGAGTGGAGCTCACCTTCTCTCTAAATTGTTGCATCACGTTGCATGTGAGCTGGCGGCCATGGTCGAGATACGGGACATCTTCGCCTGGTCGGATAGCCAGGTCGCGCTTGCATGGTTGCGCGCGGCCCCACATACCTTGGAGGTTTTTGTGGGAAATCGGGTTTCCCAAATCCAGAATATCGGAATTGATATAACATGGAGACATGTGCCGGGAGAGCTTAACCCAGCGGACTGTGCTTCCCGAGGTTGTACGGCACCAGAATTGGTGTCACACCCGCTCTGGTGGGGTCCAGAGTGGCTGATGGGATCAGAAACTTCTTGGCCTGTCTGTCAGACAGATGTTACTTCTTTGAGTTTGACTGGGCTCCGTGTACATGCTGTAGTCGCTGAGACGACGTCGGAGCCGGATTGGCTACTTGCTCGGTATAGTAGCTTGGATAAGCTTCTGGGTGTTACCAGTTGGATTAAGCGTTTCATACATAATTGTAGAAACCCACAGGCAAAGCGGTTGGAGCCGATTGCAGGTGCAGAAGAGCGCCGGAGCGCATTGTTGCATTGGGTCCGTGTCGTGCAGACCGGACGGTTTGAGTCAGAGCTTCGTATTTTGCGCGACGGACGCGCTAAGTTGAAGGGCGCGGTCGCTCGTTTGAACCCGTACATCGACTCGGATGGGCTTCTTCGGGTTGGAGGCAGGCTCCGGAAGGCGGATCTTCCATATGAGACTCGCCATCCTCTGTTGTTGCCCAAGGGCGGACCCTTGGTGCAGCTTTTGGTGTCTGATCGACACATTCGTAACGCCCATGCTGGGTGCAATGCTTTGTTGGCTATTTTGCAACGCGAGTTTTGGATTTTGTCTGCCCGAAGAGCAATCCGTAGTGTCCTGTTTCGATGTATTGCATGTTATAGGTTGAAGGCATCCACGATGCAACCACAGATGGGTGATTTGCCCGCTGATCGAATCCGACCTTCGAGACCGTTTGACGGCGTTGGAACCGATTTTGCCGGTCCCTTTTCGATCAAGGCTTCTCCCTTTCGTAATGCCCGTATTGTGAAGGGCTATTTGTGTGTATTTGTTTGTTTGGCCACCAAGGCTGTCCATTTGGAGGTGGTATCGGCTCTGACTACGGAGGCCTTCGTCACCGCGTTGGATCGCTTTGTTTCGCGTCGAGGTCTACCTTCCCTTATTAGGTCTGACAATGGCACAAACTATAAAGGAACTGTAAATTATCTTAAGGATGTTTCTGTGTTTATTGATAAAAATTGTACTAGTTTAAGTCAAATTGCTGCCCAAAGGGGAATAACCTGGAAGTTTAGTCCTCCAAGTTGCCCCCATTGGGGAGGGATTTTTGAAGCGGCTGTGAAATCCGCAAAGACCCACCTCCGCCGCATTATCGGAGAAACGGCTCTAACTTTTGAAGAGCTGGCCACAGTGTTTTGTAAAGTTGAGGCGGTCCTCAACTCTCGTCCTCTCTGTCCGCTATCTCCAGATCCAAATGACTTGGAAGCTCTCACCCCTGGTCATTTTTTGGTGGGAGGGCCGTTGAATGCCCTGCCCGAATACCCGTGGAAGGATGAACGCGTATATCGGTTGTCGCGTTTTCAAATGTTGCAGCAAATAAGCCAGGACTTTTGGCGTCGCTGGTCGCTTGAATATTTGCATTTGCTGCAGCAAAGAGTGAAGTGGACAGACAGGACTGAGCCTCCCAGGGAGGGTGATTTAGTATTGTTAAAAGAGGCAAATTTGCCCTCATTGCTTTGGCGACGAGCTCGCATATTACGTTTGATTCTTGGCGGAGATGGCACTCCGCGTGTGGCTGAGGTGTTGGTCGACGGTTCGATTTTGAGGAGAGCTGTGACCTCTCTCGCCCGCCTTCCCGTAGAGTAAGCTAGCGGTCTGCTTCTCAGACCGGGACGGGGGGATGTTTGTAATAAAATCTATGTTGTTTTGTCCGTTCGCCGCCGTAATATTCTAGCGCGTGCGGTAGTTTCATATTAGTAGCGTCGTCGCCCGCTCGGCCGGCGTCGGCAGTCGCGAGCGACCATTTTGAATTCAGTATTGTTTGGGCATCGCGCGGGGAGGCCGCGCCGCATGAAATTGCTCGCGTGAATGGCATGGCGGACGGCCGCCATTTGTCCTGACATATCGGTTTGATTTTAATACGCGGAGAGGTCTCGCGTCTTTTGCTTGTTAACTAGTTTGAGTTATATTTGTGAATTTCCTGTTTGTTAAATAACTATTGAACATTTGTGTTTGTGAAACCTTTTACTTTGACTGTTTCTTGTGAGATGCGAAACGTGGCTGCCTGGGGACGCCGAAATCTGTTGCCGAGTGGAACTGCTAGACGGATCAGGTATTTTTTCTGGGGATTGAGATCTCATGGGGTAGGTTGGGTGATTTAGGGAACAACCCCCTCCTCTTCCGAAGACACTCGAAGTTGGATCCGAAGATTAAGAAGATTCAGTTTGGTAAGTGGTTTGAATTGTAGTTATTAAATTAGGTTAGTATATAGGGCCCCGTAGCTCTCTATATAAGCTACGGTGGTAGCAGACTGCGTATAGGTTAGGTTAGATTCTAGTCAGACGAGCGTGGTGTCGCGTGGAGATTTTTTCCCGGTACTTATTTTTACCGGTGGTTTTTTCCCGGTGAAGTTCCGGTACAGAATTCTTCCCGCCGCTTCGTTTGTCCGGATTCTCTGCGCACAATTACATTTGTTAAATCGCATTTGGCTACCACTGGACAGGCATGTCACCTAGGTGTGGAGACAACTGTTAAATCTTAAGTGTATATGTTACTGTAAAAGCTCGAACTACGGTAAATCCTAAGATTTTCGAGTAAAACCTAAGATTTACCAACTCTTAATGGTAAAAGCCCGAATAATTTTGCGATTCGCACTTTTACCACCATTCGCTTGGTAAGTCTCAGGATTTACATTAAAGGCATGGTAAATGACTGATAGATAAGGTTTAGGTTATTTTTTTATGACCGCCCGGAAAGACTTTGAGGGCGGAAAAGAAGGTAGGTTCAGGTTATTTTTTTTTATGACCACCCGGAAAGACTTGAGGGAAGAATTACTCTTTGTTTTATTCCCAAAACCAACATTTACCAGCCGTCAGTGGTAAAACCTAGCATGTACTAAATTCTAATTGTAAAAGCCCGAAAAAATCATCCCATTTTCATAAATCCTTACATTTACCCACTCATGTCGGTAAATCCTAAGACTTACTCTTAAATCTTAGAATTTACCGTAGTTCGAGCTTTTACAGTATCATATATAAGATGTAAATGTGTGATAAATAATTCATTCATCAACAACACGTTCAAATCATTTATTCATTCAGTTGAGCCAACATATTGCATTGCACCATCCCCAATTATTTATTCAAGCCTTCTAATTGTCAATCGCGACGGCCCCGGTTATTGTTTTTGAGCTTGTGGAAGTTTTAATCACCGCTATGCTTCAAAACATGTGCACTAAGTCTCTAATTATACAGTCTTTTCTAGAATATGGTTTGAAAAGTTTGTTCTAGGATTTTTTCGCCTCACAAATTTACTAGAAGTACCTATATTAAATTCTTAAATATACCTAAATAATAAACAATGTACAGAACTACTGAAATATTTTATTATAAACTGAAAAGTTTGAAGATATTTTAATGTTTGGTATTCTTTCACGCAAACATGACTGGGCAGATTCTGAAGTTTGATACACGGATAACCCGGTATTTAATCCAGATTACAAAAGTAAAATTAGTTTAAAATAAAAATATTTTTCCACTATCCATAAAAATCTATTGGATAGTGCAAATGACTGATGGTCGCGTACAGGATATTAAAAAAAAACATATTAGCGTGTGCAATATCTCAATCAAATTCAAAAAAAGAAATTAACACGCAGGAGTACCAACGGAACGTGCTTACAATCTTGTTAACCGCGACGCTCCACGGGCGGCAGGCGTCCTACTGCGCGGAGGGCAACACCGACGCTACCGCATTCTTATTTTGAAATTTAAAAAACATATTGATGATTTGAAAAGAGATGTTTTAGCTTCTGGTCTATGGTCAATAGAAATTTGAATAAGTATTTTTTTTGGGATTAATAGAAATTGATGAACATAGTTTGCTTGGTAATGATTATTTGGAGTACCTAATTAAGTAAATAAAATGCGGGTAGAATACATGTTAGGAGATTACTAGTTAAAGTGGCAGATGTATGATCATTTATAAATTGATGTTACTTCTTAGTCAGTAACTTGCAAACCCTACCTGGGTTCATGTACAATCCTAACTAATTTATTTATTTGTTTGTTTGTTACCTCTTCACGCTTTATATACTGAACCAATCTTTCTGAAATTTCGCATACACACAGTTCGAAGTACTGAGAAGGACATAGGACCTTTCATCCTGGGAAAAAAGCACTGTTCCCGTGGGAAATTCACGCGGGCGAAGCCGCGGGCAAAAGCTTCACCTATAAAAACATTAAACACCAACCAATGTAAACAAACCTGTACATGTAAGCGAGAATAAATGAATATTTTTAATTATTATGAGTTAAGTAAGTATAATTCCAAAAATAATGCCGCTTGGTAACGGCTCTACACATCAGGCGGGTCATTTGATAATATTTTGTACTACAATATAAAGAAAAAAAGAAACTTTAAATTCTCACTCACTAACATTTTCAGTATAAAATACAGACCAACTACTTCCCCCATTTCCATTGACTGACACCAACAAACAAAAAATAAAGAACGCAATTTGAATTTTAGTGGTACAAAAGATAAGCTGCTAAAACGAAATCAAGCATCCACCCAATCCACCCCAGCCGCCATTATGTAATGAAAGATCGGAATAATCCCCAAATATCCCAATCCCAATAGTGCAGAGTACATATCCTCAGGCGTAACGGTACAATACTGCCAACGATATATTTAATTTGCGAAGGGGATTCCAAAGTTATACTTTTAAATTTCGAACTGAGATTCTTCTTTTTAAAATATAGGCACCTATTCGAATTTCAAACTTGATAATATTGTCTATTAACTGTAAAATTTGTTTTTTAAAGAACGAAACTTTAAACTTTAACTTTTTCGGAAAAAATTAAGTATGTACATTTTACTTATCGGAAAATGGATCCGAGCTCAGTTTTATGCATAATGCTAATGATATTCGTAGATTTCACCATATTTAAAGTCTGTGTTGATTAAGTAATTTCATAAAAAATACATCTATTTATTAGATACCTACTACGTAACACAGTTTGCACATGTTATGATACTTTGTAGTAGTGCACTACATTATGTGAAGTGCCATATTCCTCTCAAGAGCGACACCTGCCTCGCCTGATGGGAGCAGCTCAAGTCGTCGTGATCGCCTCCAGCCACTAATGAGTAGCCTCCTTGCAGATCTGATGCCCTGGTACATTATACCTACACTTACTCCGCATTTACTACCATACTCTCCTTTTTTGCATGTTAGTTAAAATGGATGAAGACTTGAGAGTACTTAGATATACTGTTATAATTATGGTAAACCGTAATTAAGTAGTGTGTTTTAGATGCGCATGAATTGGATGATGGTTCAAAATACATATTATAAAAGTGAAGTTCCACTGAATTGATGATATATCGTTTTAGTTTGACTCTTGAGTCTATGCTCGTGGTTGTTCAAAATTCTTTACTCAAAAACATTGGATACAAATCTAAATGAATTCATAAACGTAACTTATCGAGTTCATTGTTACCAAGTTATTATAGGGGGCCAGACTGTCTTATTCCAATATGCCGGTACTCCTCCAAAACCAAATACCTCGAGGCTACATGGTCCCCATCCAAATACTAACAGCACAACGATTTCTATAGCCCTATTGGAATAAAGATGAAAATCGAGTAAAAATATTCTGAAACCCCATGTTTTCCGAACAAAACCCTAGCGTCACTGGCTGGCACGATTGATCACGAATATGTTCCAATTAAAAATAAAAATCTATTCCTTTTTCAAAACTGGCAGGCTGGAAAACAAGACGGTTGCTGCACTGCAGGAGAGCTTGTTTTAAAAACAATAGATGCCGATTTCTGTGATAAAGTACAAAGTAGTTTCCTATTGATTCAACAGTACCTATTAAAATAAATCTACGGATTTAACAAATCAGGAAATCAATAAAAATATTTTGCCGTGTTTTAACGAAAAGGGAATCACGATTCAAAGTCAAATATTTTAAACAATTTAACTGGTTTAATAAATATTATATATCAATGTAAACTACTGGCCCGAGTAGGTAAAAAAAAATGGGGTAATTAAAAAAACGTTAAAACACGTTAAACGCCGTAAAAAATTACTCTGTTACTTTTAAGATACATATTTCAGGATCATACTTTACAGGAAAATTTTGAAAAATATATGTTGTATAAGGTAGTAAGCTGGTTGTATTCTCCTTTGTTGTAAGTAGGAAACTTTTGCGTAGTATCTTTATGTAAATATACCTATATATGCTATGTACTAGGACTTCAGAACTGCAAGGAGAGGCAGTGGCGAGGGGCGTGCGGGGGGCAGGGGCGATCCATCAGCGGCTCGCGGCGATCACGACGACGACCTAAGGTTGTGCTCACCTGGCTACTGTTAGGTACTTTATTTTTCAAAATAATCCTTCATGAAAAACTTGCTTTTAAAGATTCTTTTCTCTGTCTAGTGGGTCTCCTTCTTATCGAGTGTGTTATTAATAACACTGGTGTCAGATTTTATTCAAGTCGCCTAAAGGCATCTGAGTGTGTGTAGGTACGTGGTAGGTACCCAATGATATACTATATAAAATTATAATATATCATTGTAGGTACCTATACACAGTTCAGATTCTGACATGAATTTACGACTACCGCCATGTAATAGCAGTAGCCGTAAACTGTGTATACACACACTAGTAAACTAAATAGTCAGCCAAGCCAATGTGATGTGCAGGTTTCCTCACGATGTTTTCCTTCACCGAAAGCAAGTGGTGGTCTATGAAAACTACCATACATGAGTCAGATTGATCTACAAACTCGTGTGGTACAGGTAGGATTTGAACCCGGGTCCTATCCGATCACAGGCCACTGTCATTACCACTCGACCACCACCGTTTCAAAGTCTAGTGGGTTGGACAATGTTACTCCTTAACCGCTGGTATTGCTGTTCCAATCTTCGTATTGATGCATAGACGGACTTCACCTTGAAGAGTTGGCTATTTTTGTTACACAATTACCATGAAAGCAAAGCATTTTATTTTTATTTATTTATTATTTTTGTACACAACAAATACATACAAAGGAAACATAAAACATAGGAAAACTAAGTACAAAGGTTCTATCATTGTGGCACAACTTGTAATTGTTTAATAAAAACTCTATGTTGTTCGACCAGTCTCCTACGCAAACCTCTGAAAACGGCCCGAAAAATTAGAGCACACAATAAGCGTGTTGGCTTGTTCTCTATTTCTGACAGTACGTTCCATTGTATTACGATATTTATTGCTTTGGCTTTTAAGGTATATTTTTGATCGAAGAGTAGATAAAGATTCAATCAACACGGACTGTTTTTCGCTTTGATTTTGTGTGAGACCTTTAATATAGGTGTTCATCGAAGAAGACTACGATGATTCTATCGGCCAAAGGAGGCCAAAGATTTGGCTCTTTCTAATTCTTTATTTAAATTTGAATTGTGTAAGAATTTGACATTACATTGTGAACACTGGCGAAACGGCGCGCGTCGGCCGCTCGCGTGCCAGTAATCGCCGAGAGTTCCTTTTTCGAATTACTATCACGACTTTTTCGCCCCATATATTCTTTTTCATGGCGATGTTTGAGAGTTTAAGGAATTCCACGCATACAGCCAGCCAATTCGTTCGGATATGTCAGGCATGCTTGCGATCCGTGCTGGCAGGTTCGTCTTGTAATGACCGGCAATTTTTCAACTTATTTGCGCGATATTTATCCGCTTATAGTGTACAAGTAAGTAAGTACCTACTTGTACACTATAAGTTTTTTTCTGATATTTCCTTAAAAGTTAATTAAGTACTAATCTGTAAGTTAAGTAAGTCTGTATTCTGATCACTGGCGAAAAAGATTTGGTGCATAAAATATCAAAAAATTCGAAGATTTATAACGATTTGAAGATTCTGTTGAAAATACTTTGTAACCAAAACGGATTTTAAATACAAAATAAAACAATAATGATTTTTTCAATTATCTTGTACCCTTTGTATAGAAAAGTTTTCTTGGCCTTTTTTATACTTACTTATGATAGATATTTTAAAATGTTTTTGTATTCTCTGAGAAAGATTAAATTTATTATAACTAAGTACTCTATAATTTTCTCCAGTAGATTTTGCAACAAGCAACCAAACTTTCGCTTAGTTTTGAAATAACTGAAACTAAATTGAGTTATTATTGCAAAATTGAAACAGAAACAATAGCTTAATCTAAATTGTTAGAAACTACGAACTTTGATTGGACCTGTTAATTTAAGTTATCTGTGCAAGCTAGCAAATTCATGTATCCACCTAATTTCATACCTATTGTATTTATACAAGGTTAAAATGTATTATGCGATGAATCCCTTCCTGTGATAAGTTATTTTAATGGTCGGATCGAGTCGGTTCCGTACAAAAGATTGCTCTTATTCATAGGTATTACCAGTAGAAAGCATGTTTTCAACTCACACTGTATGTATAATGAGGGCTTGGCTTTTCCTTTTATGATTTGGGGCCCTAAAATGCAACCAGACTTTCAAAACTTTCCTTGCATTCTTAAATTAGGAAAACGAAAACGATTCCGCAATTAATTTAATAAAATACACATTCGCTTTGAACATCAAAGAGCGCATTAAATAATATCTAAATAATGTTACAGGGAAATCATTCTAGATAATAGTGCTGGGCTATGCTCTTTAGTTTATCGATATTTTTTTTTTAATAAACCCGAAAAAAATTAACAATGCACCTGTTATGCCTACATCCATTATGAGAAAAGTTAAGTTTTATTTATTTGTCTTGATGATTTATTCAATCAAATAAAATTAGAGTAGGTTTAGTTTTAAACCGCCATAATCTGACCAATTGAAATGGATACAATTTTTGTAATCCTAAATCCTTTGTATAATTACAATTCGTGTAATGTGATCATAATCAATTCTTAACTGCATAAGTAATAACAACTTACATAAATTGTAAAAAATTTAATAAAAGCTTTATATTTATAAGTAAAAGCGATATAACATTTTCCACTTGAGCATTACTTTTGTTACAAAAATAACAGATAACATCTATGTAGATTTACAAAAAAAGTATCGATAAGTTGAACATCACTTGACTGCATACAAACCATTTGAGTGAGGGTGGAACCCTTCTCGAGTGGTTATTTAGCGAACTTTGTCGATTGTCGAGGATCACTGCGTCCACTGTTTTAATCTGTGGGGTCGTCAGTTTGATGCCCGGCCGAACACGCTGCTTAAAGAGGGTATTTTTTTACACTTTCCTTGTTGATTACTGCAACATTAAAATTGACACCTGCCTACATCAAGAACTTATGTAATAATCCTAATAGCATTTTATTTAAAAAAAACTCTGTCTTTACTAACATAGCGTCACATAATTAATATAAGTACTTAAGAATTACTAACATACTTTAAGATCTTAGTTATCTGAAAGTAAAAGATTTTATTTTTTTATTTATTGCTGAATATTTTTGAAAATGACGTTTAGGTTTCATTTTTCTACTTGATATGTACAGTCAACAGCACATCAACCTACTCAAATTCATTGCAAATTCGACTCTGCGGCCGCGGCATAAGAGATCATGCAGGGTAACTTGAGGTGCGGTCGACTGTACCTACGTCGCACGTCAGTCTTGTATTTTGAATGATCCAATGTATGGTATGTAATACAAGTATGTAATACAATAAGTAGGTATCTCATCCTATACTCACACCATATGTGTAAAGAAACTACTTTAGTTACCTTAGCCATCAATTTCATCCTAAAAAAAATATACATAGAAATTCTTAAAGCCAGTATCATCACTACACATAAGTTGAGTTACTTTATATTCCGAAGTTTTCTCAATAAATTATTCATCTTCTAAATCACGTGGCCCTCACCGATTGGGGGACAACAATGGCTCACCCCACGAACATCGATGTCGATAATTTTGCCAATAGACAACCCACAGCGCGGCCGCGCTAAACAACGTTACGGTTAGAATTGTATAAAATACTGCTTTAGCAGTCCCTCTGTTATAGACTGTTTGAAATGGTTACTATTTCGACAGGTTATTATTGATATTTGGGAAGAATAATTACTAAAAAAACCATTTTGATTACAATAAACTTAATTTACTTAAACTAAATTAAAAAATAAACTAAATGGTAAGATGAGTCTGTCATTAAATTTTCGAAATTCTTTAGAAAATTCCAGTGATGATTTTAAGTAAAAATCGAGTGAACATTTTAGATGTAGGAAAGTAATCTCTTTTTAAAATTAAAACCAATCATAATAAAACACTGGCCAGTTACAAAATGACCGTTCTCATTTCTAATCGATTTAAAAATGTCACAACTGGGCATGAATAATAAATCGATTACCGTGATGTCACAGGCAGTTCCCGTCGATTATGGCGATCGCTAATTTGCCCACATTAGTATAATCACCATGACCTGCTATTATAATGTAAGCCCCACTTACAGCGAGGCCAAAATTTGGTGTGTTTTATTTGTGCGTCATTGTTTTTTTTTTTAACTATTTTTTTTTGTTCATCGTATGTCAGATTAGGCTCGGCCGTTTTTTTTCTATTTTAATGTTAGTTCAGTCATTTTTATTCCAACTAATATTGTAAATGCGAAAGCGAGTCTGTTTGTTTGTTACCTCTTCACGCTTTATCTAGTGTAGCGTTACACCGCTACATAGTCAAGTCTATTTTAGTTTGCGATTCTATTTCTACGCAAACTTTTTTCTGTGTTCTTTCTTTATGATAAGTTTTTTGAAATTAAAATTCTGGAGGTTCGATTTTTTTGACTTACTGTCAATTGGGAGAAAATGGGGATTTTTTAGAGAGTTGATTTTTTTTTCTTTTTGATGTTTTTATCTATTCTTAACATACAAGTATCGATCTCTAGCAATGGTTTTTTATGGTGAAAAAACTTCTGGGTGGGGAATGCACAATAGAGGCTTTCCCAACGACATCTATTTTGGATATCAAACGACAGATTTCTTCACATCTGAAGATTCCAATTGAAGATCTAAAGTTGCTATTATTGGGAAGAACATTAGCTGACGATCAGACCGTTCAGGGGTGTCCTATTAAAGATGGCACAAAGTTGAATCTAGTTGTCAAAAAAAACCGGAAGGATTATATGAAGTGGCACTGAAATATTTCATGTATGTATTGTATGGATTGTTTATTAGACGAGAGTGGGCAAAGTCGGCCTGCACCTGGATATTCGTCAGCGTGTTGTAAATCAGGTTGTGGACCAAGATGTGGGACTCAGCCGGGTTGAACGCGCTCCGAAATCTTCAGTCGCGGCAAAGTCGGCCTGCACATGAGAATGAGTCACAGAGCGACGAAATGTTTAGTTTGTAACCGTGACGCCTGTGGTTCTTTTAAGATAGTCTTTTTAAACATATTGTGATAACTTTTTTCCTCTAAATTCTAAAGGCCCCCCTTTTGTCGGGATAATTTTTGTTTCGGTTTTGATTTGGAATTTTTATACATCATTTCATCCATTTCTTTCACTCATTTAATTTTCTTTTTAAAATAACAAGCAAATTCATGTATTTCTTATTTTACCTGTTAATATTCCTTTCCTGTTGTTAATTTTTCTTTCTTTTATTTTTATTTCTTTGGTGTGTCCAAATAATTTTTTGTTAAAGGACATTGGTCAATTTTTTTTAGTTCAAAAATTATACTCGTGTTTTAAGCAGTGATTCTTTTATTTTGAAACCCAAGTTTCACTGCAAAAATGGCGCCCGATTTGCGGAAAGAATCCTGGTTTTTACCTGTTTTTTACCTTTTATTACTTTTCTTGAATTATTTTATTTTATTTTTTTTTGTTGTTTTTGTGGGACGGTGACCGTTTACCGGTCGCGGTTTTCCATCCTGTGATTTTCTGTTTTAGCCTGCCGAAGCTGCCTATGCTGCGACCCGACGATTCTCCTTACTGTGGATTATTCACATTTGATTGATGGCTTTAGAGTCGGAGGTTATATTGCGGTACGGTGTTGCATCGGGTTGCTCTGGTTCTTGCATTAAATTGGCTACTGCTTACACCCCGAATTTCTTAATGTACGGTCGCGAGTTGTCGATGATTCTGCAGCGTGTTGAAAATCAGGTTGTGGACCAAGATGTGGGACTCAGCCGGGTTGAACGCGCTTCGAATTTTCAGACGCTTCGTTAGGTATACTCGTATGACCAAGTCTCTGATTCATAGGGATAGCAATAAGGTTTAGTATTTCGTTTAGTTTTTAGGTTAGCATTTGGTTGCGTTTTGCTGTTTGTTGGTTTTGTGTAGGTATCTTGTCCGGATTTTGTTTTAGTTGTTCGGTTGTTATGTTTTATTGGTTGTTTGTTGTGGTTTGTTTGTTTGTTTTGTTGGTTTGTTGGTTTGTTTGTTTGTTTTGCTTTGTTGTTTTTTTGTTTGGTAGGGAGATGCTGTAGCGTTACACCGCTACATAGTCAAGTCTATTTTAGTTTGCGATTCTATTTCTACGCAAACTTTTTTCTGTGTTCTTTCTTTATGATAAGTTTTTTGAAATTAAAATTCTGGAGGTTCGATTTTTTTGACTTACTGTCAATTGGGAGAAAATGGGGATTTTTTAGAGAGTTGATTTTTTTCTTTTTGATGTTTTTATCTATTCTTAACATACAAGTATCGATCTCTAGCAATGGTTTTTTATGGTGAAAAAACTTCTGGGTGGGGAATGCACAATAGAGGCTTTCCCAACGACATCTATTTTGGATATCAAACGACAGATTTCTTCACATCTGAAGATTCCAATTGAAGATCTAAAGTTGCTATTATTGGGAAGAACATTAGCTGACGATCAGACCGTTCAGGGGTGTCCTATTAAAGATGGCACAAA
The DNA here is from genome assembly GCA_018467065.1 of Ephestia elutella. Taxonomy (NCBI): domain Eukaryota; kingdom Metazoa; phylum Arthropoda; class Insecta; order Lepidoptera; family Pyralidae; genus Ephestia; species Ephestia elutella. Next base: position 9,736,630 of record CM031583.1, read on the forward strand.
GTTGAATCTAGTTGTCAAAAAAAACCGGAAGGATTATATGAAGTGGCACTGAAATATTTCATGTATGTATTGTATGGATTGTTTATTAGACGAGAGTGGGCAAAGTCGGCCTGCACCTGGATATTCGTCAGCGTGTTGTAAATCAGGTTGTGGACCAAGATGTGGGACTCAGCCGGGTTGAACGCGCTCCGAAATCTTCAGTCGCGGCAAAGTCGGCCTGCACATGAGAATGAGTCACAGAGCGACGAAATGTTTAGTTTGTAACCGTGACGCCTGTGGTTCTTTTAAGATAGTCTTTTTAAACATATTGTGATAACTTTTTTCCTCTAAATTCTAAAGGCCCCCCTTTTGTCGGGATAATTTTTGTTTCGGTTTTGATTTGGAATTTTTATACATCATTTCATCCATTTCTTTCACTCATTTAATTTTCTTTTTAAAATAACAAGCAAATTCATGTATTTCTTATTTTACCTGTTAATATTCCTTTCCTGTTGTTAATTTTTCTTTCTTTTATTTTTATTTCTTTGGTGTGTCCAAATAATTTTTTGTTAAAGGACATTGGTCAATTTTTTTTTAGTTCAAAAATTATACTCGTGTTTTAAGCAGTGATTCTTTTATTTTGAAACCCAAGTTTCACTGCACTAGGTACTGAACCAATCTTCTTAAAATTTCGCATACACATAGTTCGAAGCACTGAGAGGGACATATACCTTTATCCCGGAAGCACTGTTCCCGTAAGAAATTCACGCGGGCGAAGCCACGAACAAAAGCTAGTTGACAATAAATCACTTCTGCTGTTTAGTAGAAAAAAAACTATATCGCTTTTAGATCATTACTTCTTCTTCTTTTGCAGCTTCATTAATCCACTGCAGGACATCTAAGCCTCCTCACGCCAAGCTTCTCGGTCTTGTGCAATCCATTTCTACAATGGGCCTCCAACTTTGGCGATGTCGTCACTCCAACGGGCAGCTGGTTTGCCTTGTTTTCTGCGTCCCATCCACGGTCTCCAGTTCGTATCAAAGTCAAAGTCAAAGTCATCATCATCAGATCATTACTTCTATGATGGGTTTTCTTATTGGAGACAACAGGAACAAACTAAAAGGTTATTTAGTAGGTAATTTACAATATTACATCAAAAAGTGAAGTTACAAGGTGGTAGCCCTCTATGGTGCATTTTAAATTAATTTGTAATGGGACTTCGTTGAATGCATTTGGCTGCATTTAAAATGACATTTTGCGAAATGACACTGCGATGAAAGAAATAAAATGTTATGATAGTCATTTTGTTAATTAAAATAAAGCTTTTTTACACGACTGACCAAAAAAGGAGTGTTATGTTTTCAGGGTTTATATATGTAAGTAAGTATGTATGTAAGTTTCTTTATTCCACTAAAAGTCAACGGCTTAACAGATTTTGATGTGAGAGGTATTGTTAGATTCCTTGCATTCCTCCGAGTGAGTGGCATAGGCTATGTAAGTTGTCAGTCGTGTTTTTTATTTTTAAATAATTAGCTTGTTTCAAGGTTCATGTACGTTTGTTTGTATGTATGTAAGTTTCTTTTTTCCATCATAAGTCCTGAACGACTTAACAGATTTTATTTATTTATTTATTTATTTAGTTTTTTGGGGGTCTTACAGCTAAATAACAACTATGTATTAAGTACAACTACATTAAAGCTATGCTAATAACAAGACTCCGCCTATTAAATGTTATAGTTGAAGAACAACTTTGTATTACAAAATATATAAAAGAAAACTATTTAAGTCACGGTTGCGGTATACGGTTGAAGAAAGCGTCTGCAAAACGTGTCTTTATGGATGCGCTACTGGTACAAAACAGGTCAAAGTCAATTACGGTGTTGTTTATTAAATCCGCTGTTCTAGGCAAGAAAGAGTTGCGTCTATAATTGGTAGAACAAGTGGGAACGTTCAAATTAAATCGTTTCCTGAGACGGGGGCTGCTGAGGAGTAGTCCAATTTTCGACAGTAGTTCGCTGCAGTCAATGGAGCCCCTAGCTATATTCGCGAAATAGCACACATCAGCCACTTGGCGTCTAATGTTCAGAGGGAGAAAGTGGTAGACTTTGCACCGGTCCTCATAGCGATTACATCTCCTACGAGCTTTGAAATCTAGGTATCGTAAAAACTTGGCTTGGATACGTTCTAACCTATCCCGATACACCTCATACTGCGGGTTCCATACCTGAGATGCATACTCCAGGTGGCTGCGCACATAAGAGCAGTACAATATTTTAATACATTTAAGATTACGAAATTCGGCCGATGTTCTTATAATGAAACCTAAAGATTTTGTCGCTTTCTTGACTACATGATCGATATGTCTATCGAATGAGAGTTGACAATCAAATAACACGCCCAGATCCTTCATAGCAGATACTTTACATATATTAGTATTTTTCAAGATATATCCTTTATCAAAAACTGTTAGTTTCCTGGTATATGAAATATAAAAACATTTAGAAATATTTAAGTCAAGTTTATTGATACTACAGTAGGACTCGAATCTATGCAAATCTGCTTGTAGGTCGTCGATGTCAGAGATAGTTTAGATAGATTTTAGTATTTTCATGTCATCAGCGAACATTAATATTTTTGAATTTACGAAACATCTACCTACATCGTTTATAAATATGGAGAATAATAAAGGCCCAAGAAGTGAGCCTCGGGGGACACTGACCCAGCTAGACATAAATCCATTCAGTACTACAGCCTGAGTGCGGTTATCAATATAAGAGCATAACCACCTATACAAATCGCCGTGTATGCCGGCAGCCCTCAGCTTTTGTAACAGCAACAAATGATCGATACGGTCGAAACACTTGCTGTAGTCCGTATAGATAACATCGACCTGACCAGCGCCATCCATACCCTCCGAGATGATGTCATGCGCCAGAACCAGATTTGACACAGTGGAGCGATTTTTGAGGAAGCCATGCTGCTCACCGACAAACAGGCCATTGCACGCCGCGTAAAGCTGCTTATGCACAATTTTTTCTAAGATCTTGGCGAAGATACAGAGCTTAGATATAGGACGATAATTTTGAACATCCGATTTGTCACCTTTTTTGTGAACTGGCGTAACAAAAGCCGACTTCCATACAGTGGGCATGACTCCCTCAGAAATGCACCTTTTAAAGAGTATGCATAAAGGTTTTACCAGGCTGGACGTACATTGGACAATGAATAATGGAGGTATACCATCCGGACCTCCACCCTTAGTAAGATCCAAACCCTTCAGCAGGTTGTATATCTCCTCGGGCGCGATCTCGATAGTGCCTATATCACAAACAGTCAGCTGAGGTTCCCGCTCATTTGCACTGAAAGATGTACCGGGGCAATTAAGACCTCTCGGAAGAAAGGTAGAATGAAAATAATCTGAGAAAAGGCTACTTATTGACTCACCAGAATTAGCAGTAATATTACCGTATTTCATGACGCTAGGATAACTATTTGTTTTATTTCGATTTTTGACATACGCCCAAAATGCTTTTGGATTATTAATAATAGATGACTCGACATGTTCCATGTAGGAGGAAAAACATTGGCTTTCTAACTTTTCAGCTCGACTACGTAGCAGGGAAAATGTTTCATAGTCAGATTTATTACCATACACCTTGAACTTGCTGTGATAGGAGTGCTTCTCTTTTAAAACTTTAATTAGAGCACGACTGTACCAAGGCGGGTAATGATTAGACCGACAAGTTTTAACAGGTATGTGCATGTCCCTGGCTTCATATAGGACATTATAGAAAGTCGAAACGGCGTGGTCAATATCTCCCTCACCGAGCAGCCGAGGCCAGTCTGACTCATCTAATTTCGCACGAATGGCTTCGTAGTCGCCGCGATTATACATATACCTGCGCACCGAGTTATATTCGAGCTCATGGATACTTACAAAGTCAGCTTGAATACATAAAGCCTTATGATTCGCGTCCTCCGGAACCAGCGGCCGGACGCATGACCTTACCGTCACCGGTGAGTTAGACAGTACTAGATCGAGCAATCTTCCCCTAAAATTAATCTCTGAATTATACTGACTAAGACTACAAATATTGAGAACATCAATAAAATCTGTTAAATGGCTACCTTGAATATTTGTTGGGGTCAATTCTAAACTGTCACCGGTAGAGGACCAAGTTACGTTGTCAGCAAAGTTAAAGTCACCCACAACTAAAATTTTATCTAGTGGATTGGCAAGTGCAATCTCGCTTAATTTGTTCTGAAAATTCAACAGCTGTTGTTTATAGGAGTTGCCATTATTCTCCCGTAATAGGTACAGAGCGCAAATATGTAACTTATATGTAACAGTGGGTTGTGTGTAACTAAATAAAATAGTTACCCACAGATCTTCCGCAGAACTACGCCAGTCGCTCATTTCCGTTACCGCCAAATCCCTACGGACAGCAATCAATATACCACCTCCTCTTGTTTGGCCAGTACGGGAATAATCACGGTCTCGTCTCCACACTAGATAGCGGCTGTCAAATAACTCGGCATCACATATACCGTCCAGCAGCCAAGTCTCAGTGATGATAATAATGGGGTAAGAGTTAAGATACACGTTTCTTAAGAAAGTATGGGTCTTTGTGCGCAGTCCCCGGGCATTTTGATAGTAGACTTCAATAGAAGAAGACACTGTTAAGGTTATTAACTATAAAAATAATAAATAAATTCTCTAAATGCAATAAATGCCTATAGTATAAATTAGCAGTTCGCAACTGCACTAATAAAATAAATGTAATCATAGCATGCCTATACAGAATACCCGACTGCTTATCGCTAAGTAATCCCTCGAACAAAAGAACGCCGAGACTGTGATTAAAAAATAACACGTTTGAAAGAATTAAAGGCAACCTAATAGCTTGATCTGTAAAGGCTAAAATTGCGTGCAGACGGTCGTAAACAAGTTTTTTACCTGCCTCGGCGGCCCAGCAACACATTCCATTATGCAACGGAGATATGCAGACGCTTCTCAAACCGCAACCACTTACATAAACAAAACTTACAACGACACAACGTAAATATGTTATAGCGCAATAATATGAAATTAGGATGTAACACATAACACTATGAATTTTTTTTGATATGATAGGTATTTTTAGATTCCTTACATTCCTCCGAGTGACATAGACTGTGTGAGTTATCAGTCATGTTTTTTTTATTTTTATAATTAGCTTGTTAATTATTATAGATTGATTTATTCAAAAATGAACATAATTTACAACAAGCTAAAGTTAAAGTAATATAGTAATAATGAAATTTCTTTGGAAAATAAGTAAACTTGTAATACAGTCGACTACTATACGTCATGTTAATCAATAAATCAGTATGGATGTATGGATCTTTATTCGACGGTAATAGCAACCAATTAGCAATGAATTTGGATAGGGTACTGTGCTGTTCACTGTAACAAAAATGTCCGTCCATAGACAGCGTTCTTCAGGTTTTTTTTTTAATCGTTTTTATTCTTTTTTTTCTATATTTGGCATCAAACAGTAATTACATACAAAATACTACTTATAACTATGTTCTTAACACAAGACAATGAGTGCTGAATTTAAAATTATTATTGTATAAGTAAATATGTGGAACATGCTAAGTGCAGTTTATTAAAAGTTTATACAAGAATTGTTATAAGTATACTATAAAAAAACTACTATACTGCAAAGAAAAAATAGACTAACGCGAAAAGAAGCGACACTTAAGCATGTGTGCCGTAAAATAGCTTTTGGCTTTGTGTGAGTGACTGGATGTGCGCGGGGGTGTTGAGAGGCGCGCGGGACGGAGAACCAACCTCCACCAGATATTATTATGTCTTTCCTCAGGGCTGCTAGAAATGACGCGGTTTATCACTCATGTCAATCATGTCATGACCGCTATTGTCAAATACTATAGAGTTTAAAGTTTATGCCAAAATTTTGCTATTGTTTATTACTCATCAACCCTAGTGTTGACAATCCGGCTCAAGGAGTATTTTTATTCCTCTATGGTCAAACTTTCACGTACAGGGAGTGTCACGGGTGTGACTATAGTGAGTTTTAGTTATACTTTTTAATTCTTTTGATTTTTTAGAAGTTTTTATCTCCGATAATTTAAGAAACAAAACATCCAGCCAGTTACCTTTAAAATTACTAGCGTAATGAAATAATATTAATTTCCCGTTAGGCCCTCAATCATTTATTCGCCTACAGGAATTCGGTAATGTTATACGCCACAAACACTTTGAACTTAGGCACACATAAAATATTAAAAATCGAAGCTCAAACTACTGCTTTCTTGGCATTTTTAATGGCGTGGTTTGTCAATGTCAATACCTTCACTAGCTAGCTGATAGAGTTAGGTTCAGTAAAATTTATTTCCAAATTGTTTAGAAGTTTCGTAGCAGTTTCGTAGCACAGTAGCTACGAATGCTAAGAAACAAAAGCGTAGCGCTACGATGCTATCTTTCACGGAACGTCTTCATCATGAATTATAAATGCGAAAGTTTGTTGGATGTTTAACGCTGGCCTATAATATCTTTTTGGTTTTTCTTTTGAAAAAGAAAAAGATGTCACATGACAAATAAATTCTAATAAAAAATTCACTTCATATTTCCATTGCTCTGGTTATTAAAATAAATAAAATTCTAATAAAGTTTGGATGCGAGTTTGTGAGGATGTTTGTTACTCAATCACGCAAAATCTACTGGACGGATTTCAATGAAATTTGGTACACAGGTAGAAAAGTACCGGGAATAGCACATAGGTAGGTAACTTTTTATCCCTACATTATATTTATTTGGCTAGTATCAAATAAATAAATTAGGACTCGATTAACCACACAAATTTTATAAATACGAAAGTCTTTTTTTTTATTCAACTGAGAAAGCAGAGAGTAGGAAGTATGGATGTGTGAATATTTTTTCTCAATCACGTAAAATCTACCTATTCCTTATTAATTTATTAGTATGATTTAGCATATGTACTTATTTCTCAAGTCTAAACTCATCGTAGCCTCAAGCAAACCGCCTATGGGTACCTCTCGTGCACGCGCCGGACAAGCACCGCTAATACCTAATAATAATAACTACAATCGATGGACAGCCGCCAATTATACCATAGACACAAAATATAGAGGATAGAAATGTCACTGGCAGATAAAGATATATGACACTGTCACTGAGTTAGCAGAAAAAAAAAATTTTTTTCCTATGATTTTTAAGGTATTTTTCGAAAGTTTGCTCTGTATTGATGTGTTATATTTTTTCTTCCATTTCCCTAATGCGTGAAAAAACTATGTTAATACGAGCTATGTGGCTGCCCCGGGGTTTCTCTTCAGCGGGAATTTCGGGATAAAAAGTACCCTATGTGAATTCCATCCAAGGTTAAATATTCTACCCGGGTACTAAATTTCATCAAATACATCTCATAAATTTTGCGTAATTGCTTGTATAGGTACTTATTAAGTAGGATTAAAAGTGGAATTAAATATCCATTACATTTGCTATAAAAAAATACCTACATTCATTTTATGAGATGTATGGCATATATAGTTGATATGCCATGCATGTAAATACGTGCATAAATATCTGTACAATATTTTTTGTAAGTAATATAGATTATGGTCTCGTCCACGTTCGATATTATCGAGAGCAATTAGCATGGAATAATGCCCACTCGATACTTTCTATCGATTCTTGTAATAACTAACATTAGACGCTTGTAAATCTTTTGACGTGACATTCGTTATCTGTGAATCTCTTAATTCGATTAAAAACTGAATAAATTTTACGCCGTTTCTATGTCTTTGTTTTCCTGTATTATTATATAACTTAAAATTTAAATTTGGAACATGATATCGTTTGAACTATAGTTTGATGAGGTTCACAGTTTCGTTTTACTTACTTACTACTGCGGCGCAGCGACCCTAAGTGGATCTTGGCCTCCGACACGAGATAACGCCATTTTTTGCGGTCTTGCACCAGCTCTCGCCAGTTTTCCACTCTGAAGCTCTGTAGGTCTTTCAGAACCTCATCGCTCCAGCGGTACCTAGGGCGCCAGTCGGGCGCCCTAGGAACAGGTCAAAGCAACCAGACTCCGCTGGCTTGGACATGTGGAGAGAATGGAAGAGGATCGTGCCGTCAAAAAAACATACATACCTACTAAAAAAAACTACTAGATTATCTGAAAAAAAAATGAGAGACGTATTTTTATTTTTTCTTTTCAGATAATCTAGCAGTTTTTAGTTATATTTATTTAAAATTTTTTAGCAATCGGGTACAATCACTATTCAATTTGCAAATATTTCTTACATTTAGGTACTCGTACTTACTAGAGAATCCTTTGTTATGTAAGTCTTCCTAACTTTTAGGAGTTCTGGCGCCGTAAACCACAAAGTTTTAATGACAGGGCGGCAAAGACCAAAGCCCACGCGTGGGGTTACACGGCAATTAGTGGGGGTGGGACTGGAGAGTGGGAACGTGCGACTCATTTAGGATTTTATAATTTTTAGGATTTTTTTATGAGATTTTGTATAAATAAATAATAGATTGAGCCAGTCCCAAAGTAAGTTTCATTAAAAATCCCAAATTAAAAATGTTGAAAACGTGAAAAATAGAAAATAAATGAGGTAAAGTAGGTATATACCTAAATTAAGCAGCTTAAATGTAATAAATATTTGTAATACATATGTGTACTGAAAAGATTTTAAAGAAAGTAAGTTATTTTGAAACAATTTCTAGTTAGCTAGTTTCCAAGTCAAAATAAGATCTAAATTTGAATTTGAAACTTAGCAGAATTTAAATATGTTCGATTGCTAATTTCCTCGAACCGGCCACTAAGGAAAGAACTATTAATTCAAATTTCATCGAAGGAGTTCCGCAAATCAACACCTAAAAATATTTTGGCGCCACGACGACACGGCAAATATACAAAGCAGGCCGCGGCCAAGCGTTTCTGAACGCACTCAATAAATTACATCGGCTAATCACCCTTAATTGGGATGTGTCGTGACCCGACTTAACCTGAGGTCGCGTCAGAATAAGAACAAAATAATGCAGCAAACATAATGATACGTGCCCGTTTCTGAACGCTCCAACTCTTTTAATTTTCGAACGTTACGTCCGAAAACTGTAATTATCGTCGCATTTCCAAATTTAAGTATACGGATAGAGATATTAATAGTGGTGTGTTTGCTTTTTTCTTGATTTATTTAGCTTATAGATTAGTGGTTGTTAATGGTTTTTGTTGGTGCTAATGGTTACGAACGTGTGTGACCGGCCGCTATAAAGTTTTGTAGTTTTTAAACGTTTATTTCATTTGTTTTCTTGGAAACAACCTGGGTGGTTATGGTCACTTATGATGGGTATATTTTTCTGAATCATCCTAGCTAGAGTTTTCTTTATTTTTTATTGAATAACATATAAAAATATCCTCAACATGAATTGTCATTTGTTTATGGTGAATATCCTCATCAAGCTTCGTACTTTTTAACTTCTAATCCATATTTTTAATATACTTACCTATATTATTTCACATTCCATTTTCCATTTGTGTCTTATTTATGACAACCAAAGTATAGTGAGCACCCCAAAGATCTCAATAAATCATTTAGCATATTTCATACTCGTACCGCTTTAGATAACATTTGCATGGGCCATTCCTAATTGAGCCATTTCACAGATAAGTAGATAAAACACGAATGAGGGTTGCCCTAAATTATGCGTATTATTTGCATATAATAACTATAGGGGTGACATATTGGCAACACCGTCCATAGAAAGCATAACTTACAAACACTACTAATCGAATATGAACTTTACATCACTAAATTTAGAGTCGAAATTTCTTTGATAATTATTTTAGTACTTAGTAGAATTTTTTGGTAGTAAAGTTTTGGCCCCCGGGAATCGAACCCAGGACAATACCGCAAAGGGAATGCAGTTATGCAGATTTGGTAATGATGCCAGTTATCTCAGTTTTGATGATGTGGCGCTTTTTATGGTCGAATTTGTTACGGCTGGTATTGGAACTGTTATTTTTAGAGACTGTATTTTATTCTGAAATTACTATGCAACTAGTGGTAGGTATTTTAGTGTAGTGTAGGTAGTAATATATGGTAGTTAGTATGTTGTGTGTGACTGGCCGTGTAGACTCAATAAAATAATCCTAATCCTAACTAATAATAGAAATGCGAAAAAGAGTTTGTTTGTTTATTTGTTTGTTACCTCTTCACGCTATATGTACTGATGCAATCTTCCTGAAATTTTGACACGCATAGTTTGAAGTACCTGTTGAGATGGATAGTGTGCCTTTAGTCCCGGGAAAAAGCACTGTACTTTTCCTTTTTTTTTACGAAGTAACAAATAAATAAACACACTCACTTTCGCATATTATTTAGGAAATATAATATGTAGATACATTAGTTAGGATTAGGATATTACTTGTCAAAAATAATAAAAGACGTACTTTTCATTTAGTACCTACCTTTTATTATAAAAAAATCGAAAAAAATAGCATATTAAAGTTATCCTAAATGTGTTTGCGATAGACAAAGTCAAAGTCAAAGTCAAAATCATTTTTTTTTAATTCATATTGGCTTAAAATAGCACTTATAAATCGTCACTTTCTTGTTTTTTAGTTAGTTGACGTCATAAAATTACTTAAAGCTAAGTTTACCACCGCCTCCAAAGCGCAAGTGGAGAAGAGGCGGCGCAACAAACTCCACTGCTGCATTTTCTCCAAAGACGTCACTTTACAACATACTTATGTCTTACAATTAAATAACTGTACACCATGTGCGAGCGGTTTGTTTTATTATGACATTCGAAAAAGTACCTGATTTAACCTTATTAATTAACCTTAACCTTATTATTTCTGATTGTATCCGGTGGACAGCAGTCGACTGCGTAGAGAGAAAAGATAAATTTATTTTTAAAAACAAGGAAAAAAGTTTTTTTTTCTACATATAGAAGGAAATATAAATTCCACCTAATTTACCGGCTATAGGCTATACACACATATATGTATAGTTGGCTAATAGGTAGGCGATGTAAAGAGATACAAGTAAGTATTTGCGAAGGCCCAGGATAGACAACTTAAGGCCATACCCAAGGCTGATCAGAGGGGGTGAGGGGCGGTACGTAAGCACCGCCTTAAAGCAGACACAATAAGATTACTTTTCGAATTTTCTATAATTTGTGTTTTTGCTAGCGAGTTTTCGTTAGGCTCTTAGGGTAATTATTTAAGAGGTTTTCTTTTAATTTTGATGAAACACTAAACATATTTTAAAAAATAAGCCGGTATCGTTGTAAATAAATGTATTCTTTATTTGATTCTTTAAAAAAATCTATTGTTACCGCTTAAATTACGGTGATTTTCGACGATAAAGGAAAAAAAACAGGATTATGTATTATTATTTTTATCTAGTTTTATTAATTTTATTTGTAATTTGATTCGGTATAATTCTAGTTTAGTATTTTTCTCTTTTCAGGATATTTTTCCTGCTTCAGTACTTATAAGCTATGATTCACACTTGACGTTTAAAGACAGTACGTTTTCGGAAAATCCTGATTAGGTATAGCCTTAAGAGTAGATAGAGGAAGACTTATACCCAGCAGTGGGCAGTGGTAAGCTGACGATGATGGCATCAAACCCAATAATATCAGTGAAGACGCGATATAAAAATGTGATCACGAATTCGAAGTTAATACAATAACCTTAATTGCAAATATCCAGTTTTCTCCTGATTATGTATGGAATCCGCAATTTGGGGACCGCGTGGGGCCGTAACAGGCTTACTATTAGCCCACTCCCAGCGGACCAGCGGTGGGAATGTGGGAATAACCCAGACGTTGAGAACAAAAATCAACACTCAATTCGAGTGCTGTTCATTTTGAGGGACCATTGAGGTAGGATGCTGGTAGATGTGGTATTTTTGTTGAAGTGTAAACCAGAGTGAATAGGCTGCTTCTGGGTAACACACCGTACACCACACCGCACGGTCGCTACACCGTAGACCTCATCTCTTTCCTCGGGTAGGATTGTGGTCAAGAGCCAACCCTTCTTTTATAAAAAAAAGTATATAAAGACTGAAAGGGATGAAGTAGGTAATTAAAATGAAACAAGATTTTTGCGATCTTGATCCTAATGTGATGGAGCATGTATTTAATGTAACAACTAATGTAACCACATTTCTGCAAATAAAGGAATTGAATTGAATTTGATTGAATTGAATTGCTTTAAAACTGAATTAATTTTCGCTGTCTGTGGATAAGCAACAGATTTCAAATGTGTCTTTCGTGTTATAAAAGAGTTTCTTAAAGAAATCGGAATAACTGTATAACGTATGTCACATACGTTACAAACTTTTTTGACGTATATTTAACTAAGCTACTGACTGACACTATTTTTATATTTTTTATATTTATAACTATGTAAGTAAAAATACCACATCCAAATCAAAAGCGTTCCAGTAATCCTCCGGGATTATAGCTCAGCGAATGTCAAGTGTCAAAGAGAATTGGCGCGAAATGTTGACAATACAGATTATAGCGGTGACCCTGCAGGCTTGCAGCTTATTAGCAAATGAATATCAACGAAGAATATGTTCATGTTCGTATAAGCTGAAGTTCATACAAATTGTTAAAATGAAAGGAAAATAAAAATTAAATTAAAAACAAAAATCCAAATTCCATTTGTTTGCAAGTAAAAAATAGAACAGGGTGTCAAATCAAATCAAAAATTCTTTATTGAAATTTTAAGGCTCTTTTGCACGTCAAAAACTATTTTTTGTGTCTGTCTCAAAGCTAAAAACTACTAGCATTTCGGAACGACCACTGCTGAGAAGAAATGCCGAAAGAAGCTCATGAAAAATTCTTGGTCGCCTAACATGCCAGAGGGGCTATTTATTAACTTTATACATACACTAGATTGTGTACGGTCAAAAATAAAATATAAGAAACAAATATAATATGTCAATTCTGTTAATATTATCATGTCATAATCGAGTCTCGTTGGTACTTCAATGGTAGTGCTTGCTTATTGACTTATCTTAAACCTAATATTCTTCAGACTCTTAAGAATTTTGTTTTTGATTTAGGTATTACATGGATATGAGAGTTGTTTGTTAAATAAGAAACAAATAGATATCAATATTGGTTCCTTTGTCTGTCATTCCTGCATATACACTACTCATGCCCTATAGAATCGATTTGTTAAATTAAAATATCCCCACTACACCAAACAAACATATAGGTACTTGACTATGCCTACACCGAAGTTAATAAAGGGCCTAAGCTTGTGCAAACACAGTCACGTGATCGCCACAGGGCAGGTCACGTGGCCGAACCACAGATGAGATAGTGATCTTTCGCGCGCAAAATTGTCTACGGACGCGTTTAAGTTCGCGCGCTTTTTGATGTCAAAATCACAGGATGTCTTGCGTTTGTCTGATGTTTGTGACATGCAATATCCTGGATGCGTTTATTGCACCTGCCTGTTAATAAATTAAATTGCTTATAGGAGAGCAGTTATATCCTCAGGTATATATGTCTGGCCACTGACTACAAATATCAATCTTTAAAAAAAGCTCTCAATGTTTTGATGATATTAGGAGGCTAAAGTTTGGAAGATAATATTATGTTTAGAAACCTAATGGATTTGATTTATAGGATTTGATAAATAGCAAATGCAATGAAAAAGTGACATTAAATGTAGAATGGTAGTATTAAGTACCAGAAGTAGTATGTTATGGTCTCTTTACCCATAAAAGTAGGAAGCGCGCCAGCCCTTCCTACTTCTATGTATTTGCCAAAATTTAGCAACTCAAAACAAAAACGCATCTAAAATTCTGAAGCTGACGCAAATTTTGTTGTTCCAAATACAAAATATAATAGGAAATTATGTAAAAGAAATATTTTTCTTTTTAAATATGAAAGGAAATCATACAGACAAAAAAAGAAAAAAAAACCTACGAGAGTATATTCATGGCGGGAAGTATTTGTCAAACTCAGACCGGAAGTAACTCTAAATTCAAAAGCGCACTATTGTTTTAAGAATCTTGCAATAATATTTTAAATCAATGTTGCAACTTGCAAGGTACGTAACAACACAAATGTATTAATGTGGGTTATTCATAGCGGGAGTTATTTGTCTAAATTTAAGAGTGTACTATTTTAAGAATCTTGCAATGATATTTCATCATTAATGTTGCAAGTGTTGCAACCGATTCTTGATATAGATTTGTCCAAAGCCGACCGCTGTAGGCGCGAGCTGTCATCGTTTCAAACCAACAATATGGCCATTACTACAGAGTGATTAAATGTTTAATTATAGTTGTTTTGGCCAATTAATCAAACCATAGATTGAGTCTTCACCGTAAAGGTCAACTCTGAAAGCAGTTGGTTTCTTCTCTATGGTTTCTTGCCTACGGGCAAGTTACGGAGTTGAGATAAATCTATAAAGTAGAATATTAATAACTAGATTTTGCCCTCGGCTTGTCCCGCGTGAATTTTGGTTTTTTTCAGGGGTGGAAATTATTTTCTTAGTCCTAACTAATATTAGAAATGCCAAAGTGAGTTTGTTTGTTTATTTGTTACCTCTTCACGCTTTATCTTCTGAACCAATTTTCCTGAAATTTCGCATACACATAGTTAGAAGTACTGAGAAGGAAATAGGGTACCTTTCATCCCGGGAAAAACACTGATCCCGAGGGAAATTCATACGAGCGAAGCCGCGGGCAAAAGCTAGTATAATAATTACCTATATAAAAACCCTATCTGCAAAATTTTAAGTTTCTACGTTCAGCCGTTTCATTTCTACTCTACGTTGATATACCCAATACACATATAATATAGATTGGACACTGACAGATTGCGGACCTCCTTAAAAAGGGATTGTAGGAGCACCCATAACCGGAGAGCATGTATGAAGAGAGTGATGAGTGTAGAGGAAGCAAGAGAGATCTGTAAGGATCGTAGCAGGTTGAAATCGCTAGTCTCTGCCTACCCCCACGGGAAAAAGGCGTGATAATATGTATGTATGGACACTGACTAATAAAAAGGAAATTCACGCAGGTGAAGCCGAGGGCAAACGCAATTATTAAATAAGTTTATCAAGAAGGTGCGAACTACAATCAACATGACAGAAAATGAGCATACTATCTATTCCCTGCTCATTTACCTCCCGGGCAATGACTGGAACTCATTTAGCTATGAAATTAGTTTACGGTCTGACTGTATGAAAAAAGACTTCTGACATTTGTAATAATAAAACTAATAATACCACATATGCTTACCACGGAATTTTAAATAATAAAAAAATAAAGGCATTGACATAAACAGAGATGGCAAGATATCTTATGATTGAAAATATCTCAATCGCACGATGATAAATAGAATAATTCAATATCATTTATATACTACTAATTTAATTATATTTTGCTACACCTACACTGGGTACATGTTTAACTGCATATTTTCTTGTCATATTTATGCTTATGTTTTGCATTTACTTAAATGAATTATGAATTTGACACCGGTACCAATCGGTAACAAGCCTCACCTGTACCTAATATAGGCTGCATAGATCACGCAAATTTGAACAAAATGAGATAAAAACACAATAAATAACATAAAGATCAGCGGCCTCCTTCAAATCTGCCATCCGGTGCGGCGACCCTTAGGGCATTTTGAGCAGGGGCCTAAAATGACCACATTGACCAATCCGAATATGATCCCATTTCCTAAATATTTAAAAATGAACCTTATATCATCAAGATTAAGGTTCAGCAACCCTTAGGGCATTTTGAGCAGCAATCTACCAGCCACTATAAGTTTGAAAAGGATGCGAACTGATTACATGAAAGGCCTTCCATCCGGTATGAGAGAAGCAAAGAAATTAATGTAACGTCTTGTCAATCGTAAAATCTTACAACTGGAAATATTGTTGGAGTCGATATAAAGCTGATAAACTAGAACAGAAGGTGTAATTAGAGATGGGTTTACGCCGGATAGAAATGGTTTCTGCCCTTTTATTCCCGAGCGTAAGCCCACCTACAGATCGGTGTACGTCGGGAAATAACCTTTTCTTCCCGTTAATTCCCGGGCATAAATCCATCTCTGGGTGTAAAAAATGAGCATTCTAGCGAGCACTCTCATGAGCATTCCAGTGAAACGTCAGTAATTTTGCTCCTAGCTTTTTGCTGAGACGAACAATTTTGTAAATTACTCAAAGTTGGATTTTTTTCTAAAGTGTCTTCTTCCAAAATATAGGACTCCAGACTCCACTACTGAGTCTAAGCATGGAATGCTTGGTATTATCCGTAGAAGAGAAGAAGAAGAAGAATGAAGTTGGTATTATCCATAGAGAATATCAAAGAGCGTTCGCTAGCTAGAGCGCTAAAAATAACATTGAATGAAAAAAATTGATGATAATGGGCGCACTAGTCAGTATCTCAAATTATATTAACACTAAAGGCATAATGGCGAATACTCCATGATCGTCCACCCCTGCCTACAGTCAAAAGCATAATGCACCATAATTCTAAATTCAAAATTGAAGAAGTTACGAGTGGTCGCGCACGGGCCGGTGTTGCCAGTTGTATAATTAGAAAATGAAAGGGTGGCGCGTACGCGGCCCGCGGCGCGACCACTACTATCGCTCACCATCGAGACTGCTGACCAGTGATGTAGTGATGGCAGGACAAACACATTATCGACATATCGATAGTGTTGACAAGAAGCTTTATGCTATTTGTTGATTGATCAACATTAAACTTCCGTAGAATTGACTATACTGGGTACACATAACCCTTTTTATTATTATTGCCTACAACTACAAGCAAGCGAGTAACTAATAAAAAAATAGTTAGCTGTCACGGGACGCCCGGCAGATGTAAAACAAATGATCATCGGGGCACGACCCCATCATGCCATTTTTTGCTACGGCAGGCATTCGAGTCGATTTTACTTCCGCCGCCCATTCTCTCTCAGCCGAAAGACGTCCACTGCTGGACAAAGGCGTCCTCCAAGGATTTCCATAACGCCGCCCATTAGATAGACGTTTTACACCAAAATAAAACTGTCAAGGAGAATATCACAATACTTAATGACTCTAAACTGGTGGCGTCAAGAAATAGCATAAAGCACCATTTTATCGATATCGATAGTGGAGTATCCCATCCCCATCACAAACCCCCGTCCCTGCGGGCGAATGGCAACATTCTTTATTTTCGAATATTAATAAGGAGCGTGCACCACTACACCGTATTTCACATCAAGTAACATCATCATATTCTATCCTTTTCTCTCTTCTATATAAAGTTTATATCGGTACTCTTCTAATGTAGTAATACTATCCAAGATTAAAGATTACAATCCAGTTCGTTTTATACTTAAGTTATTATAAAAACGTCTAGAAACAGGACTCTCTCTAGAAGCAGGCCTCGTAGGCCTCATGCACCTTCATGACATATATAAATAAGTACATATTTTTTTGGATCAGTCTTCTTTTGGCCCACTCATTTTTCGTTTTTTTTTTGCGAAATTGGCACTATCAGTACCAGATGAATTCATATTTAGGAGGCGTAAGTAATGAGAGCATTAAGAAGCATGTGTGGTGTAAGTTTGAAAGATAGAATTAGAAATATTGATGTTAGAGAAATGTGTGGAATAAAAGAGGATGTAGTGACCAAAATTGAAAAAGGAATGTTAAGATGGTTTGGGCATGTTGAGAGGATGGATGAAAAGAGATTGACGAAAAGTATTTATAAAGCAGAGGTGAATGGAAGAGTTGGTCAAGGTCGACATCGAAGAACGCACTCCAACCAGATTGCGGACCTCCTTAAAAAAGGAGATATTAGGAGCACTCATAACCGGAGAGCATGTATGAAGAGAGTGATGAGTGTAGAGGAAGCAAGAAAGATCTGTGTCCCCACGGGAAAAAGGCGTGATAATATGTATGTATGTAAGTAAACCGCCTTTGTTTAGTGCATCTTCCTCGCGTACTAAATTGTATCGGTTGTCTCCCGTGGCCGGAGCTCTAAATATGTTGAATTCCATATGTCAGGAAACTGATGTAGACATATTCCACTGTTGGTTGGAGAAATTCACAGACAAGGCTTATGTGTACCATAATTTTTATTTTTAGCGATGTTGGATTAGGTTAAGCCTTTAATGACACGCTGTATAAAATAAAATAAATAAATAAATAATATTTTTGGTCGCACATAAAAAATATGCTTCGATCCAAATGTAAGCTTCTTTTGTCCCAAATTTAGGCGATTACGTATGACTACTAGGATAATATTGTGTTTTGTGGTACGACCAAAAACTAAACTTTTTTGGGCTCCTCAAATTGTAGTCGAATAAATCTATGAAAAATTAGAACTATAAAAAAGCACCAAACAACACTACGTAAATGAAAAATTTAATCATCATCACGGTGAGAAAATTTGAGTTCAATAAATCACCATCTAACACGACACCGCGCCGTTGAGAGCAATTTAACAATTTCGGTGTTAGAAAGGTCCCAATTGGTGTTATTAGCATACCAGGGTTCAGACTCCCGCAATGTGGTATGTGACCAAGTAAGTGAACGTGTTCATATATCTATGGCAATCAATGACATTCTAATACATGGCAATAGATAAAGTATTTACATTATTTAAACTAAGTACCGATATCTCTTGAAGCGGCGCGGTGGTGGCCGAGTGGTAGGCGCCCACCTGAGGCTGCAAAGGTCTCAGGTTCGAATCCGGCCGTGCTACCGAGTTTGTATACCAATCTCATTCATGTATGGTAGTTTTGATTGACCACCACTTGCTTCCGATGAAGGAAAACATCGTGAGAAAACCTGCACTCTGGTTGATGATTATCAGCTAGTGTGTGTAATGGAGAAGGCAGTGGCAAACCACACCATTACCTAACATTGCCAAGATAGTCATTGTGTGTGTTCCATATAATCCTAATATCCTAATCATAATAATATTATAAAAAGTTTGGATGTGAGTCTGTGAGTTTAAGAGGATGTTTATTACTCAATCACGCAAAATCTACTGGACGGATTTCGATGAAATTTGTTATACGGGTAGAAAAATACCGGGAATAGCACATAGGGTACTTTTTATCCCGAAATTCCCACGGGAGCGAAGCCCCGGGGCGCAGCTAGTGATTCCATATAATGACCACGACCCTCAGTCATGAGGAATACGACTACCTTTAACTCAAACTAGAGAGATGACGAATAGGAGAAACCATCGGCGCGGGGCTCATTTGTATCCTAAATCCAAATAATTTATGTTTTGTTAATAACTCTGTAACTTTATTAAAATTACTTTTCTGCATATTTATTTATCATCTGTTTTTTTTCAATAGTGTAGTGTCCCACTGCTGGGCAAAGGCCTCCCCTCTAGTTCGCCATTTCTTTCTGTCCCTTGCATTACTTCTCCAGTCTTTATCCTCTATGATATATATGCTGTTATTTTAATACTTACTTCAAAACAGACAAATCAGCGCGCGGTCTGTGTCGATGCCCTAACTAAGGGACTCGCAAAATAATAGATATACCTACAGTGCGACGAAAACGAATTTAGGACGAACCAAATTTTTCTATCATTGCAATACCAGATTGAATGGTCGTCATTGGTTGAAAATCTATGCACGATATATGTCATTGGTTGATAAACCCAGTGTTGCTAGTTAAGTGAAAACAGCGCCCACATTTATCTTCTACGCTTTTATGTCATACTGTACTTTGAAAATAAATTACTATTTCTATAAATCGGTCGCAAGCCGAGGCCTACCGATGTTGCTCCAACAGTCTGATAAATAACGAAAAAAAAAAAGGAGTACTAAGTCACTTCGATGGGATCTGTAAGTACCTAGGTAGGTACCTACCGATAAGTCCACCCGAGGCTATCACTGTTCGGGACGCACCCTAATTTAAAAACCGAAGCATATCACGCCAGGCGACAGGCCAGCTCCGCCAAATTACAAGGCATCGCGTGACAACCCCTGGGGGGGTAAAAATGGCCACTGTGATGAATAGAAATATGGTCCTTTTTTAATTTCCTACTAAACATGAACCTTATTTTACCACCTATAAGATTCATTTTTAAATATATTCCGATATATCAGAGTGGCCGTTTTAGCCCCCTGGTGCTGCCGATTCCTGTGGGAACCCTGGCTAATGCAGCCTAAACTGATAAATTGCAAGGATTTTGACTGGAATGCGCTAATGTGTAATGCGACTGCAGTCACACCGAAAGCTGACTTTGTAACCTATAGGTCCGCTAAATAATATGTATGATTTGATAGATATCCCACTTCGGATAAAATGTATACCTACCGTTTAAAAATTGAAAAGAATTACATATTTTTATTCCATTTTGAGCCATCTACTTCATCGATCTATCATTGAGGTGCCTAAGTAAGTACTTACTTGATGGCTTCAACTGAAACGATTTAGCGAACTACTATATGCCTACGTATTTCTCGTGGCTTAGTTTGCATTGAGTTCATTTTCTATTAAATTATACTATTGCATCATCTTTAACTAGTTTTGCTAATTTATTATTATTGAAATCGAATCAACGAGGTAAGCTTATAAGAGACAGATTTAATTATTTTCTGTATGGATACTTACCATAAATTTGATCACTATAGTTAGGTTACGGGAGTCATTTCATTATGCGTAGCCAGATTATCAACCCTTATCGACTAACAGACTACACAATACGCTCAGAATACAGAACAAACATCTGAGACAATACGTAAGATTTCAACAAATTGTGTTTCCAGAGATATTATAATAATAGGTATTGCTTTTATTCCCAGCTGGTCACATTTTTAAAAACCTGTCTGGGACTAACTGTATGAACTTAAAAGGTTCGCGAACCTCTGGGAATTTGGCAAAAACCTTACGCGCCGGTGTAACAGGCGGCCTTTATAAGTTGCAATTATGAGTTTTTGGGCTATCATTTCGTCGGCTAGCTTAGTTGTTAATATGCACTTTGGTACTTTGACTGAGTCGTGACTTTCCTTTTATTTCAATTCACGATTTGGGAATTTGTCTGTGGGCGTTCGTGCAGCTCAGTTTATTTTTTAAAACGGACTAAATAATTGATAGGCACAGTATTTCACTGTTTAGGTTGAAAAGTGAATCATATTTATTTTATGTAGCGGTAAAAATGTTTAAATGCTTCTTACATGCTTTCCTAAAGAAAGATAAATAAATAAAACTGGCCAAGTGCGTGTCGGACCACGCATAAAGTAGGGTTCCGTAGTCATTTTTGGCACCGCGCTGTTTTGCATTTCTTGCAAGAAAAATGTATATATTTTTATTTTATTTATAATTTCAAAAGTATTCATCACAGGATCCCGAAACAATTTTAAATAAGAGTTTCCGCGCCTGTTTCTTTACGTGTGTGATTTGAAGTTTATAGGTCCAAGACTTTAGAAATTACAGGGGGGGGGGACACCGTGTAAACGACTTTGGCGGGCTATATCTCGCAAATGGTAAAGCTGATAAAAAAAAAGTGTTGTATGGAAACCCTACCTTATTTTCATAGTCTTTTTCAACGATACCCCACACAAGGGGCACTCAAAAAAATAATTCACCCCCCTTTCCATGTATGGGGAGGTACCCTCAAAAAGGGGTAATTTTAATTTTTTGTATTTTTAAAAATGAGATCTATATGTGAAGTATCCTCGAACCAAGTTACATGCAAATCAGTCCATAAACGTAGAAGATATTCTGCTGCGACAGACTAGGACGGACGGACTGAACGATCTTATAAGGGTTCCTTGTCGGACTACGGAACCCTAAAAAGTTGAATGAGTTGAAGCGCCAGACATCCCTTTACATTGTTGATATTTATGTTAGGCCTAGTGTAGTACTTATATTAATTCTGTGTACTTATATTAATTCTGTGGCCTAGTCTCAGACCAAGCCTAGTTTACGTGCTTGCCAAACGTTAATACGGCGGATTGTGGCACATTGCTTAGTTTAGGCTTGTATCAAAGTTTTGAGCTTTGTTTTGATTCAAAACAAGCTCACATTAAGCCTAAGCAAGTATGGATATATAATTTTGTCCAGGTTTTGTCTTCATCCATTTTTGTTACTTTTATATGAAGAAGAAAATAGGAATTTTAGACATAGGCAGAAAAAAATCTCAGCTTTATTAATTTACATAAATGAGACATAGATAGTGGCGTAGCTAGAAAGGGTCTACGATTACCAGCTGCACCACGGTGCAAATTTCTCGGGGCCCAACTCGACTTAGTTTTAACTTAGGTACATAACATGATATGACGTTGTGTCCGACGAAAATAAGAGTCAGTATTAAGGCCCCTAGGCTTGGCAGCCCACCTCACAGAACAAAAATCCCTACACCAGGGCTTATATAACTAAACTCCGTATTTCTTAATTGTCCTATTATGTAAACAATCATATATTCCTTTCAAACACTTGGTTGACTGGAAGAAATCCCTTTTTGGGATAAGTCCGTCCGCCATTGTACGCCTCTCTTTTTGTTTCACTATGTTTTATATTTTTCTTGTGTGTATGTGCAATAAAGAGTTTACAAACAAACAAACAATTTTTACAGTACTTTTTGTAAAATTTTGTTGAAAATAAATCAAATAAGTATTAGTTCAAACCTAAATATTCTAAAGTAAAACATTTATTAACCACGAAAGTAATTTCCTAAAAAGTCTATTTTAATTTATATTGTTGTAAAATCATAAAAAGACATGGTAAGATTGTTTACATAATAGGACAATTATGAATAAATGGACTTTACCTATCAGTTCAGTCAGTCACCAGTGTAAATACGAGTAGGCTCAATAGGCTCGTCCACGCTCGTACCTACCTATGAAAGTTATGATAGAATTACACATAAAATAGATACTTATCTAAGTATCAAACTTTCCAATAATATTTATGTTAATGATGGATATAAATAACCGTACATTATCTATTTCGCATCGAAGTAATGACAGACTTTTGGGTTCAAATTAAATCGACAATGTGATGCTATCTTGGACTGACTCATGGCCTCAACGTAATCATAGGTTTAGCTCGGCTATTTATTGAGTATGGTTTCATTCGGTGAATTTTATAATTCAGACCTTTTAGATGATTTCTCGAAATTTTGCAACTAATAATTTTGTCTACTACGTCGGTATCTCATTTTGACTATTTATCGACGATGTTCATAATAACAGTGTAGGCTGTTTTCATATTTCTTGCATCAAAACACTATTGGAATCGGCAATAAGTTTGTTTTTATTTTCAATTATGTATGGTATATATGTATTTACAAAGTTTATTTTAGGTATCAGTATTTACATACATAGAGCCATCTGGCGTCGAGTAGCAAAAGTAAATTATTTTATTATTTCTATCTCTTGTAAACAGATGGCAGTATAAATAAAGTAGATATTATTTTTAAATGTAGCAAGTTATCCGTATTCTGGCAACAAAAAAATTCATGTCGTTAACGTCAGAATCAGAACTGTCAAAGTGTCAAATCATATTCGTTTCGTTCGGCGTTTTTGCTTGTCATCCAACAAAAGCTAGAAGTTCAATTTTACTAATTCAAAATAAACTATAATCATGGCTTTGGTGGATTTGTGCCGTCTTGACGAGAAAATAAATCTTAGACCTACAGTTTCTCTAGCATCTTTCCAAAATGACGTGGTCGGGTACAGCCAGAATTTCGTCAACAGCGCTCAACTTGCGGTCCCTCCGTTCGCGAATGTAAGTTTAGGTTAATTTATGTACTGAAACTTTAGAAATTTGTCGCAAATTCACCTTACATTATAATTTATAAACATTGTTACAGCCCGCAGAAACTTTAGCCAAATTCAACACACAAGATGAGACTGGGAAACAGATCAAAATTGAATTCGACCATGGAACAACTACTCTTGGCTTCCGTTACCAGGTACGTTTATTTTGGATGTCTAGAATGCAAGTTTCCTTAACATTCCAACAGGTCCTTACATCCTAAAGGAGTATCCATTAAGATATTTGTCTAATTACTCATCATAATGATAGAAATTACATAGTTTCTCAGTCGCATTAAATAATTCCAGGGTGGAGTTCTGTTGGCTGTGGATTCCCGTGCCACAGGTGGTCAGTTCATCGGCTCGCAAACCATGAAGAAAATTGTTGAAATCAATGACTACTTGCTTGGTAAGTCATTTTACAAAATTAGTCATTTCTAAAACCTTGATTTAAAAGTCAACATGGTAGAGATGAGATGAAAATTTTGTTTGCAAACTTGCTTGGAATATGCTTTCTTTCTTACCTATTTTGTTTGTTGACAAAAATTCTCTTTATGTTAACAGTTCTCTATTGCAGTATTTTGAAAGGTCCAATTGTTTTCCCAATATGTGCTGTTGGCGATGCCAAGAATGGGAAAGATAAATATATTTAAAGACAGACAAAACAAAGGCTGCAAGATGATGATGTTTTCCCATCAATCAATGGCATCTGACCACCATGCTTATAGCTAACCTCCTGATCTTTTGATGAACAAGACTTGATTTCTAGGTACCCTGGCTGGAGGTGCAGCAGATTGTGTTTACTGGGACCGTGTCCTCGCCAAGCAGTGCCGTCTATATGAGCTGCGTAACAGAGAACGCATCTCAGTGGCTGCCGCTAGCAAACTGATGGCCAACATGGTTTACAACTATAAGGGCATGGGCCTCAGCATGGGCATGATGCTGGCTGGATTTGACAAGAGAGTGAGAATCTTTTTTTTTTTTCTATTAGGCCAGTTTTTTCACACTTATTTTTAAGATTAGAATAGTGGGTAATGATGGAGTATCCATCAAATGTATGGTTATTTAAAAGTAACTGGCCAGTTATATAGATTGGACTGTAATAATTTTTTAAACATGTTAAAATGGCTGTTTCAGGGTTGCCAGTTGTACTATGTAGACAGTGAGGGCACCAGGACTCCCGGCAAAGTATTCTCAGTGGGCTCAGGTTCTGTGTATGCTTTTGGTGTGCTGGACTCAGGGTACAAATGGGACCTCACTGATTTGGAGGCACAAGGTATGTGTTATTATAGTAGACTAGCTTTTGCCTGCACCTTTGCATATGTGTATAAAGTTTTTTACCCCTTTCATGAGTGGAATTTTCAAAATACCTTTCTTAGCGCTCACTATGTAGTGTGCTTATTGTTATACAAAGAACCTGTCTCTGTTTATAAATGTAGATGATGATTCTGGCAAATGCTGTACACTTGACACTAACATATAAATGTGAAAGTTTTGTAGTTGGTTAAATGCTTTAAGGGAATAGCACATGGGGTACTTTTTATCCCGAAATACGAAGCCCCGGGACGCAACTGTTTTTAAATAATGCCTTTAGAGTTGTTACAAAAAAGTTAAAAAAAATTCTTTTAATTTTTTTTTTTATTTATTAAAAGAATGATTTTTTTCTATGTCTATGGTTCTAACAATGTTAAATTTTTTCCTCGATTTCAGAGCTAGGTCGACGTGCCATCTACCACGCGACACACCGCGACGCATACTCCGGTGGTATAGTCCGTGTGTACCACATCAGCGACCGCGGCTGGGTCAACATCTCCAACCAGGACTGCAGCGAGCTGCACTACAAGTACCAGGCCGAGAAGGGGATACAAGATGATTAGGGTGTTGGTTAAAATATACTGCTGTTTCTAATTAACGTTGTTTTATTTCTGATATGTTAAGCAATTATAATAATGACAGTGACAAAAGTTGTGCAAAATATGATCAAACGATAGGTAATTTGTAGTAAAATATTGATATAAAGAATTTAGTTTTTCAATGACTAAACTATTACAAAATGATGATAACAAACTAGAAAACTAACTAACTATTAACTAGATAGTAGAAAACTTATAATTGTGTGTAAAAATGTGTTAAAATATAAACGTCAAATAAGTCCGCTATATCACTACATTCACTACCAACAAGCACTATCATATTATGTATAGAATTAGATAACTGAAACTTGAAGTAGGACATTCAGTCTTGAGTTACTAAAACTCTAGCGAGTTGTGTAACTCTCAAACATTCAAAAGCAACAATTTGTTATTGGTGTTGAAATAAAACACATCTTTCCTCTCTGGTGGAGATATTGAAATAACAAGTTTTTAGTTCATTAACTTATCTTATTTGGCACGAACTATATAAATAAATATCACAATATAAAACCAAGACTAGTATAATTATTAAATTTACACGTAACAAAAGCTTACAAAACAATAAATATCAACTTTAACACTAGCAGGCTTATTCATAAAAAGTTCATGAACACTTTAACTCTGTCCCTCTCTCCAAAAGAATGAGATAATATTACGGCAGTGTGACCGTTTTAAAATTTGACAAAATACCAAAACATAGTGCTGTCAGTACTAAAATATACTAAAAAGCAAAATTCAAAAATACCAAAATTGTACTAACATTTTTTTCAGAAATATGCTGCATAAAACACACATTTCAATAAAAAATCCGAATAATCTTTGCAAAATTTTACCGGACGAGCAAAAAAAAAAAAAAGGAGGCGTACGTAGAGATGGGCGCTTGGATAAATTTCCGGAAGGTAAAAATGGGAAAGAATGGGTAGAATTGGTAAAAATTAATTTATACCCATTTATACCCGATATTTTTTATTTATACCGGGAAGAAATTAAAATGAAAGTAAATTATCCTTATTTTCTTTAATACTGATAAAATAATAATTAAAGTATAAATATTAGGTGTGTTTTGATTATAAGGAAGATAAATAACTAGTTGTTTTCGGTTCAAATATTAAAAAAAACATAAACAACAGATTTAAAATCATATGTATTCAAATAATATTTTGAAAATAATGATGCATTTTTAGTATATGGCTGTTTAAAGTAGAATTAACAAAAAAATCAAAACATCTTCAGTTGTATTATAGACTAACTTTTGCCCGCAGCTTCGCCCGCGTGAATTTCCTTCGGGAACAGTGCTTTTTCCCGGGATGAAAAGTATCCTATGTCCTTCTCAGTACTTCTAACTATGTGTATGTGAAATAGGAAGATTGGTTGAGTAGATAAAGCGTGAAGAGGTAACAAACAAACTCACTTTCACATTTATAATATTAGTTAGGATTTGGAGGTAACTTCACAATATTTTTCTATCGAGAAAATTTTATGCAAGCGTGTTTTTGAGAGAGTTAGTAATTAAGTTCCATAACGACCGGTCCTGCGCTGCCCGCATCCGGTCGTTATGGAAATCCTTGGGGGAGGCCTTTGTCCAGCAGTGGACGTCTTTCCTCTGACAGAGAGAGAGAGAGTGTAATTATGTTGGCTGACATTCGTGTAAGGCGGGCCTTACGATTCGATGATCGCCTAGCCGTTCAATAGAATTCCGGCATTTGGCATCGCCCCGGCATAACATTTATCGTCTAAAACCAGTTGGCTGCGAATGAGTCAGAATAAAGATACCTATATCTTGTCAGGTCTTTTTGTAACCAAAACGTAAATTGTACACTTTATAAGTACTTTTATACACAGTACTTAATTTAAAAACTAAATATGTGCTTATTTCATAATAAATCTTAACGATATATTGTAAAATATCGTAATTACAAACATTTTAATTGATTTTAATTTTTACCCGGTATAAATTAAAAATTCCTGGGAAAATATGGGTATAAATGGATAAATTTCCGAGTCTCGGAAATTTATCGGGTAAATGCCCATCTCTAGGCGTACGGTAGTACAATTGTGCGGAGGTGCAAAAGAAGGAAGCGTACGGTAGTGATGTGTTTCAAGGAAAAAGGGGAAACTATTTTGGAAATATTCACGAGAACGGAAAAAATTCTTAAAAACCCGAGGAATTCCGAAATTTTCAACGGAAGAAATTTTCGGGAGGAGGGAGAGAGAGGTTTTTACGTGAAAACTACCAAAATAGACAAAATAATTAAAATTCTACCAATATTATACTAAAATTTGGTTAAGTACTAAAATTATACTAACATCATTCTGAGATGCCCCAATTATACTAAATTAGCACTGAAAATACCAAAAACGGTCACACTGTATTACGGATACTGTTAGTGTAGTGTGCATCGGACCTTATTAAAATGGTGCGGGAAATGCAATTGTTTGTGAAACTAACTACGCTCACCACAAGTTGATACCGAAATACTTCAGTCTGACTGTGACTATGGCGACTGCAACGTTCGCACGAAACATCAGATACAACAAGTAGGTAAAAAAGGTTCGTGCCTCAGACGAATGAAAAAAGAATAGACATAACATACGCATACCTACAAAAAATCGTGCATACCTAAACCCGGCGACGCCGACAAAGGATTTGGCTGGCACAAATATGGTGGCCCATACTAATAATAGTGACAAAACATGGCTACCGGCCGCATAACTACTGTTTGTATAATAGATTGTTATGCCGGGTCTATTATTTTTTATTAAGTCTATGGTTCGTGCTAAGTACCGTTAAGTGCAAAAGTTTATAGACCTACCGTCTTATTCATAAAAAAGTTAACGAACATTTTAGTTAAAATATGTCTCTTTTTCAGTGTCAAAAAGAGAGATTAGACATGTTTAGCTAAAATGTTTAACTTTTTTAAAAATAGGCGGTTAGGATTAAAGTGTTCATTTACTTTTTATGAATAACTCGGAAAGACCATAGAGTTTAATTTATGACTTTTTGTCTTCCGTTGTCTTCTGTATGTTGACTTTGATCTCCTCTACAGTCTCTTCCAGTTCCCAATCCTTCAGCGGAACTTCAGACAGTTTGTAGAATTTGCCGTGTTTCCCTATGCCTGGAAAAATATTATTGCTTATTGTAATCTGTGATTTTGATTGATTGATTTGATATTGAATTTGACTTTTGATTTCAAAAGATCACACTAGTCACATTATTACATTGAAATTTTAAATGTAACAAGCTAATTATTAAAAAATAAAAATCAGGACTGACAACTCACATAGCCTATGTCACTCAGCGGAATGCAAGTAATCCAAAAAAATCTCTCACAACAAAATCTGTTAAGGCGTTTAAGACTTATGGTGGAATAAATAAACTTACATACATACATGAACCCTGATAACACTTATTTTTGTCATTCATGTAAAAAGAGATAATTAGAAAACTTTTATTTAACCCATTCACACAAATATAATTTCTGATGCTCAACTGGGATTCAGAGTGACGTTTAGAAACAGTGTTACACAACGGGAATACCGAGTGCAGATGTGTGACACATTGGGAAAAACATCAGTTGCAATGTATAATACTGTGACACATCAAATTTTTTTTCCCTTTGTGTCTCAGTGTTACAAGTATTGGGAACAAATGAAAGTTGCGAGCAAAAGTTATCAAACCAATTAACACAGACCTCCTTGAAACTTCTTGGCTCCTTCCTTAATGTCCTCAATAGCGTTCCCAAGTAAACTGGTCATGACCGCTTCGTCCCGCATGCTCTCCTCACTGTTCGGGTTCAGTTGGGAATTCACAGCGGCCAGTTTGTCCATGATGAGAGCGTTTTGGGGGAATTTCACCAGGGATTTTGCCAGCTTTATTGATTCACCTAGAGCTGTGATAATGAAAAATACATTAGGAATGAATGAATGAATGTATAAAATTTATTTGAATAAGCTTAGGACACCTTAAGGAGCTGAATAGAATAGAATAGAAAACGTTTATTTGAATTGCTACAGACACTAAAACATTTTAAAAAAACATAGGCTTAAACTAATTAAAAATTACATAATAATTAGTGTGCTGCAGCAAAGCAAAATGGCCATAACTCAGGGGTCTTTCTGCACGTTAGTACAGAAACACTGATTTTCAGTTATTGCCGTCAATGTAGGTGCGAGCGCTAAATATATAAAGAAGATATTGTGTATTTGCTTGTTGTATATGAATGTATGTATTTTGCTGGGCTGGGCTGGTTCGAGTGTAGTTCTGACTCAATCGCCTCACGCAAAAAGGGCCTAAATTGGAAGCCTAATTGCTGAAAACTGTCCTCGAAGGAAGTAAGAAGTAAGGTACGCTTAGTAGGCACATAATTAAATCTACACACAGATACAAGTGCCCTGCAGCAATTCAGAGACTAGGTTTTTTCTTCAGCTGGCATTTTTTTTTGTGTGCCACGAAAATCCGCTACTGATCCCAGGAGTGCAAATATCTGAACATACATAGAATCACGTCTTTATCCCTTACGGAGTAGACAGAGCCAAGAGTCGTGAGACTCGAAGGCCACGATTAGCTGAATAGTGGGCTCGCTGATGGAATGGAGATTCGGGTATAGTGATAGGTTGCTAGCCAACGAACTAATATACCATAGAACTCTAATAACGCCGAAAAAATGGTTCCACGAAATATGAACCTAGGTGGGCGGGGCGTAAAATAGAAACCTCACTTCACCTCAGTTCGCCGAGGCGCAGCGAGTTCAACGGTTGTACTTGTACCTAACGCATAAGTGTCAATTGTACGTATCATCGAGTAATTTCACAAGTTAATTTAGCAAATATATGCCATTGTGTGTCGTAAAGTGGTGTAGAAATCACACAGACATGAAGAACAGCGGAATTACCTTTCTTTCCTTTGCCGAGACTTCAAACGCCAAGCGGCTGGGCTGTTTGTTTGAGCGGTAGCCGGCTGCCGCGGTGTGTTGACCCCGCCCCGTGACCTTGACGCGCCCAATCGTGTACTAGCTTTTTCTATGAGAATGTGTGAGTGTCTTGTTGTATTTAAGTACATTTGTTTGCGTAAATGGAACCAAGATTTGAGCGTTCGTTGTATGAGAGTTACACTTCCATATTTATTTATAATTCAATGTTGCTAGCCCATCGCCTATAAGTGGAGGAAACCCCAGTTCAAAGCCCTTTCCCTCAATTGACTTTTACAATCTGCGCAGGAAGAGAAGCAGCTGGCACATTCTATGTTTTTTCTTTAAATATCTGAAGCTCCAACCAAATTTAGATTTAGAAAACATTACCAGTGCCAGTGGCGGTCAACTTGCACCCGAGTCCGTACTGGTGTGCCTCCGTGCCGGATATGAGTCGTCCGGTCATCAACAGGTCCAAAGCCCTTGACAGCCCAATGAGGGATGTCAAGCGACGCCCACCAAACATGCCTTGTGGTAGACCTTAAAACAGTAACTTTAAACAGTTAAAACAGTTGAGTTAGTATCCCATAACCACAGAATTAATATAAGTACTACGTATATGTAGAAAGGAAACTCCCTGCCCCTCACGCAATATGGCAGCCCCCGCACCAACCGCACTTCTCCATTCTTGTGTGTATTGGGACGCTATGACTATGAAAACGCACACATTGACGTGTTATGAAGTGTTTACGGATATACAGTTTCATTTGTAGTAGTAGTAGGTATAATTGATGCCCCGTTTCTATGAAGCGCCCGCCCTGTGCCATAACAAGTCTCAAACTTACTTTGGGGCTAACTCAAGTCTGTGTTATTTATACATATATACTTAGTTTTTATTTTATTTATTTTATTCTATATGATATTATAATGATACTTTTTATCAAGAAATACCCATGTAGGCGAAGCCCCAGGGCGCAGTTTTAGTCAGTATGTATGTTTGACAAATATACTCATTGATTAATTTACATGACAATACCAACACTTACTCCTTATAGAAGTTATAAATATAAAAGATAACCCACCAAACCTTCTTCCCAGACAGCCAAGCACAGCAGTGTCCTCAATGATGCGGAGGTCACATGCCAGAGCCAACTCAAAGCCTTCAGCGACTGCATATCCAGAGACAGCAGCGATGGCTGGCTTGTCACACAGCGGCCGACGCAGGAGGCGAGACTGTACAATGAGATAATCTTCACTTTTTAATTTGAAGGCTCTAATTTTCGGTTGAATTGTAAAACCATCTTTTTTTTTAATTCAGCTGCTTTGATGTTTACGGAATCAGTATGATCTTAGAAATTATCGTGTTAATAACAGCTTATAAGGCTTGTTAGTCAATGTGTTATTAGCAAATTAAAAGTGAATTTCTTTTTCTGAAATCTCACCGAGGCATCTTTCAATGGATTGTATCCTTTTTCAACCAGTTCATCAACATCAAATCCCGAACAGAATGAGCCACCTTCTCCATTTATAACGAGAACTTTTGCAGTGGCATCTTTCTCAAATGTGTCCAGAGCTAGAGTTAATTCATTAAGCGTGGGTATGTCTAGACTGTTCCGAGTCTTCTGACGGTCGATATTCAGCGTCACAATAGAATCAAATTTTTCTACTACTATATCTGCAATAGAAAAATAAATATTGTTGAAATCCATCATTTGTAAGTTGTTTGCTCCTGTTAATCAAAATGTTACTGATACATGGATGCAGTTTGTACATGTGCAAATTTGGGACGCTTAAAAATACAAACTCTGAACATTAATTTCTATTAGAAAATGTTTGTGAAAAGTAAATAACCCTACTTAAAGTATGTGAAAGTAAATAACCCTACTTTTTCTCAATTCTTCCTCCTTTTTTTCTTCGTTCTTTTTCTGGGCATCATTGGAATAATTTCGAGCCCCGATGGGCCGTACACATAATGTAGTCGATAGCGAACATATTCGTTTTATTAAAAATCTCATAATTTATTTTATTTTTTCGTCTTTTTACGATTTTTGAAATCAAAACAAAATACTTTTGATTGACAGCGTAAAAATGACATTGACAGATATGTGACATGACACCACACCACAAGATCCGCATGATCCACAGTTTTTTCATGGAAAAAATAGGAACTTAGATGACATTTAGATGTTTTTTTTCCATGAATTATAGAAATGTGTACTTGTTTCTGAGTTGTATGTGTATTTATGTATTTATTTCCAACAAAAAAATTGTGTTAAATAAACAACAGAACTTCTTTCCTTCTTTCAGAAATCCGCCTCTCATACATATATTTTACGGCGGTAGTTAGTGGTAACACCAATCAAAGCGTCAGGCGTCAAAGTCGTCAAACGAACTGTCATCACTCAAATGCTGTCAAGTCAAACGAATCAAACAAACTAAAAAAAATCTTTCGTTTCATTTGCTTGTATTTCGGCAAATTCACTTGAGACACGTGTACGCCTATTTACTGATGTTCAATTCATCGTTGTTCTTATTATTCATACGTTTAGTGTGATGAAATTATTTTATCAGTGGTGCAGTGGTACAGTTTAAATTTGTTATATACCTAACCTTTCTTGTTTCTTGAGCCTAGTGACAACAGATAATTTCCTGACAATGTCGGAATTTCGGGACTGGTACTACAGTGTACCATTTTTTACACGATATTGGCTAACGTTTACAATAGCACTAAGTATAATTGGCCGGTTTGGACTTGTAAATTATTACTATTTCGTTTTGGACTTGTATCCTTTCATCAACCAGTTTCAGGTCAGTATGTGTACTATACCCGCCCTATTATGTGGCCTATTTCAACAGTTTCCCTTGGCGCCTCAATTGAAAAGTATGGAAGGCTTTTATCAACCACATTATGTCCACTATGTTTCTCAAAATACAGTATTTAACCTGTTCTGGTTCTGTGATCCTATAGTTAGGTTGCATTCCCCACATTCTATGCTTACTTTTTGAACCACAGAATAGGTTAAAAATTGTTTACTGAAGCTTGATGAAATAGACTTTAAAGTCATGAATGCACAATTTATACTGTTACTGTTGTTTGTTGTTGTTGTTACTGTTGTAGATAAAATTAATTATTGGAATTATTTCCATACTTCCTTGTGACTTAAATTGGTTTATCATTCTAAGACATATTGAAATATTTTACCAATTTTTCACTGTGAGATATAATGAAATCTTGATAAAAAAAGTATAGGTAATTACTTTTATGTATTGAAAATAATATTAACACAAAATTTCTTTCCACAGATATGGAGACCAATCACAGCACTCTTCTTCTACCCAATCAACCCGTCGACGGGCTTCCACTTCCTCATAAACTGCTACTTCCTGTACAACTACTCGCAGAGGCTTGAGACAGGCATGTTTGCGGGCAAGCCGGCTGATTACTTCTATATGCTGTTGTTTAATTGGTTCTGCTGTGTTATCATCGGGTTTTTGGTTAACTTGCCGGTGAGTTTCTTGAGTTTAATTTTACATAAGTATAATTCTTGTCTGGAGTAAAACTTCTTAGCTGAGCTGTAGCCTTTTGTAACACAGTAAATTATTTGATTCAAGTATGGTACTGTGCTTATGTAACAGAAATCAAATAATTTAACTAAAGATCTTGAAAAAATTATTTCTGTGTGTGTGTATGATAGCCACATTACGTGAAGAAGGCTTTAGGATACTACAAAAATACCAAAATTCCCACAGGAGTTAAAGTGGCACATGCTAAGTAATCATAAAATATAACTATAACAGTTTCATTTTTATGATTAAATAGCTTTGGCTCTCTGTCTGAATAAGGGTTTCTTATTATAGTAGCTTTAGCTCCTTGGGTTCGCCCCACATGAATTTCGTTTTTTTTATCCATTTAACTCCCTTAGGGAGGAATTTCCCAAAAATTCCTTTCTCAGTGCTCACTTTTGACGCTTATAGATATAAAATCGGTCACGCTGACTGATTGGTTTATCCTACGCCATTGAAATTATAAATAAATATGGAAGTGCTAACTCTCATACAACAAACGCTCAAATCTTGGTTCCATTTACGCAAACAAATGTACTTAAATACAACAAGACACTCACACATTCTCATAGAAAAAAACGCTAGTACACGATTGGGCGCGTCAAGGTCACGGGGCGGGGGTCAACACACACCGCGGCTGCCGGCTACCGCTCAATCAAACGGCCCAGCCTGCTTGGCGTTTGAAATCTTGGCAAAGGAGAATGGTAATTCCGCTGTTCTTCACTATCTGTGTGATTTCTACACCACTTTTACGACACCACGATGGCATATTTTTGCTAATTAAACTTGCCGAAATTACTCGGATGATACATACAATTGACACTTATGCGTTAGGTACAAGTACAACCGCTTGAACTCTGGCTGCGCCACGGCGAACTGAGGCGAAGGTGAGGTTTCTATTTTACGCCCCGCCCACCTAGGTTTATATATTTCGTGGAACCATTTTTTTGGCGTTGTTAGAGTTCTTATGGTATATTAGTTCGGGTTGGATCAACGCAGAGACAAACAATCGCTAAACATAGAAATTCACAAATTTTGCAGGAGGTTCTGTATACATTTATTTAGAATTTAGAAGATACCCAGTAGTAGCCCAGGGGTGCAACGACAGCTTTATGCTCTAGAAATCAAGCAAAATCGTATCAAACAATACTTGCTATTTTCCAGATCCTCACTGGACCCAATGGTACTATCAGTGCTGTAAGTGTATGGTGCCAACTGAACAAAGACGTGATTGTGTCGTTCTGGTTCGGCACTCCGCTTCAAGGCGATGTACCTGCCGTGGGTGCTACTAGCATTCAACCTTGGTCATCAGTGGAGGGTGAGTTTGTTGGTCATTTTCGCCATATGTCAGAAAAAATGGGGCGGGGCGGCTACTTTACCGACGCGCACCGTTTTAAGTGAATCTGTTTTATCGATAAATAATCTACATTGAATAAAGCGAAACGCTCTGACAAGCTAGCTCTAGCTCAGCGTCTCCGCCTACAGCATAAAGTATGTTGTTCATACATGCAGTCCATTGAGGGATGATTTTTGAATTTCTTTGCCTATGTTTTTAACTATACTCCGTTTTTTCTTACTTGTCCTGTTATGTAAACAATCTTCACAGTACTTTTTATTGAAAATAAATCAAATATTAGTTCAAACCTAAAATTCTAAAGTAAAACATTTATTAACCACAAAAGTAATTTCCTAAAAAGTCTTTTTTAATTTATATTGTTGTAAAATCATAAAAAAGACATGGTAAGATTGTTTACATGATGGGGGTACAATAGTACAACATCAAAATCAGTTCAGCAGTGAGAGTACATATATTTTTAATTTTTTTTAAAATAATAATCGTCAATATTGTTTACATTACAGTGGCTGATAAATATTGCAATTAAAGTACGTGTAAGCTGTTACCACCCTGGCAGGAAAGTGTGTCCTGGAGTTAAGTGAATGGAACCAAAACGTTGTGCATAGTCTAGTGTACATGTGCCGCGAATAAAACTTTTGTGGTGGTGCGTCTTGTAGTTTAGGAAAAAAACGGAAATCTAGGATTCTGCTAGGGTAACGTTGTTCCTAGCAGGAAAGTTCTAAACGAATGATCGGAGAGAGAAATATTCCTTGAGGGGGCAGAGAGCTTAGAGAGCTGTGCATTGACCTGGGCCGAAAAAGATCATTTGTGCGCTCTTCAGGTTTTCCGGGATATTGCATTTCCTGCTAGAGTAACGTTTTGCAAAATCGTGGATCTCCTAGATCCATCGTATGTGCGCCCTGTAAGATAAATATACATGAGTAGCTATTCATTTGTGCCCATCTAAAGTGCCATAATTAGATTTAGAGAAAATATTTATAATTTTTAAGTAATCGCGTTGTCTTTGAAATCAATGTAGAAAAAAAATCATAGCGCGCCTAAATGAAAAGACGTGTAAGCTCGCTGGAAAACTGTATTCGATTCTTCTAACTACACCTATAATAACCACAAAAAAGTTTCTGAAATGCACATGTATTCATTATTGAATAATATTACAAAAAGACAAAATTAGGTGACTTAACTTTGACGATCAACATACAAGAAACCGGCTCAACCCAATAAGTGTGCGTGTGAACCAAAGATTAGTGTAAGTTTAGTCATATATTATCGTGGAATTTTTCAGTTCAAAATGTTAAGGATTTAAGTGAATAAACACAAATCCAAAAACATATGAACAACGGCAGATTATCCGGCCAAATTAGAGATGACTACAAAAAAGCGACGGTTTTTCGCATACATATCGATGACCTTCTCTATTGAACGTATTATACCTAAGCTAAGTTGGCCGTACAGTCGCTATCAAACGTCTTGTCGGCAATTCCCAACAGAGGAATTCCCGACAAAGTTTGAGGAAATAATTAAAAATCGTAACTATCCTATCCTAACTAATATTATTAATGCGATAGTGAGTTTTTTTGTTTATTTACTTCTGTTTGGTTTTGTTACCTCTTCATGCTTTTATCTACTGAACCATTCTTCCTGATATTTCTGTATTAATACACATTGTTATAAGTACTGGAGAAGAACATAAGATACCTGGGAAAAAGCACTGTTCCCGTGGGAAATTCACACGGGCGTGAAGCCGCGGGCAAAAGCTAGTATGGATATAAAATGCACAGGACATGCACATGAAAGTGGCCATATAAAATAAAAAAAGAGGTTTTTTGATTTGGGAAATTATTATTTTTATTCTCTTATACATAGGTAATTTTAATAGTAAATATTATGGCATCAAATCACAGGATCAAACTGACTACTGATGGACACTGGGAACAGTGCTTTTTCCCGGGATGAAAGGTACCTTATGATAAACTTCTCCAGTACTTCTAACCTAAGTGTGTATGCAGAAATTTCAGGAAGACTATTTCAGTAGATAAAAGCATGAAGAGGTAACAAACAATCGGATTTGACACCGTAGATGCCTCGGTGGTCCAGTAGTCAAAGCATAAATAATATGTCTCATGATCTGGCTGGGTACTTTATATATCTACCAAGCATATTTTGGCGGAAAGGATTTCCAGTCTTATTGGGATATTGCATTCTTCAAATCAACTGCTTAGCCGAAAACAAAAATGACTCAATGACTTTGGACTGCACTTTTTAGCATGTGGGTCTCGGAACAATAAAATAATATTTAAGTACTTACTGCTAAAGAAAACCAAATGCCTCTCCTTTTCTAACCATTGGTAACTTAAATATTTACTTACCATTGCAGATTATTCCATTCCAACTTCATAAACTTTTAACCAACATCTAATTAGT